>JAIUJO010000032.1:211869-811869 GCA_023846275.1 Vanilla planifolia | reverse complement strand
TTTCATCTCCATTGAAACTTGTTTATCATTTTTTGAAATTACCAAAGTAATTAAATAAAAGTAATAATCAATCGTTATTTTAATATTATGTAAATATATGTTAAAGCTAAGGTCAGATAAATTAAAATAATGTAATAAACAAGACTATAGTGATGTAAGGTTACAAGAGAGAAGATTTAGAGCTTCATAGAAATGTAAGAAAATCAAAGCAAACAATTTAAAGAATTGAGATAAATTGTATAAGAACATTTAATTTCAAGTTGATTTGGTGGTTGGTGTAACATTGTCAATCGTCAAATTAGGTAGAAAATAAAATACCTCGTAAAGAGTGCCAAAATGATCGAAAATAAAATATTTTAAAATAACAAAAAAAGGATTTTTAATTAGATGGTGCTCATGAAGTTGAGTTTAATGACTTTTGTTTCATCTTAATCAGACCTCATATTTTATTATTAAGATATATCATAATAAAAGAGCATGAAGAATCATAAGCTATTATTTTATTATTAAGTAAATAATTTTTAACCTTATAATGATACAAATTAAAGTAATATAGTACAAGAAAAACAAGAACATATGAATGTAGCATGAGAGATAAAGTTTGCAAAAAAGTTGCATTCCAATCTACACCAGAGAAAGAGTATAACTTTCATGATTATCAAATTAGGTAAAAATTATAATATTTTTTTAGGAATACCAAAATATCAAGTAAAAACAATTTTACAATAAAAAAATAAATAACTTTTTCAATATTATATATATATATATATAATAAAAGCAAATCGATGTGAAGGCCCTACGACGGTTATTTAGAGTATCGTTATAATACATGGAAATCTAAGTGAAATCATGAAACAATGATATAAATTGTATGACAAAGTTAGTCTCCAAGATAGTTAGGATTTCAAGTGTAACATACTCAGTAGTCAAATCATATATGAATCAAAACATTTGGTAAAGTTTACCAAAATTCTTAAAAAGTATTTAAAAATAACAAAATGAATAATTCACTTGATAGAGCTCATGAAAATGAATCCAAAGATGTGTGTTGTTTCTTGATCAAACCTAGTTTAGAAAAACTTTACATTACCAAAGTAAATAAAGATAAATCATAATAAATTATAATTTTAATGTAAAGGAAATATATATTAAAGGAGAAATGTGATATATTGAAGAAATGTAATGTAACCAAATCAATGTGATGTAAATGTCATATGACATAAGATTTAGAGTTACATTATAATATATAAAAAATCAAAATGAAACATTTGATGAAATGATAAAAACTATATGTGAAAGTTATATTCAATGATACAATGGGCTTGGGTATAATATTCTTGATCAACAAGTTAGATATGAACAGGGGAATCGACAAAAACTTAGTAAAAATCCTTATTGAGTGCAATTTTAAAAAACATTAAGTAATAACTTGGGGTGTCCTAGGTCGAGGATCACAAAGGAGGACGAGAAAAACAAGGAGAATAAACTAAAATTCTATTTCTCTTAAGAAACGTATTTGTTCTTCATGTAGGCATATTTATTGCCTTCAATTAAACCCTAATTGTCACTTACTATTTGAGTTTGTACATCTACAAAGAATGACCAAATATATCTTTCTTCTTTTATTTCCTTGGAGGTTGTGTTGCATGTGGTGACACAAGACATTGTCAATAAACTTTACATTTACCTCCTTAGGTACCAAATTGCCAGAAGCATTGTCTTGAGGGCAATGGTGGTTTATGATTAATGCACAAGACATGGGTATGAGATGGATGAATCATGTGCATTATCTCCTTAGGCTATCGCATTGCTGGCGATGACAACTAACTCTTAATTGTCCAACCTCAAGCTGTTGAATCCTAAGAGTCTAACATTAAGTAAAAGAATATCAAGAGTTTCACTTTTATCAAAAGATTCTCAAACTTTACATCTCTATTATTTATCACATAACTGTATTGCAGACTGATGACAAAAAATTGTGATGCACATTTATGCATTTTAAAATTATATAAATTTTATCCATAAAGACGTGTTTATTGATAGATTATTATTTAATAATAATAAAATAAAAAAATATTATTATTACAAAACTTTAGTAATAATACCCCAATCTTTTAATTAAATATATTATTAAATTTAATTTTATTAAAATATTTTAAAAATTTTAATCCCGTACTAATGCATAGAGCAATCCTAGTGTCGCCAATGAAATTCAAAACAATACTCTCTTCTTTTGTTTAATAAATTATTAATATATAGTAATTATCTTTTGTATTTAAACATTTTCCATCATGAAACTGCCTAAGCTCCTTAGGTTGGTTCTTTTGAGCTTCCCATCGACTAGGGTTTTGTTAATTGATCTGTAGACCAGGTGACGGTGGCGAACCTCCTCCTACTGGATTCCTTCTTTGCATCTGGAAAGGTAGCCGAAAGGCTGAGCCTTCCTCTGCTTCAATCCAGGATGAAGCTGTACCGAAAAGGATACAAGGTAGAGCTTCTCCTTATCTACAACAACTTTGAATCGTCCCTCATCTCTTCTTTCAGCAATCCGAGTTCAGTTAGTTCGTCGCACCTGGTGGTCTCGAAGAATCTCGGGGACCTCACAATGTTCTTGGAGCACATGACCCCATATTATCCCTGACATCTCGCTGGATTTCCCTATTTGTCTCTCATCTTCATCAATTCGAAGTTCGGACAATCCCGGCTTCCCTTCGTTCGAATCAAGCACAAGATTTCATCCTCCTTGTCAATAAGAAGGTTCGTTATTTTATTTTATTTATTTTTTGGACGAATCTATTATAGTGTTTGGTACACCTCAATTTGGAGGGCCACCATTATTCAACATATTTCTGCTCAGCATTTTGATGGGTGGAAATATCTTTTGTTTGTACTGGTTAAAGTTATATTTTGAGCTGGGCATTGGAGAAAATGGGAAACTTCCACTTCATTGAGCTTTATGAGAAGATTATAATTGTTCATAAGTTGTTAGACTTGATTAGGCCTTTCTAATTGTTGATCAAGGTAAAAGTTTGATTTTCCTCTGCAAAGAACAAAACAGTCGTTTTTCCCATGATTTCTTAAATATAGAATCTTAGCTATTTCTTGTGAGGCAGCATATTTCTTTTGCAAGATTCTTATATTAAAAAGGTTTAGGTTGCAAACACTAAATTCATATTCTGTTATTATAATTACAAGAATAAGTTCTTTAACACATCAAGTGAGGTCAGATACATTGATTCTAAGATGCTATCTTTTCTATTCATTAATTGCTTTTCTTCTAGCTCCAAAGTTGTTAAATCCATTTCTAATAGTCAATAGTCATTTTTTTGTTCTATATTTTTTACTTTTTTATCGGAAAGATTTCAGTAATCTACTTCTCTTATAGAATCACAAAGTAAACTTCTTAATATAACCAAACCATCTAGATTGATTTTCTTTAAAATTGTCTTCAATTGGTAGAATGCCAACCTTCTCCTTTATAGTAAATTACTCTTCAAACTTTAAAGCTTTATCTCTGTAACAATTATTCAATTTGTGTGTTTGTACTCACAAATTGACATTTGATACCATGTAATCTTATAATTTTGCCTTTATTCTTGAGTGTGATTTTTTGATTACACAACACTCAGAAGTATGTTTTTTTTTCATCTTATTTGTTCAATGCTTAGATCATATTATTGACATTTTTTTGTTAATTTCTCTATCATTTTGAAGTATAGGTTCAAAACAAGTAAATTTTGTATTGTTTCTTTTTTTTATGATAACTATTACAATCAATATGTTTTTGGAATTACTTGTCTAAATATTAATTCCATATATTTTTTATAAGAACTAAAAATGCGATACCATTTAAACTTCAGAGTCATTGTTGATAGACTTAGTTTTGTTTTATCTATTTGCTTAGTCTCTGTTTTGCTTTATCTCTTTACTTAGTTTTATCAATTGGTATTAAATAACTAACAAAATGCATATTAATGGTTTATGTTGAATTTCATAATTACGTCAATAATTAATGTAAAATTGAAGCTGTCTTTCATTGCTTATGTTGTCAGAAACTTTGATGAAAGAAGAAGTGCAAAAGATCTTCTGAAGCATTATCTTTTTATGTGCAAAAATGGGAGTTGTGAGAAATTTTCAAAAAATTTTTGATGCTTTTGGTGAACAGGTAGAAAACATTTTTGAAATTAAGTTTACGAACACATCCAAGGACTTAAAGCATAGCCATAATGAAATTCGATTGTAATTAAGAAATCTTTAATATGTTCTCCTTAGGCGTGCGAAATTATTTTAAATATATGCAATTTTTATTTCGTTTTATTCTTTTCTAATACCTTATTAATATAAAGCCGCCTTATACACTCATTCTTGCTTTGTTATACATGTTTTTCATAATTTCAATATGTGCAATGCTGGTTTTTTTCCTTTTCTAATGCCTTTTTGAGCATGTGAGGGAAATATTATAATAAATAATTAATTTGAGTTCATGATGATTCTCTTGTAGAATAAAGAAAATGTTTTTTGTTCCTTGAAGTAACAATAAGAAACTGTCAAAACCATTTTATGTTCTTCATTAAGCTCTTTAATCTCATAATAAACATTCATTATATTATCTTTCATACACTTATCCAAAATTGTACTAACCCATTTCTATTTCAATTCTTACTTGAGTATTGAAGTTTGAATCATAAAATTGGTAATACCTTAGTTTTCTAATAATGTGCCTAGTTTGTTGAACAATGGTAATGTTTATCTTCTTATGAATCATGATGTTAACTAACTTAGTCAAATTTATGATTTAATTCTAGCTTTTTGAAATTATTTCTTTATACGTATCCATGCATGATGTTGTAGGAATCCTTAGTTTTTTCAATTAACTCATTGATGATATAACTATCTTTGTTAATCTGTTAGTATATTTAGATAATATAACACATTGCTTCTTGGAAGTCCTAAGCATTAAATTTAACACAATTTTGGACATACATTGCCATGGATTGGCTACCTTGAGGACAATGGAGAGGGACAAGTCATAGAAATAGATGGTTGGGAGGCATCCGAGATAAATGGAAAGATACACCATAGAGTTGCCTAGAGGTCAACTGAAAATATAGGGAAGGAGAGATGGAAAAGTGGGGTTTTTAAGTATATGCTATAAGCTAAGAGAAATGGCTTATGTGAAATATTTTACCAAATTCAAATGCCTAGATGAAAGCTATGAAAGTTTATGGGCTTAAACCAAATGATCTTAAAACAACCAAAATTGATTTTTTTTTCTTAATACTATTTAGTATTGCAAGAGTTATGTTGTTCCAATGATTATAAAAAAATTAAAGTTCTCTAGCATGTTATTGATTTTTCTTTTTTGTTTTTAAATTTTATGCTTTTAATTATGTTTTGCTTATTTGTATAGTCATATTGTTGAGTTGGATGTGCCTCTTGATTTATTTATGGACCTTCAGATTGTTAGTGATCGAATCCTCTAAAAATTTACATTTTTTATGTTGGGCATTGTATTCGGCACATGAACAAAAAAAATAGAAATGAAGCAAAAAATAGGAAGCTTCAAAATATTTTTTTCTCATTACTACAGGTGTGTGATGCATTTATACTCTATTTTTGCTGATTTTTCTTAATTTTGTTGATTATAATAACTGATATATGATTTCTTCTTTGAAGGGAGAGGAAGAACTAAGGGCGAGGAGGTTACTTGTTGTACTGTGTGATCTTCATCGACAAAAAGTATGGTTTGATGATCGAACTGCTAATGCTATTTGCAATGCATGCTTCAATAGTTCTTGAAAGTTGATATTTTCTTGATCTCTGCAATTGGTTAAGTCCCTTTAGTTATCTTATTATTCCTTTTTTATTGCTTCTTTTTGTCGATCACAGAGTCATGGTAATGAGCTATATTATTCATAGTAATGAGCTATCTTACTTGGAAAGATTCTATGTTTTGGTGTTTTAGTTAAAAGCTTAAGCATAAGGTAAAAGAATTAAATAGAAGAGTCCAATCTCCAAGAGTGAGTTTCATGTTTAAAGGTGAGAGAGTAATTGACAAGTCAAAACTGAACAAGATGAAACAAACTTTTTTTGCCCAGTGAATGGTATGATCAAAGAGGAAATACTTTGGTACTTAGAAGTTATAAATAAGATTTTCACTTTGCAACAAGATAAGATGAAAAGGAAAAAACACTCAACCTCCATACAATGGGTTTGTGATGAAATTAGGAAGGAAAGGAAGAATTGTTATTGCCATTTGTAGCCTTCACATAATGAAACAATAATGAAGGAAATATAAAGACAAAGTAAGTTTTATGCTTCCCAAAGCATGCTTACTATGGAATGGTTATGAAGATCCATGTAATAAAAAGTTCACATAGATGTCTAACTCAATCAAAATTTGATTCAAATGATGTGAACCAAAGCAAGTTGAAATGGTTATTTCGAGTAATGAAAAGGCACTTCCATTTTTATTAGTTGAGCATTACTCAAAAACCATTTAATATAAAGAAATGATTAGGACTGATTATGCTAATAACAATTATTGGGCCTATTCTCATGGCTTTTTAACATTTGAAATATAACTATCTACATAAACATCAAAAGAACTTGTCAACTAGCTCTATAAAATCTAAATATGGATCGCCCCTTAAACATTTCATGTTTCGAGTTATTGTGACCCACTGGAGGATTTGTTTAAGTAGATTTGGGCTTAATATTAGTGCAAGACTAGGCTTTTGGATGGTATATGGTCTCACAAAAAAAGTTCAAGGCCTAAGATTTAGGTACACTCACATAGATTTGACTTAGATTTTCTTGATAGAATTTCATATCTCGAATGATGATCCATACTTGATAAGGTTTTGTTAAGAAACTTAACAATAAATTTATTTTCCATGAGGTTTTCATGTCTTAAGAGAATATCAATTATTGAATTATCATGACTAACATTAACTTGTAAGGATGAAATATATTCAACTACAAACTAGATGTAATTAACTTAAATAGTTGATTTGTCAATGTCAAGTGAGAATAGTTATGTTGATTTTCTACTAAATGAAATAAAAACCCAAGTAATTTAGAATTTGATAGAGGACATCAAACAACTTTTGATTGATCAATTAGCTCAAGAGATGACTTCTTTTAAGATAAAAATTTTTTTGTTAGCCCTCAAATAAGTCATTACTTTTAAAGTACAATTTTATTAGTTCTTAAGATATCCAAATATTATAATTAAACAAAGAGAGTTGGCTTCATTTAAGTTAACAAAATCTTGAGAATGTAAACTCATGATGCAAAGTATGAAATTTTATTGATAACTTTAGGAAAAGTCAAATAATACCTTTGATATTAGCACAAGAAGAAAAGTTTGTAACATTTAGCATATATAGAGCCTTTTTAAGTGATCCTCACTCTTTGATTGTTGGAGCTCAACATCTTCCTCTTTATGAAGTTGATAGACATTTGTTCCCAGAACATGCTTGATCAAGTACAATTCTTTCTAGTTTGGAGCAAGCTTATGGAGGCTTTATTAGTGTTGAGAGCTCTTATATTTTCTAAGAATTATATTGTCTAAGAACCAAATCTTTTACCTTGAAAGGATAATTCTTAATATGTAATATTTTTTCATACTTTACTTTATATTTAATTTCTTTACATGGTCTCTAAGACACTTTTCCTTGATTAGGTCCAACTTTTGATGTGCTAGTTTCAAGTTCAAGCTTTTGAACTTGTTAAGTGATTGACCTCGATAGTGATGATAGCTTTGAATCCTTAGAAAAACTTGACGTGTTGCAGAATGTGTAGTTCAACACGCTCACAATATGTCGAGGAGTTCACCTACCCACCCACCATTTTTGTCATCAAGATGAGGCTTTAGAATTTTTAAGATGTCTTTGTTCATTGCTTTGGCTTGTCCATCTATGTGAGGATGAGAAGTTGAGGCATCCTTAAAAAACCAACCATACATTTTGCATAAATCGGGAAATTCTTTAGATTGGAACATTATTGTGTCATTTGTAACAATTGCTATGAAAATATTAAACCTATTATAAATGTTTGTCTAAAGGAAACTTTAAATCTCATTAATAGTCTTGCCAATAAGAGGCTTCACTTTGATCCATTTTTAATGGTTGTTAACCACCAAGAGAAGGAACCTCCATCCATTTCTTGCAATTGGAAATAAAAAATGGAAATTCATACCATAATCTAACAGTGAACCAATAAATAATTATTTCTTCCCTCTTTGTGAATAATTAGTATGAAAGGGGAGCATGAACTTGACACCCTTTGCACCTTTTGGTAAATAAAGTAATATTTTTTTCATTATTGGTCAAAAAAATCCTTGATACATAATCTTCATGGCAAGTTTATAGTTAGAGTCACATCCATCACACTCTTTTAAATGGATCAACTTGATCATATCTTTAACTTCTAAAGGATGGCGTGATGGCCTTAGTTTCTTAAAAAAAATTTTCCTCTTCTTTGTTCACTAGGGCTTAATTCTTATTATTAATTATTTATTTCTACCAAATATAATTATATATATATATATGACCAAAAATTATTTTGTTGATCAAATGATGAGTTTACAATTAAAAAGATACATAAGCACTCAAATTTCTTTAAAAACACTTTTTCTCACCACTTTTCTTCCATACTCTTTGGGACCAATAGTGTCCTCAATATATACATATGAAAATATTAAATTATCCTTTTTAGAAAATATTGAATAGTAAGAGGCAAGTCTACCATAGACTTATTATGTCAAAAAAATAACTTCAAGCAAAAAATCCATGTTATCAAAACATATTATAATTAATTTTTTAATTGATATAACTTTAATGATTCATGTTAATGTAACATTCAAAGAAGCTAAGAATGTGCAACATATCTTCAAAAGACACTTCATATAAATCAATAAAAAATATTCATATAATCATAACAATTAGTACAATAATAAATATCATGTTATGAGAATGAAAGCAAAGCAAGTGCATGACACTTTATAATAACAATTAAGAATGAGAGTAAACCATCCAATTATGGGGGCATCATGCTTCATATAAACTATAAGAATGTTATGAAGTATCACATTATTATATCAAGTATAACAATAAAAATGTCTTGTTATTAAAATGTCCCATATAATTTATTCTAGATTTTTATGATCTTTTTAATGGGCTTATTACTGCCTAACTATCCATTTAATTGTAAACTTTATTATAACTAGTATGAGGGTTTTTCCCAACTCAATTGTTAAAAATAATATTAATACATGGTGCTTAACTAAATGGTTTTTCATTATCTTGTTGTCACAAATTATTAATAGTGCCCAATCAGAAGATTTTGTTTGACCTGATTGTCACAAATATCAATGCACTAAGTAAAGAGTTTTGCTTTACTTGATTGTCACAAATATCTCATTCATCTTATTAAAATAATATCAATCAATTGGTATCATTGCTTGATTTTGATGTCTATTGCACTTGATTATAATCAAAACTTTGATTTTATCTTTCAATTTTCAATACATGAAACTAAGAAGTATAATAATATAACAATTCTTATTAAATTGTTACAAATATTTTTAAAATAATTTCATTAATTTTTTTTAGCCTGTTCTCACAACATTATCGATGACAAAATATCTAATATCTCATAATCATTGACATATGTCCAACATCATATATGCATCATCACATATCATTATCAAGTGCTCATGACATCTTATGTATATTATTTTAGGCTATATTTATATCTTTTGTTCATCATGTACTTAGTTCCAACACAATCTTTATACTTATTTAGAGTTTGTCATGATTGGCATTTAATTTACTCAAATAATATGATCTAATGGCATCACAATTCTTTAACATAAGCTATGTTCCATAAAATTTGTGCATGAAACAAAATTATAGAACTAAGTATCACAAATATGATTAAATATGAGTAAAAAGAATTTTATTAAACTTAATAGTAAACTTTATTAGTCACTTATCTCGAGAGACACCATTTTTATTGATCAACTTGGTGTCAAATTAAGCATTGGTCAATTAGAGTTGGTTGGTCATTTGGTTTAACTTGAGTAGTTGGTTAATTTTATTTGCTAATGTAGGCTTTGGGTCACAAGTGGCACCTACATTCAATATTTAGTAGTTAGCTAAGACCTGATTTTGGGATAATTTATTCATATCAATATTATAAGAACTAACTTAGTTGAATTCACCCAAATTATTAATAATATTGTCATGATTGTTTTCTTCCAAACACTTTCTTTCCTACCTTATCATCATCTCCCTCATCTTCATTTGTCATGAAAAAATATGTTTTGGATTTACTTCAACTTTTTAATGATATGCTCTTCTCATTAGTATTAGCTTTGTGGAAGCTTCGTTAGCTCATAAGTGTCCTCTCATGGGCACTCTCCCTTTCTCAAATTTCTTTCTCTCTATCTCTCTCTTATCTTTTTTATTGAAAATAATCACAACTTTGTTCTCTCTCCTCAAGATCATCCTCTATCTATTTATAAGAGAGTTTATGCGAGAAATGGGTTAGCCAAGCTCTTCCTTGTTATTATTATTATCTTTATTATTATTACTATTATTTCTCCTTGGTGGTAGCACTACAAAAAGCTTTAAAGCATCGTGGTGATGGGTAATTAGCTCATCATTTTAGATCAGACCATGTGTAATGGATGGGTTCTTATAAAGTCAACCAAAAGGGAGTGTGACATGTTGAATTTAGGATTAAGGATGTTTGGAGAAGTTTTAAAAGATTGCATTTTTTTCTTCACTTAGTGAAATGCTCAATATTTTATGCTCTCAAATGATTTCATCTAAGAATTATGGTTTCAAAATAATATAATTATTTTTATAATATGTCAAACTTATCTAAGGTTGTCTTAGTTACTAAGATTTTTTAAAACATAACTATTAGCTTGATGTAAAATTTTAAATGTCATAGATGAACACATTTGTGTATGACTTGAGATAGGATTTTTGATAATATTGTTAATCAACCAAAGTATTATTTAATGTATCACTTGACCTTTTTTACATCTAACTTTATAAGGGTTAAAATCCTAAACTTTAGATAAGTGTCATAGAGATTTATCAGTAAGAAGGCCTTTTAGGTTGAAGAACTAGGCGATTTAGTAACTCAATAATCAACTTCTTAGGATGAGAAAAGTCTTCACTAGAATCTCTATTATCGGCTAGTAGATCCACTTCTTGATTTTGTTCTTAATGAATAAAAAATAGATCTATAGTATCATACTTTTGGAGAAGAGACCAAGCTAGTATTCATACGATTTTAGTGTAAATCTTTACTTTTTAATAAGAAACTACTTATTAGTTAGTTGGAAGCAACTAAAGATTTTTAAGTGCTTCATTTGTTGCCCAGAAGAAAACTAGTGACTTGCAATCAAGGCTTCATGCTTAGCCTATCTGTTGGTGATAATGAAAACAATTATGGTGCCACCTTTAAGCTTTACTTACTAAGAGCTAAGAAGGATTGAACTAATGCTACAAGACTCAGACATGAAAGCTCCATCAAAAAAGGTTGTTAAAAGTTTATAAGGGTCTTAGGTTTTAAATCAAAAGAGTTTCTCTCCATTAGAAAACCTTTAAGAACTTGTGATTTCACAAACGAATAGGAAATTAAGTTAAGTTCAAACTCATTATGCTTAATTACCCACTTTTGCAACCTATTTATATCATCTATTGGTTGAAGGATGTCCCTCATGGGTTTATCGGTTGTCACATCTATGATGTGAATATTGGTATAACTGATAGGTTGACATAAGTAAAGTTAGGGTTAGATGCTCTATAAGAGAGTATCTTAGCTCTACATCTTTTTGAGTGAGAGTAACATAATAGATTAGTTGTTGAAATCCATTATTCTCTTGAATTAAAGCAGAGTTAATTATCAAACTTGAAGCAATTCGATATATACATAAAGACTGCCTGAGGATTAGATTGCTCAAGATAGGAGGCTAAGATAAGTAACAATTAAGCTCTAGAAAGCCTTTTAACAATGTTCGATTTACTATTGTCTAAACGTATTGTAGAGTAGCTTGATGAATTGTTGAAGTTTCTCTCCATGCTTGAAAATAAAAAGGGTGAACCTGATAATTTTGTTAGCTAGATGTTGAGCATCTCGATGAGCTTTTTAGGAACGCATGTTTATCAAATCCTTTACCATGTCTAGATTTACTTAGATTCCTTTTTTTAGACCATGCAGTTAAGAAACTTTCTCAATAAAGTGCTAAAATTACTTTCAAATTATTTAGTCTCATGGTACACTTTTTACATGTCTTCAAAGATCTAATTTTTATTGAAGGTTGTTTACATAACGTTCTAAATTTTTGCATCTCTAACTTTAGAAGATAAAATCAATCATCATTTAAAAAATAGCTCTAGCATTACTTAAATCAAATGACATTCCTCAAAATGTCATAAAGTAATTATGGCTCATGTCATTTCTTTCTCTATCTTTTGATTTTGAAAACACATTTTTTTAAATAAAAAACAATTAGCATGATCTTTTTTAAAAATCATAGTGAAACTAATATACATTTTTATATTTAGAAAATTATAACAAAATCAATATAAAAAATTTAACATTCTTTGAAAAGGTAAGTTCTTAAATCACTTCAAAAATACAAAAACTAACAACTTAATAGAAACGTAACAAACTACTAAAAAAGATAGAGCATGATCTATCGTTCCCTTTGATTGTAACATCCATAATGTGAGGGCAATTATTTGAATAATATTTTAATATTTTAAATTATCATGTGCTTAAATTAATAAAAAAATCATAATCATAGGTTTGATTTATGATCTTAAGAAGAGAAGATTTATAATATCCAAAATATAAAGAAAATTCAATTATTGTTATTTTGAATTATTTAGAATTTTAAAGTATTTTTGAAAACTTTAAAGTATCACTTCATATTATTCAAAAGTTGTATACCACTAAAGGAGCAACCCCTAAAAAGAAAGAGACAAACTAAGAAATAAAACAAATAAATCTTTTGAATATAATGATAATATGTTGACAAAAAATCTTTTGAGTATTAAAATAGAAGATCAAAGATTTATAAGGATTAACTTAAGAGCTTGAAAAAAATTTTAAAATAATTAAAAATATTACATAAACTCACAAAATTATGAAATTTTACTAAGGCATAGAATTTACAAGTATAAACATAGTAAAAATTTTGTGTCTAAAAAAGTAGGCGTGATAGTATTGAACCAAACGTTAATGAGGATTTAAAAATATTTTAGGCGTTAAATTATTAAAAAATATTAAATACAATTAAAATATATGAAATTTGGCAAACAGGTTGAGTTTGTCAAGAAGAATCATACAAAATTAACCACTAAACTTTTGAAGTTTAAATTATTTAAAAAAGGCAAGAAATCTTAGAATTTCTTAATTTTGATTAAAACTTATTTTTTAATTTTCCTAACCTTATTGTATTGACATAATTGACATGACAGTAACCTAATTTTTTGCAAAACTATTAAATTCCAAGCGATATGAAGGCAAGAAGTCGCTAAATTGAAGTGGTCTAATTGTTGAAGGGAAATGAAGCATCGATATTTAGTATATGAGAGGATGACCATGGATGATGAGGGAGTTATGATTAAAATTAAAACATTTTGATCGTGGTTGACAGCTTAAAGAGAAGTGGAGGGAGAGAAGTGTTGTTAAATTATTGGAAAGAGTTAAACTATTCAAGTAAGGGAATTGAGAAATAATCTTGGGAATTAGGAAAGATATATTGTAGTAAGTGTAAAATACTTAAAATGAAGGAAATATGGATCATATAAAGTCACATAATTTGATATCTATTTTAAGGGGAGACCTTTACAATAGGAATTGAGATAGCATGCTTATACATTTATATATACTTAGTATTATAATTATAATGCTTGGCAACTATAATAAGTAATGAATTGAAATCCATCAATTTTAAAGATGATTGACATTCATGCTTGTATTTCTTGTGTTTGCTTATATTTTACTAAGCATCATATGATCATGATTTTATTGTAGATGTGTAAAACATGTTACAATAACATGTATGATTATAATGGCCATTAAAAAAAAATGAAAAAAAGGCAATGATTATTCTTAATATATTTAGAAAAGAGAAAAAGGGAAAAGAAATTAAGAACAAAGGTTGCTAAAAGGAAAGGTATGATTCCATAAGTTCAATGATGTTAGATTTCAAAAGTGAAGTTTATCATTCAAAGAGCTTAAATTATGACACAAAACTAATATAATGTTGATTCAATTTGGTTGTGTGTCTACAAGATAAATTATTTTGACCATTCACTTGCTAAGGGGTTTGAGGAAGAAATTTACAACGGAAATGATAGAAGTCCAATAACAGTGTTTTGAAAGGCCTTGTGATAAGGAAAAGCTTGGCATTAGATATATCGAAGTTATGTAAACATGCATATAAAAGTAATGATTTCTATGTTCATTCAAGTATTATTGATTAAAGGTTTCACAATTGTAATTTTTTGCATTGGTTCTATATTCACAATGGTGCATTCTTATTTTTACTTTTGATGATGCTTTTGTTGATAGCACTAAGAAAAAGGTTATTTTATTATGTTTAACTGAACATGGAATTCATTTTTAATAAAACCAAGAAGAGTAAAATTGCTAAGGATTACTATTATATTATACTAAAATATAAAAATGAGAGATTTCATTATTTCTAATATAAATTTAGAAAAATGGAAAAATCTATAGGATGGTTATAATCTAATTCCAACATGTTGAAGGAATTGTGGAATGCTTTTGTTATATTGTGTGATCAACATACCTAGTCACTAAGGCCTACATAAAAAAATAAAACACATTTTCCTTTTCAAATGCACTAAAAATACAAAATATGAGCAAATATTTAGAAAAAATACAACACCACATTTTTTAATATATAATGGATGAGTATTAAAAAGTTGTGGGATTGTGTTGCATTGAATTGAATTTTGTTGTTGTTATAAAAAGCATGTAACATATTCTAACTTTCATTTATGATTTGTCATCTATGCAACGATAATGCTTTTGTAGAATATGCATTTTTGTGTACATAATTGAAGAAAATTTGTTAAAATTACTCAAATTAGCTGCGTTTTTTTCTACATTTTTTTATATTTATATATATGCAGAAGAAGCAAAAAATAGTAGATGAGAAACATGAATTTGGAGTTTACCTTATAATTGAGTTTTAAGATATACTTGAATTTTTTAGTTGGTTTAAGCATAATCTAGTTGGGCCTGCTTAAGATGGTTCATCTAGTATGTTTTTGATTTAGCTCAATTTTCATTGTTTGGATGAGGCAATGAGTTAGATGCATGTGCTCAACTTGTGAAACAACAAGCTTTATTAATATCCATAAGATTGCATAGTGCACTTTAGGTTTTATTATATTAGAGGTGCTTTATACTTTCTGGGTGATGGTAATAGTAATGATAAAAGAAAAAAAGACTAAAATGTGTCAAAACTATTACTTCAAAAAAAGGTTTCGATTAGAATAATGATCAACTTAATAAATGTTAATGAGCATGACCATGTTGACTTTATGAGTAGTGAAAAAATGTATGAGATAAGAAACCTCGAGCATTCTTTTGCCTATGTAACATGTCCTAAATACAAGGACCGTGCAATTTAAAAAATCTTTATTACAATAACCACCAAATTTTATATGAACATATGAATACACCCATTTGGTTGTCTATTGTAATTATATGAAACACAAAGTAAACAATTTTAATGTAACCCAATAATAAAACAATTTTTTTAAATGGTTGCAATTTATACGTGACTAGAACTATGCATTATGTTGAGAGAGAACTATGAATACACACAATTAGGGTTACACACTTATAAAATATCACTTGTATTGCATGTAAAACATTCAATTATTTATAAGTATAAAATCATTAACTTTAGCATACAAATATGAATAATAATTTACTTTTATTTACAAAAAAATGCTATAAAAAATTTATGCATAAGTGTGCATATTATGCATAAAGAGTCTAACCTATAAAGATTAGAGCTTTTTTCTTTAAGAATGTTTGATTGACATCAATCATCATGCATCATTTCTATTTTCCATGAAACACAAATTATTTTCATGCTTGTCAATCATGCACCCTTTTTTAAGGTTAGGAAGAGTGCTAGACAAAAATAATGTGCAATACATCCTAAAATTTTTGTGGAGGATATGAGATTGTGATTTTTGCAAATTTAGCTAGTGATGCAACATGGCACTTCTAATACATGGTCTTGAAGCCCAAGTTTGAGAGTTTGACAAGGATATAATACCTTCGTTAAGAGTGTTTGTACTTCATGGAATTTTCCATTTGTCAAGATCTATTTGAATCCTCTTCTAAAATAATTGGATTGTTTAAATGTGTAGGAAAGTTTTAGAAAGGCTTTTGAATTAAATATTTGAGTATAAAATGCAATTTTAGTGGTAATGATGTTTAAAGATTATGGTGGTAATGTTGGAAAATTTTTTTGCTACTTGGATATTCTTCAAGTATATTGGATTTATTATACAAATTGTTGGGACATAACTTGAGGCACCATTTTTTAGAGTTAATGCCATGCATTTAAGTTGCAAAAGTTTGCTTGATGTTCTATCTAGTAAGGCTTTGTTAGGACTGGTAGGCAAATTCATATTGCCAGTGTTTGACCAGTTGTGCTACATGATGCTCATGCTTGGCAACAAAGAAGTTATATTTGATAAAGGGTGACATAATTGAATATTAGAATGCATTGTTTTAACCAAGAAAGAGAGCTAAAAAGACGTTTGGGTTAGGGCAATAAAACTTTTGATTTTTTTTGTAAAGCTTTTCCTTTGCCATGTGCTTTAAATAATCATTTGATTTTGGAAAGGTGGACAATTTTCTTAATTGATATGTTGATTATGATCTTGAACCAAATAGTGCAAAGTGATATAATTTTCTTCTCTAGTGAAAAACATAATTGTACTTTTTTTACAATTTAAAATGATTTGAATTATTTTTTTAAGAAGATTAATGCTACGCCATAACGTTGAACCGTCCCATTTGAGGACATGGTTAATGTTACTTTGGTAACAACTCCTTTGCTTTTAAATTATTTCACCTTGATGTGTCTTATCTTAAACTTTTTGCAACTTTCAAAAACACTATATCTTTCTAATATTATTATGTTTCTCTTGATCACATAAATTAGAACTAAGTATTTTATACTTCAAAAAAAATATCAACATATTTTCCGTGACTTGTACAAATTTCTAAAGTCTTTTATTGGGCATATTGCATGATGAAGACTCCAGTTAGTTAATCCTTTATGCTTCACTGGTTGTAATTTTTGTAGGATAGCTTTGTGTGGCCAAAGGTGACCTAGCACAAGCATGGTAATGAAGCAAACTGTTGGGCTAAGCAACAGCCAGAAGCAGCTCTCAAAGGCAATGCCGCTAGCTACCAAAAGAGCAAGAGTAGCTCGTTCTCGTCAAGAGAAAAATAAGCGGCAAAGGCAAGGTGGTAAGCAGTTTAGGGAAAGGAAAGCATTGTAGTGAACCTCAGGAACTCAAATCGATTTCAACAATCTGGGATCACATTTTTTGGTAGGACCTATATCTTTACTTAGCTTCCCTTTTCTCATTCTGATTAGTTTCCAAATCATTAAAGATATATATGCGATGTATGAGGCAAATAATTATTAATTAAAATTTTGAGTTAATTAATATTTTACCTTTAAAGAGGTGTAAAGGATGTGTAAACCATGGCCGTCTTGAAACAATGTTTTGAATTTCATTTAACTGTTATATTCAACTTCTAGTATTACAATGAAGTGGACTTTTTGAAGTTTCAAAGTCTAGAAATTTTTATGTGAATTTGAATAAAGACTTATGTTAATAGAATAGATGTCAAGACACTTTTTTAATTCATAACAAAGGATAAATG
Source organism: Vanilla planifolia (assembly GCA_023846275.1). Classification (NCBI taxonomy): domain Eukaryota; kingdom Viridiplantae; phylum Streptophyta; class Magnoliopsida; order Asparagales; family Orchidaceae; genus Vanilla; species Vanilla planifolia. The sequence continues at coordinate 793,881 of JAIUJO010000032.1, read as the reverse complement.
ATAAAAAAAATTGGTTCATGATATTTGTTTAGTATTTGAATTTTTAGCTTGTGGTTCATTAAGTATTAGATAAGTAATATAATAACATTATTTTGTATATTTGAGGATGAATTGTGTCGATTAGGTGTTTTTAATAAAAAATTTCATATTAAAAGTAATGCATTTGTAGTAGAGGTTAAGAATAAATCTTAGTTGTGATATTATTAAAATGATTATTTGTATTTTGCTAGATTTAAGTTATAAAATAAAAAATATTGAATGATATTTTTTATTTTTAATGTTGATTATATTTGTGAAAGTTATATTTTTGATAAGCACCAATAATGACCATTCTTAAGTTTTAGAAAGTTTTGTTGTCTCTTGAGTTAGTTCATGTTGATATTTGTAATAAATGAATATTTTATTTCAAAATAAAAAAAATATTATTTATTATTTAGTTATCACCTCATTCATATGTGTTGTATATCTTTTGTAGTTCATAAATTAAAGGTATTTTTAAAATATAAGGAATTTGAAGTTCTTATAAAAATAAAAAAAATTTTAATATAAAAATTATTTGAACTAAGAGAGAAGAAAAAATTTTATCTAAAGAATTTGATTTTTTGCACAAAAACATGAAATTCATAAGCAATTGTTTATTAGAAAAGTTCCAAAATATAATAAAATTGTAAAAAAATAATAATAGAACAATTGTTGAAATTACTTATATTGAATGAGAAAAAAATTATAAAATAAATTTTGAACAACTATTACTATTTTTCTTTATATTTATGCTTTGATAACTTTAAATGAATACAACAACTTGAACGTAAAGTGTAAAAAAATATTATTGTTTTTTCTTTCATGAAATATAAGATTTTTTGTTACTGATATTATTAATTTATATCATAAAATATTTTTATGTGATTATATTATTCTTTATGAACAAACATCTATATATTATTTTTTTCAATAAATTATATTTTCTTTCTTTCATCTTTCTCAATGAGCAAATGTACAAAAATTATGCTTCGAAAGACTATTTATTTTGGAGTGTCATTATCTTCAATATTCCTATGAGGACAAATTTTGGTAGACTAGTTGAAGGAGAATTTGTGATTTTACTGAAGTTGAATCTATGGATACATTATTCACTCTTGTTCACCAGTCATCATCAAAGCAGACGGTAGGTTTTTGGCTGTGTCCAGTGCACCACCCATCATGTATTCACCGTATCTGCATCCACCATTCTCACATGCTTCACAAGTAGCAAAACAAAAGTTACAATATCGCCTCCCCTGCTGTGCCTGCTCACTCGAGTATTCTTCGCTCCTGGCTTCAAAGGCTCCACCCTTGCCGATGTGATCACCTACACCTTTGTCCTCCCCAAGCACAAGAATCAGGTGTGAAAGTATTCAAGCTTTCTGAAACAGAGATGTATATGTGATCCATTCTATAGGTTCGGTCAGCTTCAGCCTGCACGCCTTCCCCTCAACCTCATCATCACTGTTCCCAGTCGACATCAAATCCTCTTCATGTCGTTGGATGAACTGTACCATATCATAGCAAGCGTGCCAACAAATCAGCTGGCCCACTCCTCCCATGGTTGCCATTATCTAAGGTCGCATTAACACCATATAGAACATATAGTCGGACAGGCATTTACATGCCTGCATCCCGCGCCAAATGCTCTTTTGCGCTGTTAACCCGCCAGACTGTTGTTATGTTTCAAGAGGATGGTGCAATGGGTGTAGCTCCTGGGGCTTCCAGTGGTAGCATAGCTGTGTCCTAATGTGCCACACAAGCACTTGCTTCTCGGCTAACAAGCCTTCTATCAAATTAAGGTGTGCAAGGACAACCCATACTGGGGCATCGACTTGCTGGAGTGCAATGAGCCCTGTCTTGTCGTTGAACTGTGCCCACGATATTTGTAAGCATTTTTTAGCATGTGTAGTGACGAGTTCTACAAGAAGTTTATTGCCTTTACTGACTTCTGTGAATACGATGTTTAGGATGAAAATCCACTGGTCCAGCTCGGGAACAATACCGTTGCCACTTGAAATGCTCTAATGGGTCCTCTAAGATTAGATTCTATTCTACGTACCCATTTGTTTATTCTCCTGTTCTTCGAATTGTCATGTGATGTGTTCCTTTTGCTGCACTGCTGCATTCCTGAAGCAGTTGGTGATCAAATTGAGTTACGACATCTCTGAAGGCCTTCATCTTCTTTCATGCCACAATCCTCTCCTTATTCAGAGAATGAGCTGGGCAAGAAGCAAACCCCACTTGCCCAGTTTCACAAATTTGAGAAGGAAGGTCACCGGCCAGTCGGAAAGAACGAACGTGACAGAAGCCATGGTATCAAGACATATGGAAGCTCCAAGCAGAACATAAGTAATCATGACGTCACTAGTGTCAAAGCCATGCTTTCGGGAGAAAACGAACAATAAGAAAGTGAGAAGGATACCAGAGGAGCAGAACACGCTGAGGATGATGCAGACACGTGAGCAATTAATGACGCCCTTCGTGTACATCTCATCATAGGCATAGTTGAGTTCCATGCTTATCAGGCCCAAAACTTCCTTGACAGTCATCTCCTTCAACATGTCTCTGATTACCTTATATACGTCCAAAAGTGGAATAACGTCCACGAAGAAAGGCTTGCAAACCAAGTACATATCGAAAGCTCCTTTTAAAGCATTCAATTCGTCTTTTTCATTTTCGTTCTACACACGTGCTACCATTGTCCTACGGTTGGAAGAAATTTTTTTAATTGACTTTGTTTGCTTGAAATGACCACTAAGCTGTGAAAATTGTCACTGGTGGCTCTGTAGAGCGAGTAAGGCCGCTCTGCATACTTGACGATGGTGACAAAGAATATGAGCAAGGTGGGAGTCAGCAGGAGCTTACTTGGAAGAGACCAGAACAAAACATAGATGGCAATGATGAGCTCTTAGGCAAGGGCAAGAAGGTGTCGAGCCCACAGCTCGTTGTCCTCCATGGAATAGGCGGTGATGGTGTCTGGGCCACCAAGGTGAAGCAAAAGGAAAGGCGCCCAGAATGTGAGGATGGCGTTATTGCTATTGTTGTCCATCCTACTGCTTAGCTAGCCAAGAGCGAAGTCGGCAACCCAGGTTGCCAAAAGATAGTTGCTCCAAACAGCCATTCTTATCCATGCTCTCGATGCTGAGGTGTTTCTCAAACATCCAAGGAAGATGAGCACAATTTGTATCACGAGGCTTACCATTATCAAAATATGTACAACCCACTTGCTCCAGAGTTTCTTATATTTTTCCCAAAATATCCATTAATTTTTTGTCTTGTGTGAGATCAACTGATTGTAGAAAGTGAAATAATTTCACTTTCTCCATTCATTTCGATCTCCCTGCTCCATTTTCCAGCAAGTGAGTGTGAATATATATTTTACGGGGAACCCAGGCAAGTTTGGAGCAACAACAAAAACATAATCAACTTTCTCGTGTGAAAAAAGCATGAATGTATATTTTTTTTAGGGGACACCTCCAATTTATAATTGACACGCAAAGGTTAAATAAATTCCTTGCTTGTGCGGGAGAGCGCTAGATAGTTAACATCCTTTCCTTGATGCCTTTCAATCTTTCTTACAATCATTCTAAAAAACTTACATCATTGATGACTCAAACCGTTGCAACTCTCCTGTATGGCACAACTTTCCTTCTCTATTTTCTTATATGAAAAAGCTCATTGGATTTGGCCTACTAGACTTATTTATAAGCCGAGACAACAAGGTCGTGATGACCTGAACTCTTCAAAGCTCACATTTGAATTAAGCTTGGGTAGTGAGGGTAGTTAAAATCATTTTTTATCCTACCCGTACCATGACTTGAGAATTTGAAAATATTATTCCCCATGAGTTTCAACATGACATTTTTATAAAATACCTAAATATTCTATTATTTACAAATATATCATCTCATTTAGTATTTTTCTATAATGATATTTAGAATTACATAATATATTGCCATTGAGGTTGTAGAGGCAAATAATATTCATTTGTATTAGAGTATAGTATATGTAATTTGTGCATGCCATACAAGATGCTCAACATATTGTACGTTAGGTTATAAAAGTTAAGGAATCAATCATAATATAGGATTAGTCGTAGAGTGGTTTTACATAAAACATATATTAAAATGAAATAAATGTATGGTATGCTATTAAAAAATTTTACAAAATATATAACACATTAGTATAAAATATGGCATGTTAATACTATAAAAGGAAAAAATAAAGATGTTAATTTGAGTGAAATAATCATAAGAAATATGGTGGTTGGGTGTGTGTGTGTTTGTCTATATATATATTTAAAAAATTATTTGGTGACAAATATGCATGTTTATATTTTTAAAAAAAAAAATTATTTGAAAAAGATGTTTTCGTCCTAAATTCAATAACTAAAACATGTAATTATAATATATGCACAATATTAAATTAATATATAAAATGTTTCATAATTAATATATTTTTGCATATTATTTATTCTTTTTTTACTCTTACATAGAATATGATTTTTCTAAGAGGTTCATAATTATTTTATTAGTATATCATTTTATATTTTAATAATATTTATATTTCATGATATGCATGATATTATATATGCTTTCATGAAATAATGAATAAAAAATAGAATTTTGTTATTGTAATATCTTAAAATTTTGCTCTATATAATATACTACAAATCTTTAGATTTCATTGATATAATTGTCATTATGAGAATTTAAATAACAATAAAAATATTTTTTTAACTAATACATTTATTAAATAAAAGAAAATAATAATAATTTTATTTTGAGAAGTGTGTCATATTTTTAAATGAAAATAAATTTTATTAAAGCATATAATTAAAAAGAACTGTCTTTGAAGAATATAATTGTAGTGTACTAATAAAGTTTTATGACCTACATAATTAATTACAATTTTTTGAATAATTCATATATAAATATTATGAATATTTAAATGGAAAATAATACTTTTTAAGTTAAGCCAATTATCTTTAACAAGATTAGTGTTAAATAAGTTATTACTAAAAGTTTTACGTAGTTTAGAGATTTAGCTAATGAATGAAAAATGGAGAGAGACAAAGAGAAAAAAAGAAAATAAAGAGAAGAGGGAAGAAGAATATTTCAATTCAAGAGGACAACAATAAAGAGAAGAAAATAATTGTGTTGGCCATAAGGAGAGCAACAAGGAAGACAAAAAGGACACTTACTATTACTATAAGAATAAAGAAGGGGAAGAACGTACTAGGAAGCTAATACAATGAGTGAAAATAGGGCAAAAAAAGTTCAAATTATATTTTTTATTGAATTTATTCATTTTTATAAAGGAATTAGCTGTTTTATTTTATTGTACAAGAATGCTGTGATTATTAATTATGGGGGTTTAGAGTTGTCTTACAGTAAAACATAGTTGAATTTAAGCCTTATGATTTTGTATGGAGAGGAGTCTACTATATTATTAGATTCAATATACAATATGATTATCAATAATTTGTTTTGGGAGTTAATAAACATATCATATAATTAAGAAAATATCTAATACAATTAGAGTTAAGTTGGTTCAAGAAGAAAGCTTATTGTGTGGTCCAACAATGTCGTCATATCATAGTTGGAGTGATCATATTGTACCATGGGATTCTCATACAATATGATTAGATAAAAGTCAAGAGTAAGATGGGCTTCTGATAATCATATATAGGGAGTTGAAGGAATCATACTGTTTGATGGAGAGGCCATATAATACAATAAGTGAAGAATTAATAACAATGATTTAGTGAGATGCCAATTATACAACACGATGGCGGAATCATATAGTTGATGTTTTTGTAGTAGAGAAAGTAGAGAGAATGCTTTGTGTTTGATGAGTCAAGCATAGATGTTTAGATCTCATATGGGCATGCTTTAAGTGAAATTGTTAATATTTCATAAGTCAATCCATCAACTTTAAATGTCTAAAATAGTGGTCTTCAAGACTTTTGGAGTGATGACAAACTTTAAAGAAATTAAAGGCATGTACCAAAATCTTTATACTGAATATCTCTTTATTTTTCTTGAATTTGATATGTCCAAATTTTGAGATTATGTGGCACACTAGTAGTATTAATATTTGAAAATGTTATAAGTTTAATAATTTTTAAATTTTTTTTTTGGGCCAAGCATTATTGATGAAAAATATAGACATCGGTATTTCATTTTCTTATATTATTTAGGAATAATTTTTCATGCATTTCTTTTCATAGTCATTTAGGACACTTGTAATACTATCATAATATAAAATTATTTTGTTATACTTATATTCAAAATTTTTGCACAAAAATTCTCGCAAAATACTATAGTACCACTTTAGTCTTGGGAATTTTCACTGTAGTGTGGGGACGGCTGGTCGGTCCAGGCTTTCAGGATTTAAAAAATAAAATAAAGTAAAAAATTGTTTGATAGACTCGAAAGGGGCGAGCGAAGCCCAAAGGCCACAGGTAGAGCTACTGAAAGGAACAAGTGAGAAATTAGCCAGTCGCTGCTGAACGGAACAAGTGCTAACTCAACCCGAAGGGAAAGCTAACCAGAGCAATGGCAAAATCAAGCCAACCAGGACCAAGTGATGAAATCATGGTCGAGGAAGGGAGGATCCAACCCCAAAGGGCTCGAGAGATAATTGAACCGAAGGTGTTATAGAGAGCAATGGCAAAGTCATTTGGACGATGTGGGACTAAACTTCCATTCGATTATCAAAGAAGGCGGAAGGGCAGGCGCGATCGAAGCCAACCCCAAACGGCTCGAGAGACTAATGAACAGAAAGTGAAAATACCTCTTATCATCATCTATGATTCTTCTTATAGTGGACTAATCTCCAACCGTCAATGATCCTCAAAATTATCTTTCATCACCTCATGTCTCATTATCTCCATCAAAAGTTGTACTGGTTTAGTTAGAAAAACCACATCATTTACAATGATATAAATATTTATCTTACTAAGTCATTTCTCTTCTCATGTTGCCTTTATCCTCAACAATATTTCCACATCTCAAGTAGACCATCCATTTACCAAGATCTACACTAGAATGATTACATTACCACACTAAAAACATGTAGAAAGAAATAAAATGCAATACAAATTATTTACATAGAGAAACTCGAACTTTTCAATTAAATGAAAACCTAAACTAGTCTACTTATGAAGTAAATTCTCAAAAACTTGGAAACAAGTTCAAAGAAAACACCTCTCACCTAGAGTTATTCATGGTACCCTCAATCATGAAATCACATGACACTCTAAAGTACCAAGCCACTTGCACCAATACCAATAACTCCTCCACAAATCATTTTTATAGTCTAAAAGCTCTTAGTAACAATAATTAAGAGATATACATAAAAACTCTAATCAAAACTAAGAAATAAATAAAACCTAAATCATGGCCATTAAAAATTGAATACTAATTTGATGCATTCAATTTCTAAATTTGCACTTACCCAATTGCCCTTCCACAACTATATTAAATTTGGAGTAACTTCTTCCACAAATATTGAAATTCAATTATTAAAAATAAAGTTAGAAAGCCAACATGATTCTCTAAAACTTTTTAGTTCATTACTCGATCAAAATCCAATTGAAATGAATCAAAAAATCACCAAAAGTGTTTGATGTGATTTGATTCCCATGTGTGCTTGCCTTGATTTCTCTTGAGGACACTACTTGAGCCTTTGTTCCCAACAGCTCGATATCTATACTTCCTTCGCAACAATTGTAGAAAGTTTCGTTACACATTCATTATACTCAAGGCCTAACCCTCAAGAACTCCAACTGACACCTCGACTATGTTCCTCAAGACCATAATCTACCATGCATATGCCCATTGATTGTCAAAACTACCTCAAGTAAGCTTTCTCAAAGAATACATCTTACTCAAGCTCTCTATTAAAATATTCATCCACGTCAAGCCCACTTACATGAGCCTCAAGTCCAACCAACACCTCTTAAGACTAATATCTTAAGTTAGCTCTCTCATCTTCGTTGAGTGTTCTCAAGGAACACAACATCACCTCAAGATGTCTTTTATTCCTCTTAAAGCCTCCCTTGAGAAAAAAAAAGTAGATCCAAATTATTTACAATTAAATTAAGTAGCATTATCAATATTTAACAATTTATCAATATGGAAATAACAAAAGGTTTGTGTTAGGGTAAAGTTTCACTAGAAATTCATAAAAGAATAATGATTCTTAAAAATTAAATATGATATATTTGAGACCTAAAAAATAAAACAATAAAAAAAATTTTCTATTGAATCCTAATATATCCCAATTCTACATAATATAATGAGTTATTGAGAATTTTAAAAAGAATGTTTCAACAAATTCTTATACAAGTAGGACTCATGATCAATGACATTTTTCCTTGTCTAGAAATATCTAGAACATATAATTTTTGTCACCGAAGATGATTTTTGATACTAAAATGAAAAATGGCAATCCTTCTCTATTCTAATTTTTTTTTGCTTTTGAGAGAATGTAATAATTCTACTTCTATTTAGATTGTCATTTCCATCTTTCGTTTAGATCAAAGAAATCTTTTTTCAATATATACTAATTCTTAAATTCAAAAAAGCAAACCTAAAGATAAAATGCATATTTGGTGTTCATTCATGGAATATATGATACTAAAAAGTTTTTCCCCTAAGAAAACTAACTAAAAACATCAAGTCTTAAGGATTCATAAAAGATCCCCTCAATACAAATATAATAATTTAGTTTTAACTTTTACAACTAACAAATATATAAGATTATAAAATCATGAAAAAAGACTTAGCCACTCTAGCAGTGCTCACTTCTCATGTGGCATTAGGCCATAATTGGATATCATATTTGGGTTGTTATAGCTTATAGCTAAACAATACCATATTCCTACTACCACAATCACCATTTGCCTAAACTGAGATCACACGTGGTGGATCATCTATGTCCTACAGTCCTTGAAAACCAAGCATCTTGGAGCTTTTATGCAATGTTTGCCCCTTATGATATAAGTTCAAGTACATTATAAAGCGTTTCTTTTCTAGTCCAAGAAAAAAGTGATTCAATTGTTAAATACTTAACAATGTCAGTACATAAAAACTTTTGGATCTGATAAATAGTACACTAAATAGCAAAAGATTGACTCAGGTATATCATTCAAAAACACAAAACACACAAACAACAAAAGATGATATAGTATGCAAGAAACTTAAAAATGTTAACACAAATAAATACATTACAAATCAGCAGTAAAAGATGAACTCAAGCAGTGTACATAGGAAGCAAAAGATGAACTAAAGGATGTAACTCAATAACACGTCAAGTTCACATAATAGCAATATATCATTTGAATGAGGATATGGTGTGCAAGAGACTTAACAAAGTCACCAAGTAGAAATGCAGTGTAAGTAGACTCAAGTTTTGATATGCGAGAGTCAAACTCTTCAATTTTCTTCCATTTCTTTCATAAAGAATCTTCTACTTCTTTCCACTCCAAACACAACTTGTTCAAGTTTTGAACCTCAGGTGTCAATGTATTAATGCTAGCTTTTAGTACAGCAACATCTCTTTCCTTAACGCAAACATCCAGCTGAACAATACATAATACAGAGTGATCAAGGCCATGGAATTTAGGAAAGGGTTCATTGCATTGCAATGGAAGATTGCATATATAAAACTCCTACAGTGCAATAATCCTCACGTTGCTAGCTTATGCATTTTACAAATTGACGTTAAAAACACTATTAGCTAAGCTATGATATAATTCGATGCAGTTTATAAAATTTCAATGAGAACCATGATCAAAGTCCTTAACTAATAATAATGAATATAATTGGATGAAAATGCTCAACAAAAATGCACTCTTTTCTGACAAAATATATGCTTGCTTTCTATGATGATTAATAAAAAAGCAACATGCATAATGTAAGCATCAAATATCCAAAAATATGGTGTTAGGAATATATAATTTCGAAACTCTTATGGTAGGTACAACTCCATGAAGTTTGGCATGTTAAAGATTGACAACACTTAGCATCAGAACAAAAACATGAATAAAAAAAATTCACAAAATTCCATATCAATGAGACATAGCGATGATCCACATTATAGTTTAAAAACGTTCTACAAAAAATTCTATTTTTTTAATCAAGTATATATTTCCATGTTAACAAAAAAAGAATCCCCATTTTTTAGAGGTCTAAAGTTGTCCCAAACTACCAACTGTCATTTTAAGGCAAGTATATGAACCAAGTTGAGCTAATCCCAACCATTTGTTTTAAACTACATGTTGATCTATATAATTTCAATCCACTCTTCATGTAGATAACCCTTGTAGGTGATTACAAAAATTTAAGAACAACTGTATGGTCAAAAAATAAACATAGCATTTAATATCCCTTGATAGAAATATGTTTACATTAGCTAGGTTACTTTAGTTAATAAAAAATATTAATTATTAGTTATCACTGAACAAGGATTAATGACAAAATTGTCAACTAATCGAAATGGATAAAAAAACTTTTACATTTATTAGAAATAAGCTTGCAAAAAAAGTCAATAGGTTCACTAACCTGAGTGATTAAAAAATTAGTATCAATATAATCATTAATAATAAGCTTGGATGATTAAATTTAGTCAGTTAGTGCATATTAAGTTGAATTACATAAAGTATGTAAATTGATAATTTAACTACACACACACACACTTACATGCATATATACATAATACATATAAAGAATCTACAAACCACCTTAACTCATTTAATGTTCAATAACAAAAAAGACAATATAGATTTATTCAAGATTACCTTACAAACTATAAAAAAACCTTAAAAACCCTTAAAGATTATGTTATACTCAATAATTTGATTTTGAGGTACCCATATATTCTATGTATTGTGTGATCATGTAATATTAACATATAATCTTTTTTCTATAAAATATTTTAAGGAAAACATATGAGAGATTAAAAAAAAGAGCTTGGTTAAGAGCTATAAACTTTAATTCCTGTGAAATTAGTGAAATACTTCTACGACCAATACAACAATCTCTACTTGTCCAAGTTTCTTGTTCAAAAGAACCAAAGAAATTAAAAAAGAAAAATTGCAGAAGACAAATTCTAAGGTTACATTTGTGTTCTTCCTGGAATAATAAATATTGTACATGTATGTACTAAATAAAGAAATCTATACTATTAGTTTTAAGAAACATAATCACAACTCAAGTAGTACATCCCTAATAAAATTCTTCTCCATGCAGCACTTGATTTGATTATTACTAACTCATTATGCCAGGCTTCCCTCATTGTTTGCAAGCTTTCCCTTTGGCAGAAAAGAAGGGCAAAGAAAATATCCTTATGGTAATATGGTGATATGCAATGTTTTCTCCTCAAAAGACTTCACGAGTCAACTCAAGGTCAAGTGATTTTAAAAAAGTAGGAGAATGATATGCAAGCCAGAGCGTTGTCCAACATATGCTTAATTATCTTTGTTTGGTAAGTTGTTTTTTGGAGTAGCTTTGATGACTTCCCAAGCAATTTTAATATCTTCTAATGTAATTTTGGATAGGTTGTAAATGGAATTAGTGCTTTGCAAACATTTTTTATTAAGAAAAGGGACAATTAATTCTATCACTAGTAATATTTCTAATTAGAAGGTACAACTCTTATAGTTATAGTATTCAGTAAATGTATCCCTTACCCATGTTCATCATCCATTCCCTAAATTAAGGCATTTTTTCACTAAACTATATTTTGCTTACCAAACTATCTAAACTGTTTTGCCATGGATCATTATGAAAATTACTCAAGGGAAAAAGTCCCATCTTCTTCGCAAGTACCCTATTTGTTAGAATAGTTGATATTTATAATTCAGCCATCAAATATGTATTTCCTGAGTTATTGCAGTAATTTCAAAAAAGACTTACTTTGACTTATGGTCATGTAATTTTTTAATGGATTCTTAAGTTTCTTGCTTAAATATTTATTATTCTTTCTTCATTAGGCTAAGATTACCAATGTCTCTACAATAACAACATAGAGTGCTTGTGGTGACAATAGTGAAAAATCACAAAAAAGACTCCTATTTAAATATAAAACTGATGAGATCCCTTGAAAATAACTAGTGGTAGAACCCATAAGAATAAATAATAAAAATACCCAAATCACTTTGTTAAGCACTCTATCGTAATAATCTAAAATTATAATTTTATTGTACATATGAATATGCCATATGAAAAGGGATGGCCTAATGAATGAAAAAAATCAAAAGGTGCACATGAAACATTAATCACAAAAAGTGGTGTATCAAAATACCTAAAGTTAAAAAAAGTGGCAAATAAGGAAGAAAACAAATGAATGTGAGAATAACTACTCTCTGATAGATAATCACAAATAAAATTTTAAGAAATATAACCAAAGATAGGATATCAAAAAATAAGTATAAGTAATCTCTAATATGAGAAATAAAAAGCAACAACAATACCATACTCTATATTATTCTACATATAAGGAGAAGGCGCACTTGTCTTTCAAGTAGTTGATTGTACGTTCCTTGTAAGGATAGATCTATACCACTCCTTGGACTACGATAAACCTGATATAGTAAAGGTGAACTTGCATCCCGGGTTGCAGTATCTGTTACTATATTATTATCATATTTGTATCTAAATGGAATAGTTGATAATCCATTTAATATGATAGACCAATAAATTGGGTATTTCCAAAGCATAAAGTCATTCACAAATGGTATAAAAGATTCTAAATCTTAATTTTAAATTAGTTGTTCATAATTGATTATTAAATAAAATATTGTGGTAAAAAGGTAAAACTAATAATTCACAAAAAATAACCTTTTAACCAAAAAATGGATAAATAATAATTATCCTAAAATATTATTTATACTAGTAAAATATTATTATTTAATTATCTTCTTAAAATTTATCGATATAACTTACTTCACCAAACACAACAAAAAATATCATAATCATTCGTTAACCATTTTTTTATATGCTATTTTTAATTTTATCTTAAGGAATGATTAACCATGCAATTGAAAAGAATAAATTATCGAACATCCTACAATAGCCAATAAAATATATTATTCATCACAAATCTAATTCTTAATAAAAAAACTATAAGAAATAGAATTTCATTAAAGAGAAATAAACATCATTATCAAAACTCATCATAATACCAGTCTAACATCGATTTGGCACTAACAAGACATTTGCTCTACACATTAATTCGACCTTGACATTAGTTTTTTATAATTCTAGCAAGAATACAAATCTGATCATAATCCTTAACTTTCTTTAATAATAAAAAAAAGATTAATATATTCAACCTATCTACCATCCTTTCTAGAGCCTTTTCTAACCTCTCTTTTCCACCTTAGTTCATGCTCTATTAATTTTGTATTGCTATCTTATCAATGCTTCGTGAACAAATTCTTAATTAAGTTGACTTCATCAAACCCAAATAACCAAATGCTAACAAACTACACAAGGAGTTAACATAAACTACAAAATTAAAAAAAAAACATTTCACAATAAGTGTACATCGAATGAGTTTATAGATGGAAATAGACAAAGATTAAACAAAAAAGTGAAATAAAGTTAAACTTTTGGTTAATGTTTCACTGGTATATTTTAATGAGAGCACCCTCAGATGATTGAAATGACATCAATATGGCCTTTGCATAAGTTATACAATAAAAAATGAAACTAAAGTGTAATTTAAATATGACAAAAAAGAAATGTAGCTCTTAAATAGTATCAAACAATTGTCATAACAGTACATACATGATTTCCATAAGGAAACAATTGGTAGTGCGACATTGATGTTGAACTTTGTAATATTTTCCTATCTACAACCATTATGCTCCAATGTATTTTTGAAGCTATAAATGTATGCTAACTGCCTCACAGGACTTCCAAAACTTGAGAAACAAACAAAGATTTATCAAAGCTAAAGAAAATCTTTTATAAATTTAGCCTATGGGGAAAGAAAAAATAAAACAATGATTTGAAGAAAAAAAAGAGATACCACAAAAGCTCTGCATCAGCTCAGATGTCAATATTTTTAGTCTCTCTATGGATCAATTTGTTGTAGCACAATGTGTATGTAGTGATTGACTGAAGTAAATGTGAGGGATTTCTAAAAGACTCAATTATCACAGCCATTACATCTTCAGGTACATCACCTTCCAAGTCATCGATAAACTTGGTAGCATCTACTTGAATACTAGAGTTCATTCCAATCCCATCATACACTGGGAAGGTACTTTGGAATCTTTAAGTCATATTCCTTGCAAGAGACTCGCATGCTGAGCTAATGATTCTATCTCGTGATGTCTCAATTAAAATGACATCATCTGATGATTTGCTACCTTGACCATTGTGTAGATTGCTTCTTTCTCATTGTGCGAATGGATCTCACAACCAGAATCAGTAGCACCATCTATAATCAACCTCCTAATGTCTCTTACTTGGCTTACATATTGATGAAGCTGTTTTTGGTACTCTACAAATATCTTAGTTGCCTCATCACATTGCTAATCATAAGCATCTAACATCACCTGTTTGTACATTATATGTTAACCAAAAGAAAGGAAATAGTTATTGATTAAACGTGTACAAACCTAAAGGTAATTAGCAATTATGTCGTCATTCCAATGAAAAACACATTAGCAATATCACACAACTTCAAAAAATATGCATTTAGTGAACAATAACATGAACAATAATGTATTCATGACCTCACAAAGCAAAAATAAACCTCTTCTCCAATTCCAAATTCCAACATTTAGTTTTGTATAATCCACCTGCTACAAGAATTCCCTAATCTAAAAATTCAATTAAAAAAATAGACAACTCACCTAGCATTGGCCCTCTTGTCGACCATTCGCTTCGGCTCCGACTCCTCTCTTTCAACCTCCGCCATACAGGACCTCAACTCCTTCCTTTACCGCCTAACGACATTCCTCAACCTCACTACCTCCTCCACCGCAAGGTCCCTCTCCCTCATCGCCACTTCCTTCGCCTCTAGAGATGATCCATCCTCAAAATCCAAGCTTCCCTTTTCCTTCTCCCACCTCGCTTTCACCCCTTCAGCAGGTGTCGCCACTCCATGAACCAAAATATTTCGGCGAACTGTCGTCGTGGTTCTCTCTGACCGCACTCTTTGAAGGAGAAAGCTCCACACGAGGACCATGTTTCTCGGCAGATCTTGCAGATCTGGTCAATGGAAAGAAACTAACCAGGGTATACCATTTCGTTTTGAAGCCAATCAACGATCGCCTCCGGCCATGGGACTCTGCCCCCTACTGGAGTCTGCATAGTGTACACTGATGGAAAAATACTCCGTCAGAGAAGAATGTAATCTTCATGGTTACCGTTCAGATGCAAAGAAGCACCAACGGAGAGCTGTAAAACTGAGCAACGTCGACACGAAGGCTAAAGGAAGACGCAAATAAAGCGGCAAATGAGTTTTGACCTAGAAGGCGTAGGGATGAGAAAGGGTTGCGGGAGTAGAGAAAACGAAGGTATTCGAGGAGGGATTGAGGAGAAGGTTGCTGAAAAAACTAAAGTGAGGAGTGTTTGGGAATTCAATGCTCTGTTCATGTCGTTAGTTCTCTAGTCGCAGAGGCAACTGAAAATTTTATGTATTTTGATTATATTTTTAATATAATTTTATTTTAAAAATTTAATTAATTAATTAAAATAAATTAAATAATATATTAAAAAGTATTATTAAGAACTTGATGGGTTTTATAAATTTGTTATTAATTGTATTGAAAAATGATTAGAAAATAGTTTATCTCTTAATATAAAGTGAACTAAACTTTTTATTATTATTTTATGATGATAAAACAATCTTTTATTTTTTGACATTGTTTTCTGTTTTTTTAAATAAAAAGTATGTATTTAAACTTAGCTAAAAAAACATTTGATAATATTTTGAAAAGCAATTTCATTAAAAAAAAGTTTGAAATTAGTGCTCCAAATAATCTTGATAAATATGGTACTAAAAAAAGATTAATAGAATATATATATATATATATATATATATATATATATATATATATATATATATATATATATATATATATATATATATATATATATATATATATATTAAAGTAATTTTAATAATTTTTTCATCTGTTGAATTAAAGTTTTATATTTTGAAATATTGACAAAATAAATTTTAAAAGAAGATCTTAGTTTTATGATATACTAAAAAACATATTCCTATAATTAACTATTAATCATTAGATCACTTTAAATAGTTTTATGATTGGATAAATTTATAAACCAAATAAAATATTTAATTAAATATTATAATCATGCCTAATAATAAAAAAATACACACTTTAAAATCATTTCATTATAAATCTATTTATTTCATTGTAAATAAATAAAGATAAAAAATTGAAATTATATTTTTAATATTTGATTTATCTTAAATTGAAAAAAATCACTTTGTCTAAATTTAAATATATAATTTCCATCTAAACTATAAAGACCCCTCTATCAATCTCGTATTAAAATTTTGTCGAATCATACTAAATCATAGTTTCTTAATTCCCCATAGTTTCTATTGAGTAACTACAAAAATTATACAACTCTTAATATATTCATCGTTAAAATTTGTAAAAAAATAATAATGATTTATTTGTATATTTTTCTTTATTTCGATAATATTTGTTTTTTAATATGTTATTCATGATATGTATATATATAAATATAAATTTTTTTGAATAATACTTAAAATATAATATTAAATATTTTTATATCATTTTTTATTCTCTTAATAATAAAAAATTATTTTAAATTTTAGGAGGATTAAAGTTTTATTTTGACTATCACACATATTCTAAAAATTATTTGAATAATTTTTAACTATAATATCATATATGATTTTTTATTATATACAACTCAATAAGTTTAGATTGTTATAAACAATTATATAAAAATTTAATTGATTATTATGGAATGTATCGATTAATTTTATTTACTCACATAATTTTATTTTTTCTTTTGTTTTTGTTTTGATTTTTTGAAATGATTTTCTTTGTTGCTACAATCTTTGAAGCTTTGTTTATGGAGTTATAAGGTTTTCATTGGATAGAAGGTCTTCCTGTCCCTTCTCTTTTTCTCACTTTGACGGCTCTATTGTTAGGATTTTGTCTGCCTCCACCGATGCCACTGTCGATCTCGATCTCCATGTACTGAATGCCACTGTTTATAGGCGTTTCAAGCTCCACAACTTGTGTGTCTCCTTCGACCCTCACCGCTTCGCTTGTGCTCTCCAGGTGTTCCAAGACCGAAGGTTTTTGCCTCTCCCTCTCGCTCTCTCTCGCCTTCCATCTTTTAGGCCAATGGTTCTTATAGGTGTTTAAATAGCTTACTGCCCATGATGATTATAAGTGGTTATTACTCTTGCCTACCTGCTCTAATGTTTTGTTATCCATCTGGTGCTTCACATTGTCTTGTAATTCTTGTGATCTGAGATTGTGAATATCTTTCTATGTAGAGTTTTTGTTTTTGTCTATCGTAATTTGTTTGTCTGGATTACGAAATAATGGCTAGTTTAGTTTCATGTTGATTAATTTGTGCAGAGTGGGCCAATTTCCATGTTGATATTTACACTGCATGGTTTTTCATTAAATCTACTTCATTGTCAAAATATCATTTAAGAATGGAATGCATTGCACTTTTCATAACAAAAACTTCCATGAGGTTCGAAATCGCTCCTTTACTTTGAATAGTGAATAACTTATGGTCTGATTTTTGGGTTCTATGATGATTTGTCTCATGCCATTTCATCGAATCTTGAAATTAAAATGTGCTTGGATTCAACTACAGTAGCCACTCTCAATTAGTAGCACAGTATTATGGCTAGCTCAATAGAGTGGTCCAAGATCTTTATTTGATTTGTGAATGATATGTTTGATGGTCTTATTATAAAAGCTAGCTAATGTAATTTTCTTATTAATCAAGATGGTGTTGAATGAAATCTTGATGTTGGATTATTTAGCTTTTGTTAAATTGCTCCATTCTTAGACACAATGTATTTATAAAAGCTTAATTTTTTAATATACATTTTGTGATTACTAGGCTTTGTTATTTTCTATGTTTTACCTTAGTATTTATCTTTAGTTATCTTGAGTCATAGTCATTAACTATTCTTTTCTAGAAGCTCACAAATGCCTCGAGGATTGTATAGTTCTAAGATCTTGTACATGTTTTTTGTTGCGTTATTATTTCTACGTCTTTGTTTATCTTCAAAAACTATCCTCAAAGGGGCCTCTATTTGATCAGATAGTAAATTCTCTAATCGAAAGTTCATAACTTCAAAGGTGGTTGACATTTCGAGTTCCTCAAAATGATATAAGGTGTCTTGAGAGGTTTTAAAGGACTATTTCAAGGGAAGAACAAACTAGAGAAGTAGAGAAGAAAGAAATACATAGTTTTGGGATTTATGGTTCTATTTCAATATAGTTTTGGGAAGGGTTATTTGACGATCCTCCTCTTTTCTTTTGTGCTTGTACTATGAGGAAAGCTGAAATGCTGTCATAATCTAACTACCCTAATTTAAGAATGTTTGAATCTTTCTTTGCTTCATGAAGCAAAGGCTAATATCTGATGTTCCTCTCAGATACCTCGACTCTTGTAGAGGCTAGTGCAATGTCTACCTCGTAGAATGCTTCTGAAATAGCATGAGATTCAGGGAAGAAAGGGGGATCGGGGTACAATAGGAATGAGTTCCCCATATTGTGCCCCATCAAGAGGTACTACACAAGGGGAAGAAAAGGTGACTTCCAGATCAGGGATGATAAATATAATCGAAATAGGAACTTCCAAAAACATTAAAAGCTAAACCTATGCGTTCAACTGTGAACATGAAAAACCCAAAAGCTCTACCATTCTAGTCAAGAATTGGGGCCTCATAAACACGAAAAAAACCTAAAATGGGACTTTCAAGCAAAGGAAAAACTCTTACATATACAGCAGCAGGGTTCAAACGAAGGAGCTAGAAAGAATACATGTGTTGGCTGCGTGCGACTCCAATATAGGTTTTTGCAAGAGTCAGAGGATCCATAGTACCTGCAGCCTACCAGACTTCATATTCCTCATTTTGGCAAGCAAGGGTAAGGGATCTCTTTTTTGCAATGGAACAAAATCTGCTCCACAGATTGGAGCCGTCATAGGGGCCATCTTTAGGAAGTACAGGATCCTCCATGCCCTAATGGCTAGAGGCAAAGGATTGAGTTTGGGGTCTTCACCACTATAGCATCATGCATTTTTGCCCAGTATAAAGGTTGGTCCCAATACCTACTTTGGTGGCCAGTAATTCTCCAGGTATCATCACAGTGTATTCGATCAAAGAGATGATAAATAGGCTCCTAACCATGCCAAAGGGGAATTTATAATTATAATCCCAGAAGTTTCATTCTTAAGAAAATATTGTTTTTGCGAATTCTAATTGTAATTCAAATTGAACCATGATCTCAATATAACAGCCTCCTAGCTTAGCGATCGAACAGTAATTGAAGAGTTCTTGACTCAAAAGATTCTTCCAATGTCTCATTTCTTGGTCCATGTACGCAGCTTATAGCCTTGTTTTTCCTTGCTGCACTCATTCCTTTTTCAATCCTCCTAGGGTTCGAAAGAAGAAAGAGCCAAACACTTGAAATAATATGGAATTCTACCACGGTTTGAATCCCCGCTCTTCTGTGGCCGAGGCCGGGGAACTACAACAGTCTGGCCGAGCTGTAGGTCACGTAACCTACACCGAATAGGATTTCCTTGAGGAAATTTGTTCCCTTCTCTTCTGGGATTGACTTCAAAAGCTTCTTCAAAAGAGAAAAAGCATGTCTGTGGCTTGTGCCGAATATCTTTCACTCACAGAAAACCAAAACTGGCTCACATCGTTGAGTAGTGTCATCACTTCCTGCATCTGAATATATGGGAACACTTCTTCGAAAATCCTATATTTGACATCTCCATACGATACCTACCAATTCATGTGCAGCAGGAATGCAGAAGCGTCGGAGTCCTGAGTCTCTGTCGAGTACCTGCTTTCTTGACTCTTGATTTCTCCGACGCATCGTTTGGGCTCATAACAAATGAAAAGCGGAAGGGAACCTTTCGGGCTCCTTCCCCCTCAAAAACAAACTGTACGTGAGAGTTTCCCTGACATTAGAAGATTAGGGAAGTCGAATTAGAAGGAGGCCTTCATCAAGTTTGGAAGGCCCTTATGAAGACAATGTCAATAAAAGATAGATAGATATTATATATCTTTCGATTTTGAAATATTGATCTATTTTTATAACGTAGAGAGAAGGAAAGGCATGTAATCGATCTGAATCTTTCTCTAGTCTAAAGAATCTCCAGAGGGGGCACAATACGAGCTTTGAATTTGGACAGATCCCACGGGCCTTCTTGTAGTTCTCTTTTAAGGCTTTTTCTTTCTTGAGCTCGACCCCCAACTGGGTCTCTCGATTGGGGTGATATCGTGGCAATCAAAAATGGAATGGAAAAGCCACTGCTCCGATTCTTTACCAATGAGGGGCCCCAAACAAGAGGGTGGCCCGGCCCCCCAAATTTCAGATCCCCAATAGCACCTTTGAAATCTAAGGTCTATATCGAAAAGAGAATGCAACAGCTCTAGCTTCAGTCGACCTATAGTACCATCAAGCGCACACGAGGAAGATTCATCTTTCACCCTAGTCGGTTGTTTTAACGACGCGAGTCGGGCCTCGAGGCCAGACCGACTACTCCTATCACACTCATCCATAGACTAAAAATAGTAATTCAAAGAATATTGGGTTTTGTGATCAGTGATGTTTTCTCATAGAACTGCGAGAGCAACACTGATGTACAGAATGCTCGAGCTACTACGAGAGAAACTTTTCCCTGCCAAAAGACCTCCTTGTCATAGCTTCTATGATATCAAACTCTTCTCTTGAGGAGGGGCCGACTGGGGCACAATCTAGGGAACTAGATAATCTATTTGATTGGATTCCAATTCCAATCAAATTCCTTTGATTCTTATTGGATTAGATGATGTCAAGAAGGATTGTTCATTGGGTGAATAGAGTTCTCACAATCTTCGATCGTGTAAGCTGAGCTGGGAATTCCTATATCGGGTTTCCCTTTCCAAAAATAGCTCATAAATGGAAATTTAAAAAAAAGAACAAATGGCTAGAAAAATCAAGCAAGGCTCTCTCAAGACATGTGTTGCACACGAACCCCTTTTTGACATGGATCAAAGAAAAACTTATTGCTGAAACAAAGAAGCCTTTTTTCAAATGTACAAGAATTTGTGGAGCTTAACACGTCTAAAAGAATGGGAGAACGTTCTTTTGGCCTCTTTGTGTTCACCTACAACATCACACAAGAGGAATGTTCCAAGAAAATCCTAAATTAGCTTCAGTTCAACTCGAATCCAATATTTTTATATTTTTCGAATCCAAAATTTTTATATTTTTCTAGTTTGAAATTTTCATATGTTCAAAATCAGATCCCCTCAATTGGTCTTTTTTCACGAAGACCAGACAACCAGGTAAAGGACGTCATTTTGGTATTGACAAAAGCACATATTTGATAAGCACGCCCTCTGTTGAATCTCCATTGGCAGAAAGCAGTTCCCTTTCCCAAACATTTCACAATCATTTTAGGGGGTAGCTGGACCTGCTGAGAGTACAATAGTGGGTTTGAAAACTAAAATCATAATGAGGAAGAAAAAGAGGATCAAATTCCAGATGCTGCAAAAGATCAATTTTGAAGACGCAGTTCTAATTAGTTACGAAACAGTGGTCAATCTTGAATATAAGAGCGGCCTTTTTTGAGTTTTAGTTGAGTTAGTTCGGATACCGGTTGAAAGGCAGGATATGATTCACTTTCAAGATGCCTTGATGGTGAAATTCCATAGTAAAGGTAATAAACTACTATAAAAAAAGATGAGATTTTGATAATTAAAATCTGTTTAACATTAGAAATCCTCAACTTTGACTAAAAAAATGGTTCAAGGCGTAGTATTGGAGCTGCTATGTCACATTGTAGCAGTAGCGGAGGACTCTATTCTTGTTGCTCAATGGGCGTTCAAAACATCCTAATTCTTCAATCAATTGACTTGAGAAGAATCCTTTGTTGAAATATGGCCAAAAAGGGAAGCTGGTGTATTCATTAGTTCTGATTTGTGGTGCACAATCGTATCGTGGAAGGAGAGTTAGTGGATGTTGGGCCCGAGGCACCCTTATGTAGAAAGAGAAAGCCTCCTCTCCTTGGATCAGAATGATTATCCCTACCAGATGGGTGTACCTTCAACCCTTTAAGAACCCCATTCTCTAGATGCTAAATCCCATGTATATGTACTTCATCTCTTTCCATCAGCGATTTCGTAACCTAAAGATTGGAGCTTTTTAATCTCACTTTGTCCAAGGAACCATGTTCAGAAAGCCAAACATTATTTGATAAAAGAAAAGTGGGTGTTCCATTACCGAAAGAAGTAATATGCAAGACTTCAAGGGGCCCCCCATCTAAAAGTCAA
This sequence comes from Vanilla planifolia, assembly GCA_023846275.1. Lineage (NCBI taxonomy): Eukaryota > Viridiplantae > Streptophyta > Magnoliopsida > Asparagales > Orchidaceae > Vanilla > Vanilla planifolia. The sequence goes on along the minus strand of JAIUJO010000032.1, from coordinate 771,300 downwards.
AAGTCACCACAGAGGTGGCCCCTCTTTCTTGTGACTCATGGTGCTAAGAAATCCACTTCAAAGGGAGGTGGAGGAGGGGGAAGTGGATGACCGTAATGAACTAATTTTACTTATTCCATAAGAACTTCATTCTAGAAGTCAGGATAAAAAGAAGGAAAAAGAAAAGAAATACTAAAAAGAAATAATTCTAATTGGTAACAAATACATTTGACAGCCCCACCAGCATGGATCAGTGATAGACAAAGTGAAATGAAATTAGGAACATTTTTTCTTGTGTAGATCCTATTATAATAGGAACTTAAAGAGTCGATCCACTTCACATCTTGCTTTTACTGCTATATCGGTAGTTATTCCACATATGGCATTGACTAGCCTTGAGAAACGAATGAAAGACCAGGCCTTAGGGCTCTAGAAGCATTTATGGATTGCCTTGCCAAAGGTAGCAGTTGAGTGCTATTACTCAAAAAGTAAGAAACGTTGGTATTCAATCGAAAACCTCTGTTAGCTTCGAGAATGAAATGGACCACATCCTCGCTGGGGCCCTCTCTGGGGATTTCTAATTAAACAAGGTCGATAGTTACAATAGTCTCCACTACCAACATTATGGACCTCAGAAAGCATAGGATGATGATAAATTAAAAGACTCTTTGATGATACACGGAATATTTGACCCTCAAAGAAAAGACGGCGTCCCTCGTCCCCCTTCTCTCCAGGTAGAACATTCCCCTGGAAAAGCCTGCTTCATCGTCGTAAATAGGAACATTGAAAATCCTAGCCCTCCAATATTCTGACTCTCTTTGGCTCGCAATAGGTCTTTGGGCCCTTTTTTCTTTCATAAGAAGAAAATGCCATTTTAGAAATCCATCGTCAATTATTTCTAAATTCATTAGAAGATTTACAATTTGGATATCTGATCCTAACAAAGAGTAATGTTCCCATGGCTAGATTGTCAATGACGGAGGTTCCATTGGCATCGAGTATTCTCTATAGTGTGAAGTACTCAGGGAAGCACTAAGTGAGGAACTGCTTTAGTCTATGATTCCACAGTGGAATCCATTCTGCCTTAAGGTGTACAAAACTAGAAGTCCACCGTGCTGTCCACTTCCTTGGGCGGTCGGTGACTCCTTGATATGATTGGGTGGCAAATTAGATAAAGGGACTTGGAATCTTCTTCTTTAGACTTGGAATGCTTTTATTTGAGGGCAAATCATCCCGAATCCGGGTTGTTCCAATTCAACAGTTTAATCTATGATTTCTTGAACTATTGATTTAAGTAATTAGAAGTCACCAATTAGGTTTATGATGAAACCTAGAAATCAATTTTTGATAGTCGGAGAGAAGAGCATCATAAGGATTCAGATTTGGGTATCAGAGTGAAGATTGAACTTCTTTTTGGGAACTTCTTTTCAGTATAACTGACACATCCAACACGATCTACGACTTATGTAGGGTGTACTGATTTTTTTGGAAAGGGTCGTAGTCCCATTCATGGGAACTTAATCGAGTTGTGTTTTTGGTAAACAATCGTCCAGACTACATGAAATAGATTTTCAGACGTCCATAGAAAGCTTATTGCTAACTTTCGAAAGAGCAAACCAAAAATATTCTGGTAAAGCGATGTAAGACAATCAGACGCCTTCTGTACCAGCTCAATCCATCGCTCATTAATGCAACACCAACATGATCTAGGAATTAGGGACTTTCATGAAACTTACTTCCCGAACCTTCAACAACAATAACATCGCCATTTTTAAAATGTCCAATGCAAAAAAAAGGATCCGACAATCCAGAAAAGGCCACAGAACAGAGTGTCGAACTTCAAGTTTTTGTGCTATACAAATACTATACAAATGAAGTCACACCAGGAGCTAGTGCTTGCTAGCTTCATGGATCTCATCGGAAATATTTGATGCTTCTTGGGGCTTCTTTGGCGACCACGAAGTCCCCGGATGAATTGTTGAGTAGATAGATCAGATCCAAAAGTTGCAGTTGCTCCACAGTAATACGGACTCGACTCACTTCTGTCGGGTCAAAAAGCATGTCAGGAGTCAAGGGGGGACATACTGGATGTAACAACTACCATCGGTTGGCAGCTGTGCCATCCTACCTTTCAGTTAATACACAGTTGAGGAGGCCAATCACAAACGCTACAGTTGTTGGAGCAATCCTGGTCAGGGAAGGCTAAGATGGCGCCTTGCATATAGGTAGTAAGAGGGTGCTTATGCTCCGACGGTGGGGCCTTATGGGGAAGGGCCCAGCCAAATATGGACAGCACACCCCCCCTACCTGAAGCGTACCTCTGTATTGACTATTTTTATAGGGTGATATAAATGGAATCGATGAACCACGTGAGCTGGTTAGCTGTGTGGGGTAGAGGGCTCATAGTACCTCGCTTTTTTTCTTGATCTGGCCTTTTCTTCGATTCGGTAGTGAATAACCTCAAATCCAAGCAAGGGGCCTGCCCACACATCGTACTTATACCCATACAGTGTATGACAGGTAGGTAGTTTACTCTTTCTTTACTGAGGGAAGGGAGAAGAGCCTTAAGCATGACAGATGTCATACACTTGAGTGGCAAAGGTTACAGGGTTCGAGGCCCCCTCTGGGGTAACTTTATACCTCTAGTCTGAGGCCTCCCTCAGGGGATCTTGATTATGGGCCCATTCGAACATACAGTTCTCGCGAAAGATCAAGTTGGTGAGTTGTGTGAGGGAAAATCTTCCCACATGAGTCGTTTTAATTTGTTTTAGCAGTAAACATTTCCACCATCTTTGATTGTGCATTTGCCCTAAAAAATTCATGGATTTCTCACAATATAAGATTGAATTCCATAACTCTAATTTTTATTTTTTTTCTTATTGGTGATGTTAGGAGATCTGCACAGATAAGATCGCATATTTGGTCACTCGATGTAATCGAGGGTCCCACTCCAGTATCTGCTTCGATTCATGCAGCTACTATGGTCACAGCTGGCGTTTTCATGATAGGAAGGTGCTCCCCATTATTTTAATACCCACCTACAACTTTGATTGTTATTACTTCTACAAGACCTATGACGTCATTCTTTGTGGTAACCACAGGAATCTTACAGAACGTCTCAAGAGGGTCATAGCATATTCAACTTGCAGTCAATTAGGCTATATGATCTTTGCTGTGGCATTTCTCACTATTTGGTGAGCATCTTTCACTTAATGAATCCTTGTTTCTCAAAGCATTAGTCTTCCTGAGTGAAGGTTCGATGATACATGCCATGTCGGATGAGCAAGATATGTGAAAGATGGGGGGACTTGCCTCCTCGTTCCCTTTGACCTATGACATCATTCTCATCGACAACTTATCTCTAATTTGATTTCCTTTTCTAATTGGATTTTATTACAAACATGTGATCATTGAGCTTTCTTACACAAAGTATACCATAAGTGGGAACTTTGCTTCCTGGTTGGGAAGTGTCTCTGTCCTTTTCACTTCTAATTACTCTTTTCATTTCATATGTCTCACATTTCTAGTACCAACTAATTCATTCGGGCAAGACAGATTATGATCTCATAATGCACCCATTCCTATGGCCATTCCTTCAATACTTCTGGCCCTTGGGAGTCTCTTTGAAGGATACTTGGCCAAAGTGTGACCCGTTAGCCCCTCAGTCGGTATTGTGATGAAGCTGCTATTGCTCACCCAACATAATTATACAAGGTCACAATTCACCAACCACGATCATCCGGGGTGAACAAGAATTTGGGATTGGATGCTAGTGAAATTCCTGCCAATGGTTGAGATGTTCAATCGACTTCCTCCTCCTTAGTGAGCGTCTGGACCTCTACTAGTGAAGAGAAAAGGGAGGAGGAAAGAGGCCCTAATGAACCTTCATCTTCAGTGAACAAGTGTAAGCTTCGCTGCGTTACAGTAGTATGGAGTACTTACCACACCGAAGAACAGGCCTTGAAGAAAAGGACAAGAACGAGCGGAATCACAATGAGTTCCAATTTCTGGCATTGCACTGACCATCCAATAGACCATGGACTAAATGACCACTACCTTAAAGGACTATGTTTATGGAACTGCCACCCCTACAAGTTACATCTCGCGCCTATGGGCGGCTATAACTATAACAATCCAAGAAGACACTCGAAACTGAAAAAAAAACTACTCGGTGGACTGCCAAGCTACAAGTCCTAAGACATAGGAGCAAGATTCTCTAAAAAGCCAAGTCATGGGTAGCCAAGAGGGCCCACTTGGAGACTTGGGATCTCAATAGGAAATATGAAGCCAAGTCGGCCAACAGATACACAAAAGAGAATCCATAAGTGGAGTTCTGTTTTGAATGGGCTCAACATAGGGAATACCTTAACCCTTGGAACTGGGGCTTGGCCATCTCGGTTGATGCAAAGTTTGTCTGTTGATAATGTTTTCAACCTGGTTCGATTCAAGGTCGCATCTGCAAATGTTTTCCCAGGGTTTATATCCTCCTTTGCCTTGCCTTATTCTTCCTTGAATGCTCCAGTAGTTGCATCATTAAATAGGATGTATGTTTCTTTGATCATTTGTGCACAAGAATAGCTTTCCTAACAAGCTGAAGAGGGAGTTGCTCTATGAACTCCAGCTCTGACTCAACGTCGGGATCCCTTGTCCAACTGTTCTCGAGAGGGGGCCCCCCTTCACAATCAACTGGATCCTTTGGAGTGAGATCAATTGGAGACTTACCTGACTGGTATCTGAAGAAGTTTGTTGGTACAGATTTTGAGATGTGAAGTAGATTTCATACTAATACTAGTTTATAAGAAGTTGAGGTGACTACAAATCTAACAAGAGAGGTTAGTCAGTGTTGGGAAAGCCAAAAATGGAATGTCTGTTTTGTAACAAGAAAGCGGCCCGCATTCTTAGACTATAAAGCAACCTTTTTATATCAATATATAACATAACTTGCCTAACTCAAATCCATAGATCCATAGATATAGCACTAGCTAGCTAGTCAAAGAGGAATCCTTCAATCACACAAGATCTAGTAAAATAGAGTACGAGAGTTGCTCACACTCAACTGTCCAAAGATATTGAATAAATCTCCAATCTCTACTCTTTCCAATCACTCTATCAAGGTTGGGATTTTATCTGTCTACCAACTCCATTCCTTAGCAAAGCAATCCAATCGACATGGACAAGCCATAAAGGAGAGGGTATTATACTCTAGTCATTTCAATTAGTTGCTATCTTTCTTGCCTTTTGTCTAAGTACCTCATAGTAGAGAAAAAATAAAATAGTAAATTGCTCACTTCAAGATGTGAACAATAGGATCGACCCAGGGCACCCCTTGGGAACTTCATTGGATTCTACAACCACGAGGAAATAGCTTTTCTATGAAATGAAATTCATATTCAGGGTTTAGGTACTTACTAATAGAGGAGGAGAACTAAGAAACTGTGCTTTCAGCAACGATCATGCCATGTTTTGTTTGAGAAATACATTTGTTGGTTGCCCACCCAGAAAGGATCAAATGGTATAATAGAATTCAAGTTAAGCTGTTTTTGGCACTGTGGGACCTTTTTTTATAGTCCTAGGTATTATTCACCCCCCCCTTTTTCTCTTCTAGAGTGACATGGGAGATGGTAGCCTTTTATCTTTGAGAAGTTCCCTAGAGGGGGCCTACCTCTTTTTTGCTTGTTCATGTTGTGATAACAACTTCTTCATGTTGTGATTGCAACTTGTTTTTCTTGCTATCACGTTAACATGGCGTGGCTCTGTCTTCTATTTGATCCACTCGAGTTGAATGTATAAGACCTCTTCAGGATTGGACTATTGAATCTTGATTTTTGGAACATGGAATTTCCTCTTCTTCGGTAGTAGAAAGTAGAGAAAGACTAATCTTTGAATTTTGCTTCAAAACTAGTCCCGTCCTTACTTTTCAAAGAAGTTACTCTCCCCTCGGTCAAGCATAAGATCAGATTTGGATGAAAGAGATTTCATTTCACCTGGCCTCGACCCCTATTTCTTTCAAATGCAATTTCAAGAAGTTCCCCAGACTGTACCCCAGCCCTGACCCCCTTTCTTTTATTTTTGTCTTTGATTTACCAAGGATTCTTTTCTTTAATTTGTTATTGCCCCCAGTTCAAAAAGATGCTTTACCTTGTTTGGGGTTGTGTCCTCAATGTAGACTGGAATCTATGGCTCTTCTATTAGCTGGAGAAGAATGAATCAATGACTGCTCTTCAACTATCAATGGTTAGTGGTGCTTTGATTTGCTTAAAAAATTGAAGCTAATATATATATATATATATATATATATATATATATATATATATATATATATATATATATATATATATATAACATGATTATGTAGCACATGGATTGGGTTCAAAGTCTTGGGTGCAGCTCCTTATGGTGTATTCTTAGTGCAGAGTCTCTACCAAGTTGTGAGATATGGAGGAGGAAAAGAAAATCCCCTTTTCCCTTTAGGTGAAACAATAAGATAAAGAACTATTGAAGGATAATCCACACTCCTTGGGCACTGCCCTAAAGTTCACAAATAACCAATGTGAGCTCAGTTGCCTAGTAAGATGCAATCATGCATCCTCGTCAGCTTCGAATTTCTCTCCGATTTCGCCAATTTACAAGTGGTCAGACCAATAATTCAGCATCCACGACCTGGCCGATAGCTACTTCAATTCAATTCCAATTTAACTGTTATTCAATTCAAAAAAGATATTGATTATTTCTATTCCATTGCATTGCTTCAGCCTACCAGATTGAATAGATATCTTTTTTTTAGAAAAGAGCATAACATAATATATACTTCAATCAATTAACTTCTAGCGTATCTGTGCTTGCTATCTACTTAGTGTGTATGCTAGGGCAAGAAAGCAAGTTGAGTAGTTCTCACTTTGTTTGGTGACCAAGAAAGCTTGTGGACTACTAGTAATTCCACTACTGGCACTATTCACTAAATGACTGACACATTATGGCATTTGAACTGTAGGCTTTACTAACTGCACCTTCTCTTTGATATCCAAAATCTCACTACTGGCTTTTGAAACTACTGTCCAATCAAAGTGAAAGATGGAAAGCAGAAAGCGACTTCTTCATTCCTGTCTGAAAAGAAAGTCTTGTAAGCACAAATTCAGTTCGGTTGTATGAATGAATAATATACCTAGAATCTGAACCCCAGCTCTCGACAAAAATCCTTTGCCTTGGTTTTTCACTTCCTTTTTTGAGAATGAGAAATTCATTCTTTATTATCTTCCTTTCACTTCAGTCAATGCTTTTCCCATGTTCCTAGGAAGGAAGGACATAAACGTAAAGCTAACTACAACTACTTGCTTTGCTCTATCCTCTATTCTATAGATTCTTTCTAAGAGTTTTCCGTGGGAGGAAGGGGCCCCTGTAGGGGAACTTTTAAACTTAGCACTTCTATGGAGCCAACTCTATGAGGGAGTAGCTCTCCTTGCTATCTTTGTCACGAACATAGCGATGAGTCATACGTTGCAACTCAAACTCAAAAAAAAAGATCAGATTCAATAATAATTGGAGTCGTGCGTCTCTTTCAACTACAACTATTTTGAAAGCCCTTGTCAACACAACACTAGAAGGTAGAGATAGTCGAAGGCAAAGAACTTTCAACAATCATGGAGTTCCTAATTTTCAGGCTCTCAGAAGGAAATCAGCACTAACCAATCCCGATCACCCTCAACCACTCTTCAAGAAGGTTGATTTGAACCATGATAGGGGTGGATCTTCCACCGCATAAGGTCTAAGCATCAATATAATACAAGAATGCTTCATCTTACTGCTCTTCTAAGGTTCACCTTAAATAATAAAAGAATGTCCTTACACCTCAGGTTGCCTCTGAGGAGAAAAGAAGAACGAAAAGTCCATAATCCAAATGTTCTATTATTATCTTCTTCAAGCTTGACTATTGAGGGAAAGCTGGGGTAACCGAGCTACTCTTTAGTAGAAGAAAAGTTGAAAGGGGGTTATCAAGTTCCCTATGCCAAAAGATTTTGTAACAACGAACTATCTGAGACATTAGAGCACAAAGCAAGCTTTCGATACCACAAATCACATGACCTAAATAATGAAGAAACATCATAAAGTTTCCATATCAGACCAAACAGTTTTTTAGTTTTAAATGTTTTGGCCATCCATCTACGCTGGTATGACTTAAGGTCCATGAAATCAATGAAATCATTGGATGAACTTAATAGTAATGAATAATCTCTTAAATATCAAATATAAGACTTTAGCCAATTGGTTAAAACAATCGTTTCTTCAAATATAAAAGAGTCATCCTCATCAAGATATGGAGGTCCTATTAGATCTTTCAATCTAATAGCCTTTATGACCATATTGAAGAAGACCCCTTCTAAGTATGGGTCTAGAAGGTTTTCCTCTAGCCACCATCTTAAAAGGAAACCATCATTAGTACTAGGGAAGACCACATGACCTTGAGTCAAATCCAATTATGACACATAGGACAATGAAGTCTCCCTAAGCTTCTATAGCTAGCACCCAAGGGTCACATCGCTATCCCTTAATTTTTTATTATATTTTAAGGATATCGACTTAAGCAGAGTGTATGAGTTTAGGCAATTGAACATTGCATTGAAAGATACAGGAGATAAATACCAACTTTCCACATTAACTATATATAACATAGCAAACTCAAGTGAACCATTCTCAGATATCAAAGACTTTGATTCCAAAATAGAAACCTCCAACTCTTCAATAAGAGTCTGATACACTTGAGCTACCCTTTCATTCTTAATGACAACATCATCATTGAGAATTGCGAATGCACTAAATCTCCTTCCAGGATAGATGATCTCGAAAGCCATCCACACCAACATGCATTGTAAAACAGAGAATAAAGTCTATGCAGCATAATAGCTGAGAGGGGTAACATCTTTAAAGTATACCTCACGTTGCTTACCAAATGGAACCTTACCGACCACCTCGCAAGAGGATGGTAATGATAAACCACCTAATACCAGGTCCACAGATGTGATTCATAAGGAGCATAGTAAAGTGAGTTGGAAATTTATCAGTAGCAGAAGAAAGGTCAAAACACCACAACTTCTTCCAAAACTTTAGCCTTTACAAAGGTTTCTTTGGATTGTAAGTATCATCACAAGGAAACACCTCAAGACACCCATTGTCTACTTCTACTATAGGAGTAAGAATCTCTGAGTGAGGTAATTTCCAATTGTAACTACACAATGCTTAGCATCACCCTCCACAATTAAAGCTAGTCTACCATAAACACAAGACACATTGAAGAATGGATCTTTTATCCACATGTCAAATATGATAGTCATATGATGATGGATAGATTAAGGAGATTTAGAATGAGATAAGAAATCAGATGGATAATATGTCCGTTGTGTCAAACCTAATTCTAAAATCCCTTTATCTGGAAGTCTCCATGCTTCCTCTAACACACTTTCTACATATATGTAGTAGTTATATTTAGTGTACCATATAGAGAGCAGTTCTGATATATGATTTCTAAAGGATCTGATCTCTTACATTAGCAGAATGAAAATCGTCCTCTTTGAAACTTCTACACTTTGAATTATTGGGAATGTCTTTCATATAGGTTTCCATGAGATACCAAAATGGATTGGCATCTCCCAGATCCAACGACAATTCCTAGTTAAGAAGAGTGGAATTATTTCATTAAAACAACTCATTCCAAACATACAGACTCTCATGCTTACTTATAGACTCAATCGACTTCAGATGCCTCTTACCAAATGCATGGCAGTGTGGAATCCCCTTCATCAAAGAGAAGAATGAAAGATAAATCTTCACTAAAGAGTCTGCTTGATCACCACCATCTTTTATTATCCTTCTATGAAAAGAAGGGATGATACGGGGTATACCTAATCTAGCAGTAAAGACCATTGTACCACTAACGAATTGAACCTTTCGTCCTCTAAAATTCTTCAATAGAGCAATGCACTGCTTCGAATACATGGAGTAGTGCAACGGTCTTGAATTTCAGTACAGATGTATGACAGATCTCGAGAAGAGATAGCTGGCAATATAGAACTCCTTTGACAAATCGAGAACCTTCAAAGGCCCTTCACCATTGATGATCACCTAAGTAGTCCGATTTTGTGAATAATAATTTGTTCATAATAATCTTTTCTACCTTAGAGTGGCCAATCAAACTCTCCATAATGGCTCTATAACTTTGAACCAAAGAGGGGCGTCTGGTTGGCACAAGGAATGACTCGATCTAGAGATGAGATGCCATCCTTTATCTCCAGATAGCAGACCACATAGGTAAAATCAGAGATATAGTTTCCTATCCTTTGACTCGCCTATTTGGACAAAATCCAAAACGAGACTTTTATCTCGCTCAGGTTCTGCAAAGAGCTTGCCAAAGCTCTCTCACCTCACTGATTATTCAGTGTAGGTGCCCTAGAATTCTCATTCATTGAATATGTGGTCTAATGTGATTAACAAATTTTTGAAAAAGTTGTTTGAGAAGATGAAGTTGTCAGATAATCTGAAGGAATTGAAATCTAGCTATTCTAGATAGAAAGATCAAGTTTGATGGTTATTGCATGTGCAAAAGGATAATTTTTCCTTCCCAGAGGACATATTATTAGAATACAAACTCAGATTGAGGATCTGACAATGAAATTTGATGAAAAATTGATATCTCAAAACTTTATCAAATTGTTCATTGAAAAAGATAAGCCCTTTGCTAAGGATTATGGAAAGAGTTGTCCTCTTTCCCCCGATGAGATCGATTTGATCAATGTATTCAATGAGTATACTTTGGAGGCTGTCATTCTTTATGTACTCTGACCAACTCCACTCTTATGTTAGGGTTCAAGCTTTCTGTTTTCATTTTAATTATTCTCAGAATCATAAGAAGATGCCTTCTACTTTTCATGAGGAATTGAAGTCCTCCGATATAAAGAAGGGAAAGCAAAAGAGTAAATTGTTTGATATGTATGGGATTAGAAACCACTTGGCTCTATTCTTATAGGAGAAGGGCTTTATCTCTCTATCTAATGAGGTGAACTTTCAAGGTTGACCCTTGAAAAAAGGGAAAGGGAAAGTTGGCTATTTCTTCCCACGTAATCTCTACGCAATCTACAACTTTGATCTTTCACAATCAACCTATAAACCTATCTATTATACGCAAACCAGTTGACTAGACATTCGTAGTGGAAAATCCTTCTGCTATATCAGATATTCTAGGTGGTTACTTAAGTGGCTCAATGGTTATATATTTAATGACTATTGTGAAAACTTGTTTAGTTCTCATTCCTGGCACCATTTCAATCGGATGTTTCATAGGGAAGGTTGTGAGTCTCTGTGCAAGATAATAAACATTCTCCAGTTTTAGGCATTTGAGATCAATAGTGAATTGTTCTCCTTCATAAATCGAAATAGGGATCTCTTAGTGGAATTGGGTCTTCTCATGCCTAGCTTCCTTTCTTCCTTTAATAGAAAGAAAGCGTTGGATGTATTGAGGTAGTCTGATGCGGAGGAGGAAGCTATTAAGCATTACTCTACCATTCCCTCCTTATTTCAAACCTGAGTCAAGAATATACAGTGTGCTCGTTATGACTTCTTTATCCTTCCACTTTCCTCCGCCTATGAAGGCTATCAATTCTTTCTCCTGATCTTCCATGATTTTTGTGGCAGGATCTACCACTCAGGAGTCTGACACTCCCATGAGCGTGATCTAGCTAGAAGTCTAATCGTCTTTTTAGGTCACTCGAAAGACAAAAGAGGAATTTGGATGATAAGAATCATTTGGTCTAGACCACCTCAGCTCCCTTCCATTACAAGTCCTTTGTTTCTAATGATGACTCCTATGCTTGGTATTCTCAAAATAGAAGCATGCTAAAGACTTCGAATGATAGCATCATCTAGTTTGCTAAGGGAGCTCAAAACCCATCTCAATTCATAGCAAATGTGCTCTCTATTGAAGGTAATATAGATCCTATGAGAATCCCTATCACCTAGGATGCTTCCTCGATTGCGTATGAGATACTGAGTTACTTATTAAAAGTAGCTATGTACAATTTTTTTCTTAAAGTGTACAAAAGAGGGGTTGCCTTTTCCCTATCACTCATGTCATGAAGTGCTTTTTCAAACTATTGTTTTCTTTCATTCCCAAATGCACTATTGATTCATTCCTACTAATCAACCAGGGAGTCAGATAGTCGTAATATCAAACCTTGAAAGGTGTAAAAAAAAAGGGATCTCATGACTAGCTCATCACTCTCATGAAAGCATAGCAAGGAGGGTGCACAATAGAGGTTCATCTTAGTGGATGGATGAGGTATGCACCAAGCATGTCGAAAAGAGATTTATGTACAACACATACCTTTTGGAAGAGCCTTCCTTTCTTGATTGAAAGAGAACAGAACAAAAAAGGAAAGTACACCCTTCCTTTTTCACATAAAGAAAGTAAACCCTTCTTTTTTATTAGAGGGAACGGCCAACGGGAGATAATATGTTTAAGACTTCTTTAGTGAGCGGGTGCCATCACAGACAATAGACCGCTCTTCTCACTTTGTGTCTGATTCAAAATCTTGCGTAGCCGAATCTGTCAAACATAAAAAGTAGGTTTATCTTATTTCTTAGTAAGTGAAGAAGGAGCCCTTCTGTTAGCTATTAAGGAGACGGGGAGGCTATACATAAGAGTCGTATCAAAATATAAGTGACTCTAGCTATTAGAATGGAGTCAATCAAAGAGGAGAATCCACCATAGAAGATTGATCGGGCAAAGAACTCAGGTTGGAACTGAACTGATATGAAAGATAGAAAAAGCAAAGAAGGAAGAAGTGAAAGCGAACTAGATTCTTTCAAAAGTAGGTCGGGGGAAGAATCTGTCTCAAAATTCTTTGTTAGCTCTTCAATAGCTCAGATCACCTGAATCAATGCTTCGACAACTGACTCTTAGAACATTGCCACCCTTAATGAACTTTGATTCGAATACGAAGTAGAATTTTAGCTATAAGAGCCTTTGGCCCCGGGTTCACATCACATCATAATCAGTGTGAATTCTGAGATGAAGTCTGGCGCTTCTGACCATCCTTGGGCTTTATCTTTCCCGAATCTTGAACTTCGATTTTTGAGTAAGATTAGAGAATTATCTTGTCCTGTCTCCTCAGGAAGAATTCCATGAGTTTGAAGGTGGAGCTTTTTATAAGTCAAAAAAAGGCAGTAGCCGTTGAACGAAATCTCGAAAAAGCAAAGGGAAGACCAGCTTGCTTGATCGCTGAGCTATTGGGAACATGAAGTCAGACTCATGGGTGGTAATCTCCTATTGGGAGAGGAGACTCTGATGGAAATAAAAGTGTAGGGAGAAATTCGAAAAGGGTAGCAAAAACCTTAAGCAAGGGAAAAAAGAAGCTATGAACTATTCATTCATAAATGCATTAATTACAAAGCAACTATTACATCAATTTATAGGAAAGCAAAATAACCAATTTCCCAAAAGTTTGCTCCTAATTAAAAAGTCTATTCATAATTTTAAATTTTAAATTATTTAAGCAATTAAATTCCCAAAAATGCTGACAAACTAACAAAATCACTGAAAATATGCTAACCACACTTAAAAAGTGCTAACCAAACACTCAAAGTTTGCTAACAGACTCAACACCCCGACTCCTTAGCAAAACTTGGTTGGCAGGTTCGACTAAGGATGGAACAACCCTTTCTTTTTTTTTCGTCAAAACAATACTATTAGAAGGGCTAATTTTAGGATAAGGAATTCGCGGATCCACTCGCTTTCTTCTCTTTGGTTCCTTTCATTGCTTTTTTTTTCTGAGTTTTATACAATGAAATTTTGGTTTTCTTTTTTATAGGTTCTTGACTTACAAACTTCATTCAAACTGAATTTATGATTTTCAACTTATTTAAAAATAGAAAACAAAAATCCACTTAGCTAACAATTTGTTCTAGTCTAAAGAGTCCCTTAATATTCTTATTTATATAAGTTCTTGGTTTTGATATCTTTTAATATGAATAGGAAAAAGTGGATAGGCTCATTCCATTCAAAGATATGGGGACATAAATACCCATCAAAGCCAAAATAGTGCATGAGAGCCGAATGAGTCTTTTAATTCATGTTTGATTCGAGAATAGATCTGAGAGTTTTGAAATGAATGGAAGCAGAATCAACTTTCATGAAATGATTTCTTAGATAAGAGAAAATAGAGGAGCTTGAGTACTATTCAAAATTCAGAAGAATTTTGTAAGCTGACCATTGAACAACTCGAAAGAGCCCAGCTTCGATAACATGAACTGGAAATAGAAGCAGATGAGTATCGAATCAATGGATATTCTGATATATAACAAAAAAAAGTCAATTTGATTCATGCGGCTTGCGATAGTTTGGAACAATTAAAAATTGAACAAAGTGAAACTCTTTTTTGAAACAAAAAGAGCAATGAATTAGGTTCAACAACAAGTTTTTCAACAAGCCTTAGAAAAAGCTCTAGGAACTCTAAATAAGTGTTTGAATAGCGAATGACATTTTCGTACCATTAGTGCTCGTACCATCAGTGCTTGGGATCTGAGGGCCCGTCGAAGAAATGACTGATTAGCCTTTTGACTCTCATTTAGAGTTTAGGTTTCATTTTTCCCCTTCCTTCTAAGAAAGAAAAAAAGAAGAGATCCAAATGGGAACCGTTCGAGCTGACGAAATTGGTATTCTTATTCGCAAATGTATTCAGTAGTATAATAGAGAAGTCAAGATTTGGAATATGGGTACCATCCTTCAAAAAATCGATGTTATGTCTTGTATTTATGGTCTTAACAAATAATGGCGAGTGATGGATAGAATTGGAAGAGGGTACAATTGGTATTGCTCTGAATTTGGAATCAGATAATGCATTGTATTAATGAGCGATTGTTTCATGATCGAAGAGGGAAGTTCTATAAAAGTAATAGGAAGAATCACTCAGATCCCTGTGAGTGAGGCTGATTTTTGTTTTGTTATAAATGCTTTAACAAAACCTATTGATGGATGGTAGAGATGAAATTTCATCTTGTAAACCTCAGCTAATTGAATCTCTTGCCCCAGGTATTATTTCGAGGTGTTTCGTATACGAGCCCCTTCAAGCGGGACTTCTTGCCTTTGATTCAATGATCCCTGTAGGACGTGGGCAATGAGAATGAATTATCGAAGACAGATAAACTGGTAAAACAGTAATACCATAGATACGATTCTCAACAAAAAGGGCAAAATGTGATATGATATGTTTTTATGTAGCTATTGGGCAAAAAGCCTCTTCTATTTCTTAGGTAGTCACTACCTTCCAGAAAGTAAGGGTAATGGAATACACTATTATGATAGCTGAAACAACGAATTCGCCTGCTCTAAATAATTTCTCGTTTAGGTGAAGGAAATATGACAGCTTTACCAATATTGGAGTCTCAATCTGGAGATGTTTTGGCATATATTCCCACTAATGTAATTTTTATTATAGGCAAATAGATATTCTGAGTTGTGGATCTATTTCATGCTGGAATCAGAGCAACTATTCATGTAGGTATTTCAGTTTCCAGAATAGGATCTGTACCTCAAATTTAAGCGAAGCCATGAGCCAACAAATCAAAATTAGAACTAGCTCAATTTGCTGAGTGAGAAGCGTTTTTATGATTTTCTTTTAGTGTAGATCAAACTACTCTGAATCGATTGGCAAGAGGCCAATGATGATGTGAGTTTCTTAAACAATCCAAATCAGAACCTCTTGCGATGAAATACTAGATAGCTATTATTTACGTCGGAACAAATGGATGTCTTGATGCGTTAGAAATTGGACAAGTAAGGGAATTTGTCTTTTACTGAAGATTACTTAACAAAGAATCAACATCAATTCCAAGAAATTCTATCCACTACTACTACTAAGATATTCACAAAAGAAGTTGAAACCCTTTTGAAAGAAGCTATTCAGGAACAGATCAAACTATTTCTATTTCAAGAAAAAAAATCAATATAATAAAACTATTATAATCTAAATACATGAATCAAATTAATATATAAAGAGAATATATAATGTAAGAAAGTAAAAAATAAGAAAGTAAAGAAAAGATAAATCCTTGAGAAAAATTTGATAATTAAAAACTAAAAGGGTCTCTTTTCTTTAACCTTTAAAAAAGGTAGTTCTTCTTTTTTCTTTTTTCTTTTTTTTTTGTTCTAATAGAGGGAAATCATTTTATTAGATGGAAACCCATCACTTCCAAAAAGGTTTTATCATATACCAAAAGGTTAAACGACCTCTATCCTATCAATTAGACAATGAACACCTTTCATTCCTATTTTTTGTTCAAAAATGGAATTAGGGAATACAATAAGGGTACAATAAAGTATATAAAAATATATATTGTACTGCATATCCTATGCAGTGAAATGAAAGAATATATAGTGGGTAGTGGGAATTGAACCCGCATCATTAGCTTGGAAGGCTAGAGGTGATAGTTGACATTGGTTTATCATGTTGAATATATCTAAAAATCTCTAATTCAAAACCAAACATGAGATTTTTGTTTCATTCGGCTCCTTAATGAAAGATTAAAGGACTCTCACCAGAGAATCCATTAGATCCATAACATCAATGTTAGCTTTTTTTGAATACATATAAAACTTTTTGCTTTCTAGATGATCCCTCTAGAAGAGATCAATTCCAGATTTCTAGTCCAGTTACTTCATTCCCTATTTCTAGTCATGGGATCCTAAGGAAAAGAATTTCTATCGAGCTGAAAAAAGGAAAGAAGCCAAGGGTTCTAGTAAACAAAAACCCTTGTTTTATAGCTACTTTGATTTGGCTTCAATCTCTCTTTTACAGTGCAAAAATCGAAGATTTAGTTACAATTGAAATGCAAGCTTTGTGCTATCATCCATAGATCCTTTATTCATACTCATTCAATTGGAAATATTGATACAATACAAACATTATGCTTCTCGACTTCATAATCCAATTTTGTTTTTAAAGAAATTGATTTTAGATAGAAATCTAGATAGATTTCGTAATAATGTATATTTTTCACTAATCTTCTATTGAGGGGCAAAGGATGAAATCTCTTTCAGAAAGAAATTTTTGGATCAAAATTGGGATCTGAATACTGAATAGGAGGTATATATATTACAAAATGGAAAGAACCCTTCACTATTATGAAGTTTGTAATAGAACGAATCACACTTTAACCACTAAACTATACCTACTATGTATTCATTATTGTATATGAAAGGACCTTTTGTCCAACAAAGTGATGAGATACAACCAAGATAGCATCAGAGAAAATTCAGCATTGACACATATTTTTTTTATTATGTGTTTTTGTTCACCTTTTTCTTTTTTTATATTGTTTTCTATTCATTCTCATTCCTTTATGCTTCTATATTCTTTTTAGCGACTTAGTTTTTCTATCTTGATCTATCGTTCAAATTGGAAATGGGGGAGAGATGGTTGAGTGGACTAAAGTGTCAGATTGCTAATTTATTGTATAAATAATTCGTATCGAGGGTTCGAATCCCCCTCTCTCCCAATCAAAAGGATGAAATCTCTTTCCATTCTTTTCTTATCTAAAGGACGAAATCTCTTTTCTTTCTTTTCTTCTTTCTTTCTATTTATTCATTATTTGTGATACATTAACTTCATATTAATTGATGAAAAATCAATGAAAAATGAAAAACAAATATCATCTCTTTTTTTCTTCCTCACACCTAGGATTAGGCCCCGGATCATTAGATAAGAATGTGAATATGAAAAGAGAAACAAAGAATAATACTACTATGTAAACGAAGAGTTGAAGAGTCAGCATTGTGCAATCTCCAAGATCAAATCATTTTTTTGAAAGAAATAGATCACCTATTTTACTTTACGACACACAATTATACCTTATGACGTAAGGCATATTGTGTATTGTATTAGATAAAAATAGATAAAAATGAAAAAAAGAGAAGAAAGAAACTATAGTTACCCTTGGTAGATTCCCCAGAAGTGGCCCTTCTTTTCATTTTTTTGTCTTGTCCCTCCGCAAATGGTGCCGAGCGCAACTATAACCATCTATTCTCTAGTGTTTTGTGAAAGTGCTCGAGGAACAAGGTCGGCGGTTGTTGCTGAGGTGGGGGCCCCATCTTTCCAAAGATTACTTATCTATAGGAAGGATGATCGTGCTGATATATTAGTCAAGGTTGACTTTTCACTGACAACTCTGAGAACTACGTCAAGTGATTTGACTATGTAATGTTAGAAAACCGATCCGACACTTCTCGAAAGCATTAACCGATTGGTGATTTATCTAAGGTTATTGGTAAAGCAAAAGAGATGAAAAGTAGTTTGAGAGATCTTCTACTCTGCTATATACCCATTCTAGCAGTCTTCTTCATCAAGGGATTTTTTTGGAACCAACCTGGAAGGCTTTGCCTCAGCACAAAAAAGTACCCCTTACTTTTCGTACATAGGTTGAAGGTGATGAAGTCTAATGAAAATCACAAAAGGTCTAGTTTTCTAACTTTTTCCTATGAATAACTTTGATGATACATGCTAAAGAATAGTCTTTTGGCATGCTTTGCCCTCATAGATTCGGTATGCTTTTGATTGAGTAGGAATCAATACAACTATTACACCCTTGTGTTTGATGAGTCAAGCATAAATTTTTACATCTCATAAGGGCTTACATTAAGTGAAACTATTAATATTAAGTCAAGCCTTGAACTTTAAATGTCTAAAATAGTGGTTTTGAAGACCCTTGGAATGATGGTAAGCTTCATCGAAATTGAATGCACACACTAAAATTTTAATACTTGAATATCTATTTATTTTTCCTAAATTTTATATATCCAAATTTTGAGATGATGTGACACACTAGTAGTATTAATATTTACACTGGTAGTATTAATATTTGAAAATATTATAAGTTTAATAATTGTTGAATTTTGATCTTTGGTCCAAGCTTTATTGATGAAAAGTATAAATATCGATATTTGATTTTTTAAAATAATTTAGGAATTATTTTTCATGAATTTCTTTTCATAGTTATTTTAGGATACTTGTAATACCATCATAATATAAAATAATTTTGTACACTTATATTAAAAATTTTGGCACAAAAATTCTCACAAAAAAGTATAAAACTACATTAGTCTCAGGATTTTTCACTGTAGCATTAACGATTCGACCCGACCCGACGGCTGGTCTGTCCAGGCTTTAGGGATTTAAAAAAATGAAATAAAAAAAAATTGATAGACCCAAAAGGAGCGAGTGAAGCCCAAAGGTGAAGGAAGAAGGTCGTAGGGAAAGCTGCTGAACGGAACAAGTGAGAAATAAGCCCAAAGTAGCTGGACGGAATAAGTGTGAAATCAGCTCGCAGGGAAAGATGAATGGAACAAACGTCAAAAACAAGTCAACCAGGACCAAGTGAGGTAATCTTGGTCGAGAAAGTGGGGAGCCAAACCCAACCGCTTGAGAAACGACAAAGAAATTTTTGCGATATGGGACTAAAATCCAATTCGATTGTCAAAGAAGGTGGAAGGGCAGGCACGATTCGACGGCTTAGGTTAATCAAGGAAAAATGCTACAAATAAAAAGTAAAATGAGAAGTAGGAGCATAGAATCTGAGCAGATTTGCGAGAAGATGCGGAAAACTGTGGTAAATGTTTTAAATCAAATGATTCCTAGACAAATAATACTTACTTGCAAGGTAATCAATGTGCGATCCAATGGCCCAGATCAAGGCCACTAGATCCAATGTATAGAATTGATCTCGAACGGTAAATACGAGACTCAATCAGAAACATCAATTTCAGGATCCAAATCGAACGGTGACTACTATATGTCTGTTACTCAAAAGGCTGGTTCATTTTAGAGCCACTAAGAGTGGATTTAGAGCTTAAATTTGAGCTCTATAAAGTGGGAATGATGTAGAACTCCAACAGGTTACCATTGGTAAGATCTTAAAGATTTCAAATAACAATATCGAGGAATTTCAAGTGCATATGGTGCTTCCAAATTCACAAAGTGAAAGCTACAAGGAGGAACCAAAATTTGGAGATTTTGCTTCAACTATTTTTCAATATTTATACCTCCCTCTTTTTGGTATTGAGTGTGCCTCATACGTCTTTTAAAATTGTCTTAAGTTTTGTTAATTTTTGCATTTCTTTCCTTTGGTTAAGGGTATCGCGACAATTGTGCAAAAGCCTGGGGTTTGAGTTGAGCCGAGAAAAACTCAAGTAGGTTCGGCATTAGCCGTGGGTAAAATCCTAAGTTCGTTTGAGATGAGTAGTATGAAAAACCTCTCTTGTAATTTTGTGATTTTAGTGGCTTTTTCTCAACACCGGTTGGGAGTAGATGTAGGCTCGATTTCGAGTCGAACCACCTTAAAAATCTTTTATGTACTATTTTATTTCTCATTCTTATTCTTAGTTAAAAGATTTAAGTTTTAATTTTAAACAAAAAATTGAAAAAGATCTTAATATTTTATTCACCACAATTCACCCCCCTTCTTATGGTTTTACTTTAAGCATAAAGAGCATCAATTGGTACCAGAGTGAGGAATTCCAAATTACATGAGTAACATCAACGCAGGAGATCCGCTCGTACTAAGAGATGACTTTATCACATTTTTTGTGATTTTTGGCTTTATGGCTTCCTCGTTCGCTGATATGAGTGCAACATTGTGTGAAGGAATTTCTTCAAATTCGACTCCTTATTTAAATGAAAATTTTTCTTGTATTGGAAAACCCATTTTAGAATTTTTATTCAATCTATCCATTTAGAGTTTTGGGAAGTAATGACTAAGCATTATGAACTTCCTTAGAAATTCTTCTACTAATGAAGTCAAGCCCTTTAGTAAGCTTAATGTTAAGCTGAAAAATTTGGCTCAATTGAATGCTAGAGCCTTGAACTATCTTTATTCTGGAATTTCTCCTTGTTAATTCACACAAACTATAAATTTGCATATAACATTTGAGGTGTGGAAAAAACTTGAAGTAACATATGAGGGCACTTCACAAGTGAAAGAGACAAAGATCAACATTTTCACCAATGACTGTGAGTTTTTAAGAATGAATCCTGATGAGAGTATTAAAAGTATGTTTTGAAGATTTAATGACATTGCAAATGACTTGGTAAATCTTGGGAGGATATTCTTAAATAGTGACCTAGTAAAGAAAATTTTTAGAATCCTTCCAAAGAAATATGATCCTCTGAATCGGTTATTAAAGCTGCTAAAGATATCAACAAACTTTAATTGGATGAATTCCTTGGGGAACTTCTCATTGCTGAAAAAATGATGACAAGGAGACTTATAGAAGAGACTTCTACAAGCAAGCTAAAGCATGAAAGGAAGAAGGAACACATGGCCTTCAAAGCCACAAAATGTGATTTGGATTCCACTTCCACCTCTTCCATAAATTTGGAGGATGAGGTAAGTTTCCATGTTAATGGTTTAGCAAAAAATTTGGCAAAGAGGTTTCTTAATAGGAAATGAAAGAAGAAGGGCAACAAGGAGAGGAAGAGGCTACCAACTTTATTTGAGTGTAGTCAAACCGATCATCTTAGACTGGAATGCCCAAAACTCAAGGACAAGCTTATGAAGGATGAAAAGAAGAAGAAGAAGAACTTGAAGAAAAAGAAAGCTTTCCAAGCTACATGGAGTGCTTCTAAAGATTCAAATGTTTCGAACTCAAGTAGAGGAGTAGAAGGGATGATTTGTTTTATGGCAAATGAGGTATCTTCAATATTTTCAAGTGAAGAAGAAGAAGAAAATGAGGTAAGCTCTTGGACAAGAGATATTCTTGAAAGTAATTATATTAAAGTTATGAATGCATTAACTTCTTTAATGAGTGCTCATAAAAAATTAAAAATGCTTACAAAGAAAAAGTTGAATTACTTGACTTTGTTATGAAAGAAGATGAAAAGAAAAGGATAGAAAATCAACATATATGTGATGAAAAGGCTTTCCTTATCATTGAGAATACTTCTTTAAAGCATTATATTTTTATTTTTAAAGAAAAAAACAATTTTTTGAGCATTCTATAGTAAGAAAAACTTCACATACTTCTTATGCTTCACATGCGTATAGTTCTTCACATGTCTTCAATTTTGAAAAACGTAAATACGTAAGCATGCCAAGGCCATCAAATATAGTTTGCTTTTGTTGTTGTAAATCTAGGCATACTATGAGAGAATGCTCTTTTAGAAGAAATATGTATGCACAAAAAAAAATTTTTAGATGGATTGTTAAGAATGAGAAAATGAAAGGTCCATTTAGTGCTCAACCCAAGCTTTCTTTGGTTCCTAAGAGTTGAACTTAGAAGACTAGAAAAAAATATCTCCAAAATAATTAGAGACATTTTAGGATATGTCTAGGATATTAAAAAACTTAAATTGATGATTAAATTAAGTGGTATGCTTCTAATTTAGATTTTACACCTTATACAGTCAAAACCAAGAAGAAAATAAAAATCCACATCTTGGGTATTAGATAGTGGATGTTCAAGACACATGACCAGAGAAAAAAGTAAGTCCAAATCATTGAGATCGAGTGCAAATAGGAAGGTGACTTTAGGAGACAACACAAAGAAAAGAATCATTGGAATTGGAGATATAAGTATGCCAAACTTTACTCTTTCAAATGTATTTTTAGTAGATGGTTTAGAATTTAATTTAATTAGTGTTAGTCAACTTTGTGACAATGTCTTTAATGTTATTTTTGATGCAAAATTTTGCAAAATCTTGAAAAATAATCTTGAATTACTTGTAGGAAATAGAAAATGTGACACCTATGTAAACAGTTTTGAGCAATTTGATGGTAGTGGTTTGGAATGCCTAGTGACCAATTCTAATAAGGATACGTTATGCATAGAAGATTAAGCCATGTAAGATTCTCCACCTTGAAGAAGATTACAAAGTTAGATATAGTTAGAGGCCTTCCCAAACAAAGTAAATCAAGTTGGGTGTTGTGTGAATCTTGTTAAAAAGGGTAACAAGTCAAATCCTATTTCAATTCTCAAAATGGACTAACAACTAGTAGACCTTTAGAAAAACTTTATTTAGATCTTTTTGATCCAATACAACCTTTGAGTTTAGGAGAAAAACAATATGGATTTGTTATAGTTGATGATTTTTATTGGTATACTTGGGTGATTTTTCTTAGACATAAACATGAAATATTTAAGAATTTTGAAAACTTGATTAGAGAGTTAGAAAGACAATATAGTCTAAAATTCATTTGTATACAAAGTAATAATGGAAGTGAGTTTAAGAATGAATATTTTAGTTATTTTTGTAAAGAAAAAGGAATCAAACACCAATTCACATGCCCATACACACCACAACTAAATGGTATTGTGCAAAGGAAGAATAGAGCGTTAGTTGAGATCAGTAGAACCATGTTAGTCGAATATAGTTTATCGAAATATTTTTTGTCTGAAGCTATTAGCATAGCATGTTACATTATAAATAAGGTTAACTTGAGACCAAAGTTGAAGAAAACCCCTTATGAATTGGTCAGGAAGAAAAAGTCAGACCTTAGTTATTTTCATGTTTTTGGTTATAAGTTTACTATTCTTAAGAATGAGAAACAAAATTTAGGAAAGTTCGATGTGAAAGTAAGTGTGGAGATCTTTTTAGGATATTCATCTATTAGAAAACATATAATCTTTAATCTAGAATCTCATAAGGAAGAGAGAAAAATATATATCATGTTTGAAGAGTTTATCCAACTAGTTAGTGAGAAGTATTTAGAAGATGAAATAAAATTAGTAAAGAACCTATATTTAAATAAGTATGAAGAAAAATTAAAAAATCTAGAAGTGGAAAAAGAAAGCAATTTACCTAGAGGGTGGAAATTTCTAATCTCACATCCAAAGGATTTGATCATAGGAGATGTGAACCAAGGAGTGAGGACTAGAGCCTATATTAGTGATATAGATCATAATGCCTTTGTGTCGTTGTTTGAACCCGATTCTATAGAAGAAGCCCTTAGGGATGATTATTGGGTTCAAACGATGAATTAAGTGTTATATAAATTTGAAAGAAATCATGATTGGGAATTAGTTCCAAGACCTAGTGATCAAAAAGTCATTGGTACTAGATGGGTCTATAAAAATAAATTAGATAAAAATGGTGTAATAATTAGGAATAACACTAGACTTGTTGCTAATGGATATAGTCTAATATAAGGTATTCATTTTGAGGACTCTTTTGCACATGTAACTAGGTTAGAAGCAATTAGATTACTTCTAGCATATTCATGTTATAAGAACTTCATATTGTTTCAAATGGATGTAAAGAGTGCTTTCTTAAATGGAATAATAGAAGTGGATGTGCTTGTAGAACTCCCAGGTTTTGAGGATCATGCACAAGATAATTATGTCTACAAGCTTAAGAAAGCTCTTTATGGCCTTAAGCAAGCTCCACTTGCATGGTACCATAGGTTAAGTAATTATCTTATAGAAAGTGGCTTTAGAAAGGGTAAATTAGATACTACACTATTTCTAAAGTCATTAGGAGATGACAAAGGAATTTGAAATGAGCATTGATGGATGAGCTAAATTTTTTCTTAGGATTGCAAATAAGACAACTAAAAGATGATAATTTTATTTCTTAAAAAAATATGTGAAAGAAATGTTTAAAAAATATGGCTGTGAAAATATAAAACTTAGGAAAGTTCTCATAAACCAATCCATTCACTTAGACTTAGATGAAGAAGGGAAAACCATATACCAAAAACTTTATAGAGGACTTATAGGATCTTTATTATACCTTACAGCCAGTAGGCTCGAAATTCTATTTAGTGTTGGATTATGTGCTAGTTTCTAAGCAAGCCCAAAGGAAAGTCACTTGAGAACTATTAGGGAAATCTTGAAATATTTGAAGGAAACCATGACTCTAGGATTATAGTATCCTAAAAATGACCTTTCTTTTGAACTCATTAGCTATACAGATTTAGATTTGGAGGATTTCGAGTGGATAGGAAGAGCACATCAGGGACATGTCAATTCTTAGGACATTGTCTTTTTTCATGGTCAAGCAAGAAACAAAATTGTATAGCCTTGTCAATAACCAAAGTCTGATATATTGCAACATGAAGTTGTGTTGCTCAAGTACTATAGTTAAGACAACAACTTTAAGACTATGGTTTAGAAGTCACACATATACCTATTAGAAATGATAACACTAGTACATTAGCATTAGCTAAGAATCAAGTTCATTATTCTAGGACTAAACACGTAGATGTTAGATATCACTTTATTAGAGACCAAGTGGCCAAAGAATTAGTAAAATTAGAGTATGTTCCTAATAAGCTTGAATTGGCTAAAATGTTTTACAAACCCTTACCATAGGAGCAATTTCAAATATTAACGGAACAATTAAGAATTTTAGATATTGCTTAGGTTTCACTCCCTTTTGATGGTGTTAAAGGGGGAGAATAGTTGGGAGTTAGGGGGAGCAACAAGATAAGGGGTGCATCTTAATTCATAACTTCCTTCTTAAAAATGTATTTCTATTTTCTCTGTCGCATTTTTGTGTTTTAAAAACATTTATGTCTCGCCATCATCAAAATGGGAGATTATTATACATTGTGTTTAATGAGTCAAGGATAAATGTTTATATCTCATATGGGCTTGCTTTAATTGAAATTATTAATATTCAATTAAGTCAAGCCATGAACTTTAAATGTCTAAAATAGTGGTCTTCATGAGTCTTGGAGTGATGACGAGCTTCAAGGAAATTCGAGACATGCACGAAAATTTTATACTTGAATATCTCTTTATTTTTATTGAATTTGATATGTCCAAATTTTGAGATGATGTGGCACACTAGTAGTATTAATATTTAAATATATTATAAGTTTAATAATTGTTGAATTTTGATTCTTGGGCTAAACATTATTGATGAAAAGTATAGACATCAGTATTTGATTTTTTAATATCATTTAGGAATTATTTTTGATAAATTTCTTTTTATAGTCATTTAGGACACTTGTAATACTATCATAATATAAAATTATTTTGGTACACTTATATTCAAAATTTTGGCACAAAACTTCTCACAAAATAGTGTAAAAAACCACTTTAGTCTCGGGATTTTTCAAGGTATCGTTGGCAGATCGACCTGACCCGACAGATGGTTTGACCAGGCTTTAGGTATTTAAAAAATAAAATAAAAATTGTTTGATAGCCCCAAATGGGGTGAGCGAAGCCCGAAGACGAAGGAAGAAAGCCGCAAGGAAAGCTGCTCAACGAAACAAGTGCAAAATCCGCCCGCTGGGAAAGATGAATTGAACACGCACGAAATCAAGTAAACCAGGACCAAGTGATGAAATTTTTGTCGCGGAAGGGAGGAAGGGGAGTCAACCACAAAAGGCTCGATAGACTGACAAAATGAAATTCTTAAACAGAGCAATGACAAAGAAATTTAGGCGATATGGGACTAAACTCCCATTTGATTGTCAAAGTTGATGGAAGGGCAGGTGCGATCCGACGGCTTAGGTTAATAGAGGTAAAATGTTGCAAGTTGCAAATAAACAGTCAAATGACAGGCGGGAGAATCGAACTTGAGCAGATTTGGCAGAAGATGAAGAACCACGACGATAAATGTTTTAATTCAAGCGATTTCTAGACAAATCATACTAATACATGCAGGGCAACCAATGTGCGATCTAATGGCCCCGATCATAGCCTCTTAGATCCAACGACAAGGTCTGATCTCAAAAGGTAAATTCGGGATTTAATCAGAAACATCAATTTCATGATCCAAATTGAACAGAGAGTAGCACTCATGCGAGCAGGCAGAGGGGATAGAGAAAAGTAAAAGGCTAAAACTGTCGTGAAACAAAAAAGGTATGTCATAGTTACATTTGTCATTTTTAATTGCAGGAGCATCATGTTTTTTTTTGTTATGTTACGTGATTTTGTTACTTCAAAGCTTATTTTTATCTGGGTCGTCTTGAGATAAGTTGCTATTATTGTTTAACCAGACTGGTGGGCTAAGCAACAGGTAGAAGTAGCATTCGAAGGCAATGTCGTTGGCTGCCAAAAGAGCAAGAGCAGCTCGTTCTCGTCAAGAGAAAGAAAGAGACAAAGACAAGGTGGTAAGTAGTGTAGCAGAAGGAAAGCATGGAAGTGAAGCTTGGAACTCCAATCGATTTCAGTAATCTGGGATCACATTTTTTGGTAGGGGACCTATATCTTTACTTAGCCTCCCTCTTATCATTCTGATTAGTTTCTAAATCATTAAATATATATATGCGATGTATGAGGCCATTAATTTTTTATTACGATTTTGAATTAATTAATATTTTCCCTTTAAAGAGGTGTAAAGGATGTGTAAGCCAAGGCCGCCTTGAAAAAATGTTTTGAATTTCATTTAACTTTTATATTCAACTTCTAGCATGACAATGATGTTGACTTTTTTCTGTCTCAAAGTCTAGAAATTTTTATGTGAATATGAATAAAAACTTAAGTTAATAAAATAGATGTCAAAGCTCTTTTTTTAATCATAACGAAGGATAAACGACAAAAAAATTGGTTCATGATATTTGTTTAGTATTTGAATTTTAGCTTGCAGTTTATTAAGTATTAGATAAGTAATATAACAACATTATTTGTATATTTGATGATGAAATTTGTCAATGAGGTGTTTTTAATAAAAAAAATTTCATATTAAAAGCAATGTATTTGATGTAGAGGTTAAGAATGTCTTAGTTGTGATGTTATTTGAATGATTTTTTGTATTTTATTAAATTGAAGTTATAAAGTAAAAAATATTGAATGATATATTTTTTATTTTTAATGTTGATTATATTTGTGAAAGTTATATTTTTGATAAGCAATAATAATCATCATTCTTAAGCTTTAGAGAGTTATGTAGTCTCTTGAGTTAGTTAACATTGACATTTGTAATTAATGAATATTTTATTTCAAAATAAAATAGATATTATTAATTATTTAGTGATGACCCTATTTATATGAGTTGGATATCTTTTATAGTTCATAAATCAAAGGTATTTTAAAGGTATAAGGAATTTGAAGGTCGTATAAAAATAAAAAAATGGCTTAATATAAATATTATTTGAACTAATAAAGAAAAAAAAATTTATCTAAAGAATTTAATTTTTTTCACAAAAACTTGAAATTCATACACAATTGTTTATTACAGAAGTACCAAAATAAAGTAAAATTGTAAAAAAAAGAGTAAAACAGTTGTTGAACTACCCCCACGATATTTATAAGCGTGTCTGAGCATTTGCAGTGATGAGCTCTAGAAGATGTTGAGTTGCCTTCACTGACTTCTATGAATAGGAAGTGTAGGATGAAAATCCATTGGTCCAGCTCGGGAACAATACCGTTGCCTCCTGAAATGCTCTAATGGGTCGTCTAAGCTTGGATTCTATTAGGCGTGCCCATTTGTTTATCCTCCTGTTCTTCGGATTGTCTACTGATGCATGTTCCTTTGGCTGTGCTGCTGCATTCCTGAAGCAGTTGGTGATCAAGTTGAGTTGCAGCATCTCTGAAGGCCTCCATCTTCTTTCACACCACAATCTTCTCCTTATTTTGAGAATGAGCTGGTCAATAAGCAAACTCCACTTGCCCAGTTTCTTAAATTGGAGAAGGAAGATCACTGACCAGTCAGAAAGCAGGAACATGAGAGAAGCCACGGTATGAAGACATATGGATGCTCTAAGCAGGACATAAGTGATGGTGATGTCATTAGTCTCAAACCATGCTTTGGGGAGAAAATGAACAACAAGAAAGCGAGAAGGATACAGGAGGAGCAGATCACCCTGAGGATGACGTCGACAAGTGAGCAATTAATGACGGCCTTCGTGTACATCTCATCATAGGCATAGCTGAGCTCCGTGCTTGTCAGGCCCTACACTTCCTTGACAGCCATCTCCTTCAACATGTCTCCGATTACCTTGTATACTTCCACAAGTGGAATAGCATCCATGAAGAAAGGCTTGCAAATCGAGTACATTTCGAAAGCTTATTTTAAAGCATTCAATTCGTCTTTTTCATTTTTGTCCTGCACACGAGCTACCATTGTCCTACGATTGTAAGAAATCTTGTTTAATTGACTTTGCATGCTTGAAATGACTGCGGGGCTACAGAAACCATCAGTGCTGGCTCTGTACAGCGAGTAAGATTGCTCTGTGTACTTGATGATGGCGACAAAGAATATGAGTAGGGTGGTGAGTGCAGGAGGTTACTTGGAAGAGACCAGAACAGAACATAGACGACAATGATGAGCTCTTAGGCGAGGGCAAGAAGGTGTCCATCCCACAACACATTTTCCTCCATGGAATTGGCAGTGATGGTGTCTGGGCCACCAAGGTGAAGCAGAAGGAAAGGCACCCAGAATGCGAGGGTGGCGTTGCTGCTGTTGTCGTCCATGCTGCTGCTTAGCTGGCCAAGAACGAAGTCGGCAACCCAGTTGGCCAGAAGATGGTTGCCCCAAAGAGCCATTCTTCTCCATGCTGTCGATGCTGAGGTCTTTCTCAAATGTCCAAGGAAGATGAGCACAATTTGTGTCGCGAGGCTTACCATTATAAAAAAAGCACATCCCACTTGCTCCAAAGATTCTTATATTTTTTCGAAATATTCATTAATTTTGTGTCTTCTATGAGATCAACTGATTGCAGAAAGTAAAAATAATTTCACTTTCTGCATTCCTTTCGATCTCCCTGCTCCATTTTCTAGCCTGCATCATTTCTTAGTCATTCTAAAAAACTTACATCATCGATGACTCGACCTTTGCAACTCTCCTCTAAGGGCACAACTCTGCTTCTCAGTTTTCTCATATGAAAAAGCTCATTGGAGCACTTAAGTTCACGTGAACATAGCTTTTATTTGGCCCACTAGACCTATTTATAAGTCGAGACAACAAGGTCGTGATGACCTGAACTCCTCAAAGCTCACTATTGAATTAAGCTTGGGATGTGAGGGCATTTAAAATCAATTTTTATCTTACCCTTACAATGACTGTTGAGAATTTGAAAATCTTAGTCCCATGGGTTTCAACATGAAATCTTTATAAAACTTCTAAATATTCTATTATTTAAAAATATATCATCTTATTTAATATTCTTCTATAATGATATCTAGAAATACATTTATACCCCATCAAAATCTAATATTTATATATTTATAAATCTATTATTCACTAATTAGTTTTAACTTAAGCCAAAATTTATAAAATTATAAATTTAAGATGATGCATTTTATATTTTAATATTTATAAATCTTTCAACTACTAATTAGATTTGATATAAATAAAAATTTCTAAAATTTTAAAACTATCTTACATGTTATTTTGATAATTACATTTATACATGCATTTTAATAATTTATAAGAAATTTTTCAGATCTTTAAAAATTACAAACTCAATGTCATTGAGTTCATCTCCCAAGAGTTCTATTTAATGATATACTCAAATAATATATTTTTTACTAAGTTTGAACTTATGATATATTATGAGTACTTTATTTTTATTTTAATAATTATATATAAAAATAATATATTTTAATATTTTTATATAAAATTATATATTTTAATATTTTTATACAAAAATAACATATTTTAAGAAATTAATTTGATTAAGTTTAATAATACTTTGTCACAATCTTTTTGACTTGAATATAAAATTTTTCTATTTGTTATAGTTTGAGATTTGAGAGTTGTTACATTTAAGATTAAGTTAATGGCAAAAAAAATTTAACTAGAGGAGAGGTGGTAGGCTTTGATTGATAAATCAATGTTGTGGTGTCAATAAGTTGATGTTGTGAAGGAGTATAAGATGTAAGATTTGTAAAAATAGAAGCAAAGTGATTATGTCAAGGAGTGATACCAAGAGCCTCAAGTTGCTCTTAATTAGAAGAGAGGGGTTTGGTGTTGTCTACCTTGCTAGAGTTATTAAATTACCTTATGTGCCCCTTTAAAGTATAAGAATCAAGAATTTGTTATAATATTTTATTAGTTATTAAAATTAATGGAAATGATTATTGGTGGATGTATGAGAAAGATTACAAATTAATGAGGTGGAAATGTAAGGATCTTTGCTTGATTCTTGAACATAATTTTTGGGAGATTCTCTTTAAAATAATAATATCATATATTCTTAATCTCCATTTTAGCTTACTTATTTAGTTTCTTACAAATAATGTTAAAAGATGTTAATGTAAAATTTAGATTCAAGGCAATCAACAAAAACTTAGTAAAGATTCTTATTGAATGCAATTAAAAAAAAATTAAGTAATAACTTGGGGTCTCCTACGTCGAGAATCACAAAGGAGGACGAGAAAAACTAGGGGAATAAACTAAAATTCTATTTGTCTTTAGAAAAATGTTTGTTCTTCAAGTAAACAAATTTATTGCCTTCAATTAGACCCTAAGTGTCACTTCCTATTTGAGTTTGTGCATTGACAAAGAACGACCAAATATTATCTTTCTTCTTTTATTTCAATGGAGGTTGTATTGCATGTGGCGACACATGACATTGTCAAAAGGATTGTTAAACTTTACACTTACCTCCTTAGGTGCCAACATTACCAGAAGCATTGTCTTGAGGGTTATAACATTATAGGTAATGGATGCTAATGATTAATGCACAAGACATGGGTACGAGATGCATGAATCAAGTGTATTATCTCCTTAGACTATAGCATTGTAAGCGATGGCAACTAAGACTTGATTATCCAACCTCAAGCTGTTGGTATGATTAATAAAGGTTCTCAAATTTTACATCTCTAATATTCATCACATAATTATATTATAGACTGATAACAAAATTTGTGATGCACATTTATACATCTTAAAATTGTAATAAATATATCAATAAAGGTGTGTTTATTGATAGATTATAACTTAATAATAATATAACAAAAAATATTATTATTTTCAAAATTTAGGAATAATATCTTAATCTTTTAATTAAATATATTATTAAATTTATTTTTATTAAAATATTTTGAAAGTGTTAATCTCGTATTAACGCATAGGGCAATTCTAGTGTCGCCAATAAAATTCAAAACAACACTCCTTTCTTTTGTTTAATAAATTATTAATATACAGTAATTATCTTTGGATTTAAAAATTTGCCATCCCAAAACCGCATAAGCTCCTCGCTTGGTTCTTTTGAGTTTCCCTTCGACTAAGGTTTTGTTAATTGATCTATAGAAATGGCGATGATGGCAAACCTCCTCTTACAGGATTCCTTCTCTGCATCTGGAAAGGCAGTGGATAGGCTGAGCCTCCTCTTCTTCAATCCAGGATGAAGCTGGACCAAGAAGGATACGAGGCAGTGCTTCTCCTTATCTACGGCCACTTCGAATCATCCCTACATCTCTTCCTTCAGCAATCCGTGCTCAGTTCCTCATTAGTCTCTCGTATCCTTCAATCTCAAGTACTGACCCTCCCATCTTCCCTTCGTTCCAGTCTAGCACAAGCCATCATCCTCCTTATCAATAGGAAGGTTCGTTATTTTATTTTATTTTGGACGAATCTGTTATAGCGTTCGGTACACTTCAATTTGGAGGGCCACAATTATTCAACATATTTCTATTTAGCATTTTAATGGGTGGAAATATATTTTGTTTGTACTAATTAAAGTAAAATTTTGAACTAGGCATTGGAGCAAATGAGAAACTTCCACTTCATTCAGCTTTAAGAGAAGATTATAATTGTTGATAAGTTGTTAAAGTTGATTACACCTTTCTAATCGTTGATCAAGGTAAAAATTTGATTTCCCTTTGCATAGAACAAAATAGACATTTTCTTCCCATGATTTCTTAAATATAGAATGTTAACTATTTCTTGCGAGGATGTATATTTCTTTTGCTAGATTCTTATATTAAAAAGGTTTAGGTTGTCAACACTGAATTCATATTTCGTTATTATAATTACAAGAACAATCATTTAATGCATCAATTGAGGTCAGATACATTGATTCTAATATGCTATTTTTTCTATTCATTAATTGCTTTTCTTCTAGATCCAAAGTTGTTAAAGCCATTTCAAATAATCAATAGTCATTTTTTTGTTCTATATTTTTTTTCTTTTTTATAGGAAAGATTTCAGTAATATACTTCTCTTATAGAATCACATAGTGAACTTCTTAATATAACCAAACTATCTAGATTGATTTTCTTTGGAGTTGTCTTCAATTAGTAGAATGCCAACTTTCTCCTTTATAGTAATTTACTCTTCAAACTTAAAAGCTTTATCTCTATAACAATAATTCTATTTATGTGTTTGTACTCGCACATTGACATTTGATACCATGCAATCTTATAAATTTGCCTTTATTCTTGAGTGTGATATTTTTATCACACAACACTCAGAAATATGTTTTGGTTTCATCTTATTTGTTAGGTGCTTGGATCATATTTGTGACATTATTTGTTAATTTCTCTATCATTTTGAAGTATAGGCTCAAAATAAGTAAAATTTTGTATTGTTGCTTTCATTTATGATAACTATTACAATCAATATGTTTTTGGAATCACTTGTCTAAATATGAGTTCCATATATTTATTATAAGAACTAAAAATGTGATACCATTTAAACTTCAGAATCATTGTTGACACACTCAGTTTTGTTTTATCTATTTGCTTAGTCTTAGTTTTGTTTTATCTCTTTGCATAGTCTTGTTAATTGGTATAAAGTTATTAGCAAAATACATAATAATGGTTTATCTTATATTTTATAATTACATCAATAATTAGTGTAAAATTAAATATGTCTTTCATTGCTTATGTTGTCAGAAAGTTTGATGAAAGGAGAAGTGCAGAAGTACTTATGAAGCATTATCTTTTTATGTGCAAAAAAGGGAGTTGTGAGAAATTTTCAAAATGTTTTTTATGCTTTTGGTGCACAAGTAGAAAACATTTTTGAAATTAAGTTTATGAATACACCCAAGGACTTAAAGTATAGCCATAATGAAATTCAATTGTAATTGATAAATCTTTAATATGTTCTCCTTAGGCGTGCAAAATTATTTTTAATATATGTAATTTTGATTTCTTTTTATTCTTTTCTAATGCCTTATCAATATAAAGCCTCCTTATACACTCATCATTACTTTGTTGTACATGTTTTTCATAATTTCAATTTGTCCAATGCTAGCTTCTTTTTTTTTCCTTTTCCAATGTCTTTTCAAGCATATGAGGGAAATATTATAATAAATAATTAATTTGAGTTCATATGAATCCCTTCTACAATTAAGAGAATTTTTTTTGTTCTTTGAATTAATAATAATAAAATGTTACAATCATTTTATGTTCTTCATTAAGCTCTTTAATCCCATAATAAACATTAATTATATTATCTTTCATAGACTAATCCAAAATTGTACTAACTCGTTTCTATTTGAATTCCTACTTGCATATTGAAGTTTGAATCCTAAAATTCATAATACCTTTGTTTTTTGACAATGCGCCTAGTTTGTTGAACAACAGTAACATTTATCTTCATATGAATCATGATGTTAATTAAATTAGTCAAATTTATGATTTAATTCTAGCTTCTTGAAATTAATTCTTTATACGTATCCATCCATGATGGTGTAGGATTCCCTACTTCTTTTCAATTAACTAATTGTTGATATAACCATCTTTGTTAATCTTTTAGTATATTTAGAAAATATAACACATTGCTTCTAGGAAGTTCTAAGCATTAGCTTTAACACAATTTTAGACATATATTGCCATGGTTTTGCTACCTTGAGGACAATGGTGAGGTACAAGTCATAAAAGTAGATGGTTGGGAGGCGACCGAGATAAATGGAAAGATAGACCATAGAGTTGCCTAGTGGTCAATTGAAAGAATTAGGAAGGAGAGATGGATAAGCGGGGTTTTTAAGTGTATACTATAAGCTAAGAGAAATGACCTATGTAAAATATTTTACCAACTTCAAATTCCTAGAAGATGGCTATGAAAGTTTATGGGCTTATACCAAATGATCTTAAAATAACCAAAATGGAATTTTTTCATAATATTATTTAGTATTGCAAGAGGTATGTTGTTCCAATGATTATG
Organism: Vanilla planifolia; assembly: GCA_023846275.1. Classification (NCBI taxonomy): domain Eukaryota; kingdom Viridiplantae; phylum Streptophyta; class Magnoliopsida; order Asparagales; family Orchidaceae; genus Vanilla; species Vanilla planifolia. The sequence goes on along the minus strand of JAIUJO010000032.1, from coordinate 736,285 downwards.
CAAAAATTGAATTTCTCTCGCATTTTGTTGATTTTTCTTGTTTGTTTTGAAAGTTTATGCTTTTAATTATGTTTTGCTTATTTGTATAGGCAGATTTTTTAGTTGGATGTGCCTCGTGAATTATTTATGGACCTTTAGAACATTGGTGATTGAAACCTCAAAAAACTTGCATTTTCCTATGTTGTGCACAGTGTTTGGTACATGAACAAAAAACATAGAAATGAAGCAAAAAATAAGAAGCTTCAAAATATTCTTTTCTCATTGCTACAGGTATGTGATGTCATATATACTCTATTTTTGCTGATTTTTCTTAATTTTGTTGATTATAATAACTGATGTATGATTTTTTGTTTGAAGGGAGAGGTAGAACTAAGGGCGAGGAGGTCACTTGTTGTATTGTGTGATCTTCATCGATGAAAAGTATGGTTTGATGATCAAATTGTTAATGAAATTTGTAATTCATGCTTTCACAAGTCTTCAAGGTTGATATTTTCCTTATCTCTATAATTGGTTGAGTCCCATTAGTTATCTTACTATGCCTTTTTTATTTTGTCTTTTTGCTTAACACAGGGTCATGGCATCGGCTCTTTCTTTCCTTCTTGGTTATGAGTGTGTTGATGTTGATGATGATGATGATGATGATGATGATGATGATGATAGTGAAGCCTCAAGTGAAGAGGATGATGAATGTATCCAAAATCCACAAATCATTCTTAGTAAGGAAGCTTTTTATAAGGCATGTAGTTGGTGTCTACAATTTTTTTTGCTTTCTTGTGTGGAGTTATGAAGATGGAATAAGCATAATGTGATGTCATAGTTATTCCATATGATAATCTAGGTATGGTGTTAGAGTCCATGATATGTTGTGGTGTTAATGGTTAACAAACAATGATTGACATATATTGCACTTTAACTTTGAGATGATGATGGGGCTTTCAAAATATTTGCATGAGGTCTTAGATTTTGGACTAAATGTTTATATTGTAACTAGTGTGCAAGTTTTGATTCAATAAAGTAAAAGCATTTTTGTTCTAGCTGTAGAAGTTTCAACAGAGTAATAAATTTTTAATTTTTACGTCGATTTCCATCTACATGGACAGTCATTCCAGCAAGTTATTCTTTCGTTTGACTAATAAATGCTCTTTATTAATGTTTTAGAAATCCTAAATAATTAAAAACTAAAGTGTTTTTCTAATCAGGTTTCTGTAATTAGGTAAATTTGGTAAACTTCTTTAATATTGTTTAATTTGACTTGAGGACATTCAATTAGTTTTCTGTGCCTAGTCATTGACTCAAAGTTTGTGCTTTGGTTAAGGCAAGCTTGAGTTAATATAAGTGCTTCGGTCTATTTTTCATATGCCTAAATGGAATGCTATATTGGAAAAGGTTTTCTTACTTGTTGATTTGCTATATTATTTTGATATTTTTTTCAATTGTGTATTTAGAAGAGTAGTTTTTTGAAGCAATGCTCATTCATCGAAAAGAATAACCTAGTCACTTGGAGGTGGAGATGTTGATATGCATAAATTCGAGAGTTTTCAAATGTCATCATTATACCTAAGTAAAAAAATATTCGCAGATGGCCTCTATAATTTGGTTGGTTGATATAAGCTTACCAAAAATATTTCAAAGAAATTGGTCATCAGAACTTCGATATGTATCTTCTAAATTTTTGCTCTTTTGCATCAATTCTATCTATAGATTTTCATGTTGCTCATTCTATTCTACTGAACTTTGAGCATGAGTTTACATTTTTTTTAACTAAAGTTTATGCTATTAAATTGAAAAAGACGTGCTATTTCCGCTGAAAGGTAAGTTCTCGATAGTCTCTCAAGTTTTTGTAGGATTTTGTTTTCTTTTACTTATACTCTATGTGATTACAAAAATACTGGTGATGGTAATTGTACTGTAAGTAAAAACTCGACTAATGGAACACTTTCATTGATTAATGCATGTTCTATATGATCATTGCTATAGAATTTTGTTAGGTATTGGAGTTTCTAAATATTTTTCTAATAGTGATATTTTTGTACATATTTAGGCACAACACAAGGGCACTACTTCGAGCAAGTAAAAGAAAAATTCAAAATTACAATGTGTTGTTTGCAGTTTGAAAAGACAGCAACATGAATCATCAAAAAATGAAGTAGCACACTCCTACTCTCCTCTTATTTATCTTAAAGATTCACAGGTTAATAAGCTTGGAATTTAAGTTCTGTTATTTTTTAAATTCTTGTTCAAAGCCGTAATGCATACTTTGTCAACATCACAGGGCTTTGCTGAGAAGCTCTTCTCTTGTTTTCATGTATGTAATGAACGATTTGAGGTGGTTAGTTTTTTTGTTGCTCTCTAAGTAGATATTTTGTCTTTTGTATGTAAGCACCTATTATATAATTAGATTTATACTGGCCGTGATTGCTTCTATAATGGTGTTTTCTCCCTATTGTTAATGATGTTTGCTTTCCCTTGGTTGAATGGTGATTACCTAAAATTTGATGGCTGTTTTTTTGGTTCTCTTAGATTTTCCCTTTTTCATTCTTGGCTTATCATTTCTTTTCTTATTTTTAAACTTCTTTTTGATGCTCTAGATTGTTTGAATGGGTGTGTCTGGGGTCATTATTATACATATAACTGAAGATTGAATGAGGAACATTTAATTAGATTCGTTGTTCATCTGTATTGTTAAAAACTCCTTAGTTTGAAAATTTGTAATTGTACAATATTATCTAGTATATTTAAATATTGTTGGAGTTTTTGGCATTTGTAAACATGCTAACCAATTTATTAAAAGCTTTAAAAAGGGTCCATTTTTTGGTCAAGCGAGGTTTTCCACATAAGGCATAATATATCAGATTTGAAGTAAAAAACATTAAATATTCTTGTAGTTGAATTCGTAATTTTTTTATGAAATGGTCTAATTTCATGGTCATGCTTTGTTGAGCAGTAGCTAGTACTTACTTTAATGATCTTTTTAATTTTAGAAATCTTTATTTAAAATTGTTGAAATTTTGTTTGAAGCCTATCACCACGAAAGGCAATTGTCAAATTAACTACTTTCTAAGACTAGAATCGTACTTCTTTGCATATTCATTTTGATTCTTCTTTTGGCTGCTCAGAGATTGAATTGTAAAGTGGATAACGTCTTAGGGCTGTATAGAATGTCGTTGTAAAATATGTTGGATTGGTGTGTGTATTTTTCCCACTGCACCAATTTTAAGAGTTCTGATTGAGGAAAAATTCTAATCTTAGTTTCATGCCACTGCTAATTCCTTGAGTTCATGGTAGCCTATTACATTTCATTTCCCTTCCTAAAGTGACTTCTATCTTGATATAAATTCAGTGAGTTATTCATAGTAGATAATAATACTAAGAATGGTAGGTTTGGTTTTGGATTCCATTAACTGTATTTGCTGGTGGAGCAATTTTTAGTTATGGATGGACTAAATTTACTTTCTTAACAATTTGAAATTCGGGTAAAACTCTCCGTTTACTGGTTTGGTATTTCTTTGATAAATTTGTACCTTTACTGGTGATGGAATTTGCTATAATTTGAAGGGCTGTTGTGTTTGTGTGGATATTTAATGACATGAATAGCATGACTAGGGCTTTAAGATTTTGTGTTTTTAAAAATTGATACTGATTTCTGTCAATTCATAATACAAATTCTTGTTCATTTATTGAAGTATCTACCCAATTTTTTCTTGTAAGTTGTAGACAATAACCTGTTAGATGTGTGGTGAAATATCTATTTTTTCCTATATATATATGAGCTAATTTTAAAAAATGAATATCATTTGTATCCATTGCATTGTTATTAATCACCCTTCTTGGTAAATCATTTTAAAATTGTTTATGAAGCTCTTGTTTCAAGGTATCTTACTATTTCAATAGCACAAAATAATTCTATATTTTGTTTTCTGTGCTTGTCATATGTACAAGTTACTTTTTATGATGAACATCTGCATAGACCATCTCATAAGTTTTGCAATACTTGGTTCTTTCAAGTTAGGATGATGATGTTGAACGTAATTGCTAGAACTATTGGATTGCACTGCCTTGTCTTGTTAAACTTCTATCCATTCCTTCAAAGAAATGTTCAGATATTTTGTTACATTTATGATGACTATTTGTCCTTAATGATTATTCATAATATGAATTGTAAAACATCAATTAATGAATGAATGTAATTATCTTGATAGCCCCATCACTGTGATGTGACCAATTTGCTTGCTGTAGGGGGGTCTAGGTTTGCCATGATAAGGTTTTGACCTTTTCTTTAATTTTTCATAGTATTTTAATTTTTTTATTTTTTTATTAGTTTAGTTTACTTTTCTTAACTTGATTGATAAAATTTACACTTTGTAATTCATTGTTGAAATTTAGATGTTAAACTTCAGTTTTCAAGCATATTGTCATTTCTACTTCTATCCTATTGGGTGTAATGCTATTGTTCATCTTAGCATTTTTCTTTTATGTGCATACTTATATTTTATGGTGAATATTGTACATTGTGGAATATAGTTTAGTTTCAGTGTGGAACTTAATTTTAAGATGGATTACATTATTGCTCGTAATGCATCCTAATAAGTCTTCTTTAATCCTCATCTCTTTATCAGTAATAGATTATATTATTGTAGACCTCCAGACCCAAGCACAAGCTATTATCCTTTTCTTTTCTCCCAAGCTCTTCTTTTTTTTTCTAAAACCTCCTCATGCGTAAAGCATACCTAAAAAGCATTGGGGAGGGCAACCGTATTCTTTTTATAATAATAAAGAGGATTATATAAAATATTGTTTTAATTTTTTTTTTAAAATTTTTTAAAAAAAATTAAAAGACTTCAAAAAATCACAAATAATGTACTGGTAGATATCTCATTTCAAGATTTTCTCAATAGTTTGCCCAAGTTTCAAATCTAGTTATTAGCCACATGATATTTTTTTTGAGATGCATCAAAACGTATTGATTTCATAATGTTGGATCAGTATAGTTTACATTCAACATTAAATACAGAAATACAAATGTATTTTATAATTAAATAATTTAAACTATCATACTAATGCTCTTGCATTTGATGCACTTACCTTTCAATTATACCTACATATGCAAACATATTAAATTGCTATGGCTTGGATACTGCCAAATGCACTTTTCGAAAAGTAACAGCATATGTAAAAGACTAGTTAGTGCACATGACGATATAGTAATAAATATTGTAATTTTTCATGAATTCCACCTTTGAAAAGATGGAAATATATGTGAGCGTTACATTCTTCATAGAAAATTCTAATAGTTATGTCGTCAAACAGATTTAAGTGTTGCAAATCTTAAACAAGCATTCAAAGGAAAGGAATAGTAATATGGTTCATATGCATGATAGATAGATAGTTGGAACTAATGCATTATGGAACCTGTGCCTTATATATTTACTCAAGCGCTTCTGTTATGTCATGAATCCTTGTTTCTTTACAAGATTATTTCCCTTCATATTTGCATATCAAAAGTAATTAATGAACTTTTTTTCAGTTTGCAATTATTATGATATAGAATTTCCAATCATCATTGAAAAAATGCTTCTAAGTGATCAAAACCTAGGAAGCAGGATTTATTTGTATTCACATACAGCCTAAACTGAGTTGTTGCGCTTTCATTATATTCTTGGATTCCTTTATTTTTTTTACTACATCATGAAAGGAGCAGTTACCATTATCTTTCTTAAATTCTTACATTTCATAGGTAAATAATAACTTTTTGATTTTTTTTCAATGTGACTTAGTTGATGAATTAAGACCTTCTTCAAGACTTGTTCTTGTACAAAAGTCACATGAGAAAGCTGTTTCAATTGCTGCATGCTCCTTTATCACATTAGAGAGGTATGTTTTTGTCTTTGCTATTTTTTTACGACATCCATAATGGTGCAATGAAAAAAGAATGACAAATTTGCTATATTTGGAAAAAAATTCAATTTTCTTTTTTCATTTCTATAGTTATGCCCTTCATTTTATGTCAACAAAAAACCAAGGTCGTCCCATTGATTCAAAAGCCAGACCAAAAGCATTTGGAGAAGTTAGTGTGGCCAATGACGTGCCCGGTATTGAGTTACTTATACAAGATGATGATGAGCCTTTATATAGTAGTTCTGAGGATGAGATGGCTGCTTATGGTTCTGAAGCTAAAAATGATTGCTCACCAGTTTACAGTGATATATGTGCTAGAGTTGTATATGAAGAAGATGAAGATTCTGTAGAAAATGATGGAGAGCGTGACAATGAATTTTTCCCTGGAAGTGAACAATCAAGTGGTATTGATTGTTTGGAAGATGATGCCTGTAGGAATGACAACGATGAAGAAGGTTCAGATGATAGGGAATTGGCTAATGTTTGTGACACTGAAGAATTGAATGAAGAAATAGAAGTGCAACCATACCTATTGATGGGCAAGATGAAGATGCTGACGATGGGAAAGATCCATCAAATAGAAAGAAGAGGAAGCCAGGAAATTTTGTTGATTGTTTCATTGCTGTTGATGAAAGTCCAGGTTCGCTTAAAAGACTTGCAGTAATCAAGAGTGCTGAAGTTTCAACTGATGAAGCTGATGGTATTGTTTCTAATGAAGACTTCAACCGTATCAAAGAACTGAAGGTAGACTTTATCTTTTATCTTCTATATTCATTTTTCTTAGCAACTCATCGATTATCATGCATTTATTGATAGTATGGCTTTTGCAAAAATTACCTTTTTCATACAGATGTTCTTAACCAAGCTTTTAAATTGAAGGTAGTCTCTGTTGTTATCAAATAAATGAGCATAAGTTATATGCAGGTTCTTCATGTCTTGACTAGAAGTTTAACTTGAGAAATCATATTCAAATGTTTATTAGGCAAATAAAGAGGCAAAGAAGGCCTTGTCCCAACATGGTCTATTAAGAAACATGAAGGCTATACAGTAGTAACTTCTAAAATTCCATCTTCTGAGCAGCTAACTGCAAAACGTGTGAACCCCATTAAACTTGAGGTAATTCTCAAACATGGTTGCTTTCTATTGGTTTGATGGCCCTTCTAATTTCACTTCTCAACGTGTATTATTCATGCATATTTCATGGCTTTTAATGGCCTGATGATGTTAATGTTGATCTTTTTCGGAGAAGCGAATCTAGATAATTAGTCCTACAGGTGTATGAAGAAAATAAAGAAGCATTCATGTCTCGAGCTTCGAAATTGATTGGACCATCCAATCTCATAATTAAGGAAAATGAAATATCTTGTTAAGAATAGATCATTTGATCGTTCATTCATCTTGGGTTAGATCATTTGTTTAACAAAATTTAGTTGGTTATTTATTTTAATTTTGATATTTTATGATCACAATATTTGTATTCTTACCTCGGCTAAGATTGTAGTTTATAATTGAATTTAGAAACTATAGCCAAACTTTTGTCACCATCCTTGCCAAGAATATAGCTGATTAGATTAGTTCAAGAAGTGCAATTCCTGAAAATAAAACCGCATATAAAGCCTTAATTCATGAGCGACTTTCCTTGCTTCATTTGTTAACAAATGATAATCATGTGTTGTGTTTAGGTGCACGACTGGAGCAAGCTTAGCAAGCAGGACAGAGTATCTCTCATTCGAGCAGACAGAGGGGATAGAGAAAAGTACAAGGCTAAAATTGTTGTAAAACAAAAAAGGTTATGTCGTTGTTACATTTGCCATTTTTAATTACAAGAGCATCATGTTTTTTTGTTTTGTTACGTGATTTTGTTACTTCAAAGCTTATTTTTACTTGGGTCGGCTTGAGATAAGTTGCTATTATTGTTCAACTAGAATGGTGGGCTAAGCAACCGGCAAAACCAGCACTCGAAGGTGATGCCGCTGGCTGCCAAAAGAGCAATAGCATCCATTCTCGTGAAGAGAAAAAAGCAGCGAAGGCAAGGTGGTAAGCAATTTAGGGGAATGAAAGCATGCATGCTCGCTCGAGTATTCTTCGCCCCTTGCATCAAAAGCTCCACCATGTCGATATGATCACCTGCCACCTTTGTTCCTCCCCAAGCACAAGAATCAGGTGCGCAAGCACTCGCGCTATCTGAAACAGAGATGGATATGTGATCTATTCTATAGGTTCGGTCAGCATCAGCCTGCACGCTTTTCCCTCAACCTCATCATCGCTGTTCACAGTAGGCGTCAAATCCTCTTCATGCCATCAGATGAACTTTACCATGTCATAGAAAGTGTGTCAATGAATCAACGCATCACTCCTCCTATGGTTGCCATAATCTCTGGTCTCATCAACACCAGATACAACATATAGTCGAACAGGCACTTGCATGTCTGCATCTCAGGCCATTGCTCTTCTGTGCTCTTTACCCCATAGACTGTCGTTGTGGTTCATAATGATGATGCAACGGGTGCAGCTCCTGGGGCTTCTAGTGGTAGCATAGCTATGTCGCAATGTGCCACACATGAACTTGCAGATCGGCTGACAAGCCATCTGTCAAATTAAGGAATGCAGGGACAACCCATACTGAGGCATCGACTTGCTGGAGTGTAGTGAGCCCTGCCTTATTGGTGAACTGCCCCCATGATATTTGTAAGAGTTTTTGAGCAAGTGCAGTGATGAGCTTTAGAAGATGTTTAGTTGCCTATACTGACTTATGTGAATTCGAAGTGTAGGATGAAAATCCTTTTGTGCAGCTCGGGAACAATACTGTTGCCTCCTGAAATGCTCTAATGGGTCCTCTAAGCTTTGATTCTATTCAGCATGCCCATTTGTTTATCCTCCCATTCTTCGAATTGTCTGGTGATGCATGTTTCTTTGGCTGTGCTGCTACATTCCTGAAGGAGTTGGTGACCAAGTTGAGTTGCAGCATCTCTGAAGGCCTCCATCTTCTTTCACGCCACAATCTTCTCCTTATCCTGAGAATGAGCTTGGCAAGAAGCAAACCCCACTTGCCCAGTTTCTTAAATTCAAGAAGGAAGATCACCGACCAGTCAGAAAGCAGGAACATGAGAGAAGCCACGGTATCAAGACATATGGATGCTCTAAGCAGGACATAAGTGATTGTGACATCAATTGTGTCAAAGCCATGCTTTGGGGAGAAAACAAACAAGAAGAAAGCGAGAAGGATACTGGAGGAGCATGTCACCCTGAGGATGACGCCGACACGTGAGCAATTAACGACGCCCTTCGTGTACATCTCATCATAGGCATAGCTGAGTTCCATGCTTGTCAGGCCCAAAACTTCCTTGACAGTTATCTCCTTCAACATGTCTCCTATTACATTGTATACTTCCACAAGTGGAATAACGTCCATGAAGAAAGGCTTGCAAACTGAGTACATATCAAAAGGTCCTTTTAAGGCGTTCAATTCATCTTTTTCATTTTCATTTTGCACATGTGCTACCATTGTCTTACGATTGGAAGAAATATGGTTTCGGATTTTACTTTTTTATTTTTTTATTTGTTTAGTTTGCTTAACTTTATTAAATTAAATTTGCACTTTGTAATTCATTGTTGAAATTTAGATGTGAAACTTCAGTTTTCAAGCATGCTGTCATTTCTACTTCTATCATGTTTGGTGTAATGCTATTGTTCATCTTATCGTTTTCCTTCTATGTGCATACTTATACTTTGTGGTGAATATTGTTCATTATGGAACATAGTTTAGTTTCTGTGTGGAACTTAATTTTAAGATGGATTACATTATTGCTCGTAATGCGCCCTCATAAATCTTCTTTAATCCTCATCTCTTTGTTAGTGCTGGATTACACCCAGGTGTCCAATGTACGTCAATTAATTTGGTTAGTTTTGAGGTAATGAGCTTTTTCTTGATGGTTATATTGATTGTAAATTAGAATTATAGCATTTTGTGGAACATTTTTTTATTCTTGACAAAATAATTATTTTGATTCAAACAAAAAAACATTAAATTCTTTCTTTCTCATAGGGTCTCATTATTTCTCAGAAGATTGTAGCAATATCTGTGCTAATGATTTGACCTACTTGCACTAGCTTGCAAATATACTCTTATATTTGATATGGATGACTAAGTACTAGGCTATCTCAAATTTTCTAGAGCATCTAACATTCAGGGTTGAAACTGTGTTCAGGTGCCTCTTGATGCAGTGCAAAGGCTAGTCAGACAAATAGGGAATCAATTTATGCAAGATCATTCTAGCCCTGAGGTGTTTTATACTCTATTTAGATATTGAATATTTTGTCATTACTGAGTGGTGCATTGATTTGAATATGTTGCTTGTGTTCTATTAGGCAAATGTTGTTGGTTTAAATATGGTACCTGAGATGTTCCTAAGGATGCCATTAGTATGTCTTCTATTCATCTGAATGGGTTTTTGTTGAACTTGTTATGCTTTGAAGCAATTTCATTTGCCAATTTTTTTGGACAATTGTTGAGCATTTTTGTGTTCTTTTAATGGATGCTTTTGTCATTGTTTGGTTTCCTTTTGATGAATTTTTGTGTCCAACTTAGTTTTTCACAGATGGTGCTGGCTTGTAAGTGGCTCCCCTTGCAAGCGACAACACTGTATGCCTTTTTGCCAACATCAAATTTGGTGCAGGTGGAAAAGAGCTGTTCGTTAGCAAATAGTGTACATGCACTACTAAAGTTTACGTTTATTGTATTAGCACTTTTGATGGTCTAATTGTCACTCCCCATTTGGCTTAACATTAAAATAATCTTATATAATATACCAACAATATAGGAATACCGTACAATAAAGAGAGCGTGTGATAAATCTAAAGGTCACAGTTCCAAAATTGAGTGGCGGTGACGAAAAGCATCAAATATCCAATATAATATGTTAAGATAAAATAATAGAATAGAAAGCAGCAAACATGATCTCAAGCTATCAAATGAAAGATAAGTTGAAAAGTATATAAATGTATTTTTTTGTCAACTAAGTATAACAATTGTCTTCACATTCAATGTCTCTCACAAAGTTTAAAAAATAATATGCTATATAATTCAAAATCTTAATTTATCTTTTAAGAACTCTTAGTATTGCATATGCATGTATCTTGGCTTATAATATAAGTAAATAAGCATAATATACTTAATATGTAAACCACTAATTACAAGAAGATAAAATAATATGGATGTGTGGTTAAAGTAAGATGGAGCAATAATTAAGTATAATATATGTTATCAATAAAAGATATAAAATGTTGAATCAATGTTTATATGCTTATAATACACATAATTGTCATATAATATTGATATCATATATTATTTTTTTCTTGTTCTCATGTTAGTATTCTTTCTATTTTATTTTTATTTTTTTTACTTATTTTTTTAAGATTTTAATTTTTTTCATATAATCAGTATCCTCACTTATGATTTCATTTCAGATTATTTATCATGGAACCATCGCTCACTTCAATTAAATCAAGCCATGAACTTTAAATGTCTAAAATAGTGGTCTTCAAGACTCTTGAAGTGATGGCAAGCTTCAGGGAAATTGAAGGCATGCACCAAGCAAGTTTCTATTTTAGTTGATTTCAAGACACATTATTTTAATACATGCAGGACAACGAACGCGCCATCCAATTGTCCAGATCAAGGCCACCTAGATCCAACAGCCCGGATTGATTTCAAATGGTAAACTCGAGATTCAATCAGAAATGTCCATTTCAAGCTCGAAATCGAACGTTGACTGCTTTATGTCCGTTACCCAAGCGGGTAGTTCATTTCAGAACCGTTGGGAGTTGATTTACAACTCAAATTAAGCTCTATAAATAGGAAATGATGAAGAAATCCTAGAGGTTACCATTACTAAGATTTCAAAGCTTTCAAATAATAATATCAAGCAATTCTAAGTGCATACGGTGCTTTCAAAGTCACAAAGTGAAAGCTACGAAAAGGAACCTGAAATTAGAGATTTTTGCTTCAACTATTTTTCAATCTCTATTCCTCCCTCTTTTCGGTATTATGTGTGCGTCATACTTCTCTTAAAATTGTCTTAAGTTTTGCCAATTTTTTGTATTTCTTCCTTTGGGGTAGGGCAGCCCGGCAATTGTGCAAAGGGTTTGAGTTGAGTCCAAAAAAACTCAAGTAGGATAGGGATTAGTCGTAGGTAAAACCCCAAGTAGGTTTGAGGTGAATTGTACGAAAATCCTCACTTGTAATTTGGTGATTTTAGTGTTCTTTTCCCAACACCAGTAGGGGGTGGATGTAGGCTCGATTTTGAGTCGAACCACTTTAAAAATCTTGTGTACTATTCTTTCTTATTCTTGCTCAAAAGATTTAAGTTTTAATTGAAACTAAAAATCGAAAGAAAATTTTATTTACTACAATTCACCCCCCCCTCTTGTGGGATTGTCTTAAGCACAAAGAACTTCATTTTCTTGAAACATTATCCTCATGTTATATGAATATATAGCTCCATTGGAATGTGTAGCAAGTTCAAGATACTTATTGGATATTGGCTCATCACAAAGAACTCCCTTCTTAATTTTTTGTTATTTTTCTTCCTCTTCTTCTTCCTCTTCTTCTTCCACTTCTTTTTCTTCTTCTTGTTCTCCTACTTCTTCTTCTTCTTCTTCTTCTTCTACTACTACTACTACTACTTCTTTTTCATCTACTTCTTCTTCTTGTTCTTCTTCTCCTTCCTCTTCTACTACTACTTCTTCTTCTCCTTCTTTTTTTCTTCCACTTCTTCTTCTTCTTCAACTTTTTCCTCTTCCTCTTCCTCCTCTTCTTATTCATTTTCTTCTTCTTCTTCTTCTTCTTCTCCTTTTTCTTCTTCCACTTTCTCACCCTAATTTTTCTTCTTATATTTTTTCTTCTTCATCTTCTTCTCTTTCTTCTTCTTCTTCTTCTTCTTCTTCCCCTTTTACTTCTCCTTCTTGTTCTCCTTCTGCTTCTCCTTCTCCTTCTCCATCATTTTCTCCTTCTCTTCCTCCTTCTCCTTCTCTTTGTCCTTCTCCTTCTCCCTTTTCTCCTTCTCCTTCTCCTTCTCCTTTTCTTTCTCCTTCTCCTTCTCCTTTCCCTTCTCCTTCTCCTTCTCTTTTTCCTTCATCTCCTTCTTCTTCTCCTTCTCCTTCATCATGATTTTCTTCTTCTTGTTCTTCTTCTTCTACCACCTCCTCCTCCTCTTCTTCTTCTTCCTCATCTTCGTCTTCTTCTTCATTCTCTTTTTCTTCATCTTCTTCTTTTTCTTCTTCTTCCTCTTCTTTCTTCTTCCTTCTTACTCCTTCCTTTTTAATTCTTCCTTTTTCCTTCTTCTTTCTCCCTACTTACTTCTTCTTCCTTTTTCTTTATTCTACTTCACCTTTTTCTTCCTCTTCTTCTTCCAGTTCTTCTTCCTCTTCTTCTTCCAGTTCTTCTTCCTATTCTTTTTCTTCTTCTACTTCTTCATCTTCTTCATCATCATCTTCTTCTCCTGCTCCTTTGTCTTCTTCTCTTTCTTATTATTCTTCTTCTTCTTCCTCCACCTCTTCATCTTCTTCTTCTTCTTCTACTTCTTCTACATCTTTATCTACTTCTTCTTCTTTTTCTTTTTATTCTTCTTCTTCTTCTTCTTCCTCTTCATTTTGTTCTTTTTTTTTCTTCTTCTTTCACTTCTTCTTCTTCTTTTTCTTTTTCTTCTTCTTGTTGTTCTTCTTCTTCTTCTTCATCATCTTCTACTTCATCATCATGTTTTTCTTCTTCTTCCTCTTTTTCTTCTTCTTATTCTTATTATTTTTCTTCTTCTTCCTCTTTATCTTATTCCACATCTTCTTCTTCTTGTTCTTCTTTTTCTTCTTCTTCTTCTTCTACTTTTGTCTCTTCTTCTTCTACTTCTTCTTCTGCTTTTGCTTCTTTTTCTTCTTCTACTTCTTCTTACTCTTCTAATTCTTCTTCTTTTTCATCTATTTCATCCTCTTCTTTAGCTAATTCCTCTTCTTTTTAATCATCATCATCATCTTCTTCTTCTTATATGACTTCTCCTTCTTCTTGTACTTGTTCTTATTCTTGTTCTTCCTCTTCTACATCTTCTTCCACTTCTTCCTCTTCCTCTTCTTCTTCTTCTCATTCTTCTTCATTTTCTCCTTCTCATTCTCCTTCTCCTTCTCTTCCTCCTTCTCCTTCTCCTTCTCCTTCACCTCTACTACATTTCCTCCTTGTCCTTCTCCTACTCTTTGTTCTTCTTCTTATTATTATTATTATTATTATTTATTTCTTCTTTCTTGTTTCTTTCTTCAAATTTCTAATTTCTTCTTCCTTCTTTGTTCTTCCTTCTTGCTTCTTCCTTCTTGCTTCCTTCTTCCTTCTTCCTTCTACGTTCTTCCATCTCCCTTTTTACTCTTCCGCTTCCTCTTCCTCTTCCCCTTCTTCCACTTCTTCTTCTTTCTCTTTTTCTTCATCTTCTTCCTCTTCTTCTTCTTCTTCTTCTTCATTCATTCTTTTTACTTCTTCTGTCTTCCTTCTTCCTCCTTCCTTCTTTCTTCTTCTATCATACTTCTTCATTTTTCAATATTTTTCTTCCTCTTCTCCTTCCAATTCTTTTTCTTCTTCTTCTTCTTCTTCTTCTTTTACTTCTTCTTTTTCTTCTCCTTCTCCTTCTCCTTCTCTTTCTTCTCCTTCTCTATGTCCTTCTCCACGCTCTCTTTCTTCTTCTCCTTCTGCTTCTCCTTTTTCATCTCCTTCGTCTTATCCTCCTCCTCCTTTTCCTCCTCCTCCTCTTCCTCTTCTTTCTCATCATCCTCTTAATTGTCCTTCTCCTTCTCCTTCTCCTTCTCACTCTTCTTTTCCTTCTCCTCCAAAACCTGTCCTCTTTCTCATTGTCATTCTCCTTCTCCCTCTCCTTTCTTCTTTCTTCTTACTCCTTCAATATTCCTTTTTGTTTCTTCATTCCCCCTACCTCCTTCTCCCATCTTCCTTCTTCGTTATTTCTTCTTCCTTCTTACTTCTTCTTTCCTCATTCTTCCTTCTCCTTTGTTCCTTCTTCCTTCTTACTTATTTCTTCTTTTCTCTTTTATCTTCTTTCTTTTTTATTCTTTCTTCTCCTTTCTACTTCTTTCCTCTTTTTTCTTATTCTTTCTTTCTTTGTCTCTAATTCCTCTTCTTTTTCTCTTCTTTTTGCTATTCATTCATTCTTCTTCTTCTTCTTCTTCTTCTTCTTCTTCTCTTTCTTTTCTTCTTCTTCATTTTTCTTTATTCTTTCTTCTTTCTTTTTTCTTTTTTGTTCTTTCTATTTCGCACTTCCTTCCTCCTTCCTCCTTCCACCATCCTCCTTCCTTCTTCCTTCTTCCCTCATCTTTTTTCCTATTTCATTCTACTTTCTTCTTTCTTCCTTCTATCATTTTCCTTCTTCCTTCTTTCTTCTTTCTTCACTCTTCTTCTTTCTTCTTCTTTCTTCATCTTTCTTCTTCTTTCTATCTTCTTTCGTTCTTCTTCTTTCTTCTTCCTCTTCTTTTTCTTCTTCTTCTTCTTCTTCTTCTTTTCTTTTGTCTTCTTCTTCTACTACTTCTTTTTCTTCTTCTTCTTCTTCTTCTTTTTCCACATCCTCTTCTTCTTCTTTTACTTCTTCTTCTTCCTATAATTCTTTTCTTCACCCTCTTCTTCTTCTTCCTCTTCTTCATTTTCTTCCTCCACTTCCTCTTCCTCATCTTTTTATTTTTCTTCTTCTTCTTCCTCTTCTTCTTCTGTCACTTCTTCTTCTTCTTCTTCCTCTTCATCTAATTCCCCTACTTCTTCTTCCTCTTCTTCTTCTACTACATCTTCTTCTTCTTCTTCTTCCTTTTCTGTGTCTTCTTTTTCCTCTTCATTTTTTCCTTATTCTTCTGCCTCCTCTTCTTCTTCTTTGATTACTTCTTTATCCTTTTCTTTCTCTTCTTCTTCTTCTTCTTCTTCTTCTTCTTATTTGTCTTATTCTTCTTCTTTTTCTTCTTCTTGTTCTTCTTCTTCTCCATCTTCTCGTTCTTCTCCTTCTTCTTCTTCTTCTTCTTCTTCCTCTTCCACTTCTTCTTCTTTTTCTTATTCTACTACCTCATCATCATCTTCTTCTTCTTCTTCTTCCTCCTCCTCCTCGTCTTCTTCTTCTTCTTCCTCTTCTTTGTCTTCCTTTTCCTCTTCAACTTTTTCTTATTCTTCTTCCTCTTCTTCTACTTCTTTTACTTCTTTTTCCTTTTCTTCCACTTCTTCTTCTTCTTATTCTTATTTTCCTTCTTCTTTTCATTTTTTCTTCATTTTATTCTTCTTCTTTTTCTTCTTGTTCTTCTTCTTCCCCTTCTTCTTCTTCTCCTTCCTCCTCTTCTTCTTTCTCTTCTTCTTCTTCTTCTTTCTTTTCTTCTTCTTCTTCTTCTTCTTCTTCTTCTCCTTCTACTTCTTATTGTTCTTCTTCTCCAACTTCTTTTTCTTGTTCTTCTTCTTCTTCTTCTTCTTCTTCTTATTCTTCTACTTAATCTTCTTCTTCTTGTTGCTCCTCTTCTTCGTCTTCTTTCTCCTCTTCTACTTCCATTTTTTCTTCTTCTTCTTCATCTTTCTTTTCTTTCTCTTCTTCCTCTTCTTCTTATGTGGCTTCTTATCTTCTTCTTCCTCTTCTTCTTCCTCTGCTTCTACTTCTTCCTCTTCTTCATCTTCCTCTTTTTCTTTTATCTTCTTCTTCCTCTTCTTTTTCTTGTTCTTCTTTCTCATCTTCTTCTTCTTCCTCTTCTTCTTCTTCTACTTCCTTTTCTTCTTCTTCTTCTTCTTCTTCTTCTTCTTCTTCTTCTTCTTCTTCTCCTTCTTCTTCTTCTTCTTCTACTACTTGTTCTTCTTCTTCTTCTTCCACTGCTTCACCTTCTTCTTATTCCCCTTCTTCTTCTTATTCTTCTTCTTCTTCTTCTTCTTCTTCTTCTGCTTCTCTTGCATCTTCTTCTTCTTCTTCTTCTCTTCTTCTTCTTCATCTTCATAGTGTTCTTCTTCTTCTTCTTCTTCCAACTCTTCTTCTCCTTCTCCTTCTTCCTCTACTTCCTCTTCTTGTTCCTTTTCTTCTTCTTCTCTTTCTTCTTCTTCTTCTTCATCATCATCTTCTTCTTCTTCTCCTTCTTCTTCTAAATATAATTCTTCTTCTTCTTCTTCTTCTTGTTTTTTTCTTCTCTTTCTTCTTCTTGTTCTTCTTCTTCTTCTTCTGTTTCTTCTTCTTCTTCTTCTATTCTTCTTCTTCTTCTTCTTCTGCTTGTTCTTCCTTTTCCCTAAAACTAAATCCCTACCCCATATCAATTCCTTAATCTTTGATTCCTAATCTCTTATGCGTAATCTGTAATCCTTAATCTAAAATTCCTAATACCGAATACCTATTCTTTATTCCTTACTCTACACCCTAATCCCTTATTGCCACTAATTAGTACCTAATCCCTAATCCAAATTCACTAAAATAATACCTAATCGCTCCCTCCCTAATCCCTAACCCTTAATCCCTAATACTCAATCCCTATTCCCTAATCCTACTCTCACAAAACTATAATCCATATTCTCTAATCACTAATTCCAAATCTCTCCCCCTTTAATCCCTAAACCCTAAACCCAAAACCCTAATCCCTAACCCCTAATCCCTAATTCATATCTTCTTACTCTTCTTCTTTTTCTTCCTACTCTTCACTCTTCTTCCAGTTCTTCTTTTTCTTAACCTTCAACTTCTTCTTCTTCTTCGTCATCATCTTTTTTTCTTCCTCCTCTTCTTCCTCATCTTCCTCTTCTCCTTCTTCTTCTTCTTCTTCCTCCTCCTCTTCTTCTTTTTCCTCTTTTTCTTCTACTTCTTTTTCTTCTTCTTCTTCTTCCACTTCTTCTTCTTTTTCTCCTTCTTCTTCATCTTCTTCTTTATCTTCTTCTTCCTCTTCTTCTTCTTGTTCATCTTCTTCTTTTTCTTCTTCTTTTACTTATTCTATTTCTTCTTCTTCTTCTTCCTCCTATTCTTCTTCTTTTTCTTCTTTAATTTCTTCTTTTTCTTCTACTTCCTTTTCTTCTTCTTCCTTTTCTTCTTCTTCTTCTTCTTCTTCTTCTTCTTCTTCTTATTCTTATTATTCTTCTAACTTTTTTCTTCTTCTATTCTTCTCCTTTTATTTCTCCTATTCTTCCTCTTCGTTCAATTCTTCTTCGTCTTCCTCTTCTTCTTCTTCTTTTTCCTCTTCTTCCTCATCTTCCACTTCTTCTTCTTCTTCCTCCTCGATCACTGAGCTAACTCCCTCTCAAACTACACTACCTTTGGACTAGTGCAAAGATTCATTCTAAGGAATTGAAGAAAACCTTCTTTTTATACCGTTCGTGCCGTTTCTCTTCCCTACCCATCCCCTTTGCTTTGGCAGCAAAAGTGAGGAATCAAAAACATTAAAAGAAGGACATTTGATTATGAATTCACCATCCCTTGAAGACCGACACACTTTCTGCGACTTCAATCGATTCGACTATGACTGAGCTGTCTCTAAAACTTCTTGACCCGCAGACCTCGAAACACATTTGGTAGGTTGTGTTCGTTCAACACTCTGTTCAACGTCCTTTTCTGGATCACTAGCCGACTTAGAACAAACTGATGTAATTTGCTTGGTAGAATTCTTTGACATGATTGGTGCCCTAACCCCAGGTCACTTTCACTGAATGGTAATTGCAACTCATTCTAGTTCACTTCATTTCATAGATTGATGCGAACTGAAAGGTAAATCGTGTGTAGAATATGCTAACAAATACTAACATAGAGGAACTGTAACCACCAAAGAAGACAAAAATAATCGAAAAAGGAGGATAATATAAAGAAGAATCCACCTTCATAATCCAATCGACGACATTCTTTGTTACGGATATGTCCAAAGACCCTCTCATCAACCTCTAGGCATATTCCTTTCTCAAAGTATGCTCAGATTCTTTCTTTAGCAATGCAAACAGGCATTCTTCGGAGTGCGATGAGCAAAGAAAGAAGGAATCCAGGAAAAAAGAAGTATTTTTCTCTCATATTTTTCCAAGCCCACTCCATTGAGCTTTTCGATTGATGCCCAACTCCTCGTCCTCATCAAAAGCAAGGATGCTGTTGTTATCCTCGACACATAAAAGGATGGAAGATGCGTAGTAACAACTAACTCCCATTGTAGCTGGATTGGAGATACAATAGGCTTTACTTTCCTTACGGTTGGAGATGCACTCTCTTCTCCTTCTACTGAGGGGACTTCCCCTATCATAGATGATCCCAGAGGTAGCGCTTCCCCATTATGTGTAGGCTCTCTAGAGAAATGGTAGAGGGAAAGAGAAGAGGGAAGAATAGTGATGGACAGGATAAAGACTGCTATATATATGGAAGAAGAAGAGTTGCTGAACTGATGGATAGGATAAAGACTGTTGCATATATGGAAGAAGAAGAGTTGCTGAAGTGATGGACAGGATAAAGACTGCTGCATATATGGAAGAAGAAGAGTTGCTAAAGTGATGGATGCTGAAGCTTTAAGGAAACTGAGGAGGGTGGAAAAGGAGGTGACTTTTGTTAAAGGGATATTTAGTTAAGCCTTACAGAAAATGATGGGTTTATTATTTGATTATGGAAACATAAAATTCTTCAGTATCTAAAACTGGACTATAGTTTGGATAATTTGTGTCACATGAGATTTAATTTAATTAGTCTTTCAAAACAAAAAAATTATCATATATATAATAGTTAGTCTTTATGTATAACAATTTTATTTTATCATAAAAAATCTTTGAATTTAGTTTTATGTGACTATGTACAACTTTGACTGTTAATCTTTGATCCAAAAAAATCAAAAATTGAGTTGGGATTAAATATCGGTTGGTCTAAAACTGTTATCTTTCAATATCATATAATATTATTTAATAATATAAATTATTTTTTCAATTTACTAGAAATTACAAACTCACATGTAAAACAAAGTAGATGTTACATAAATTTTAATTTATATAGATGTCAAATATAACGAAGTCAAAAGGTATAATAAAACATAATTTGGATGACTTTAAGTTCAAAAAAAAATATAAATAACTTATTTTTTAACTATACGAATATTTTTGGATAATTTTACATAAAATATTTGGTACACTTTTTCAGTTTGCTTATTGATATTGTTTAAATGGAAAGGTATTGAATTATAAACATAAATGGGGAATATAACCCACAAGTTAGATGTTACTTTTTTGTGCTTTTAGTTGAGCCAAAAAAAATTATTGTTGAAGAAGATTACAGGAAAAAAATATTTTATTTTTTCTATAGTAGTATTCTTTTTTTAATAACATAAATTTTGAAGAATTAAAATCTTGGAATAGTCCTAACCAATAAAAAAACTTATAAATTTATATAGTATATTAGCCCAATCTTGATCCAAAATTATAATGAAATAGGATTGTTATACAATTTTATTTACTCTAAATAAATTTTGATTATATCAATTTCTTGTTGTATTACAAAAAAAAACTCCTCATTTGTATGACTTAAATTCAAACAAAAGTTTGTCAACATTTTAATAATATAAATACTTTAAAAAATAAACGAGACATTGGTTCAATAAAATATAATTATGATCTCATCTATAAGGATAACATATGTAAGCTCAAGATAAGCAAAAGAATATAGCTCTTTTTAGGGATAGATAGCTCATAAGTTTTAATATATCATTAGCAAAAAAAGAAAGAACATCTTCAATAATATCGTTTTGCATATAAGAAGGTGAAAGATAAGGCTCAAAATAACATTGTCTGGCATTTGATCAATAAGTGTACGTTATATGAGAATATATAATAACTATAGAAGTTTTGAGATGAGCTTAGAAGACAAAAAAATGATCTTAACATTAGTAGACATAATAAGATTAGTTTGGGTGGGAATTAGCTTGGATTGTTGAAAGTAGTGACAATGATAATAGCTTTAGGGTATAAGGATGAAGTAAAGTGATGACAAGGCTAGGTTTGAGAAAAAAATAGAAGGAGAACTTAGTTAGGTTTGAAGAGGTTCAGAAAAGAAATTTACATGATATTTTTGTAAAAAATAAGAAGTGCAAAATTATAGTTAAAAAGCTAATATTGATACCTTGCATAATATATTTATCTTTAATTATTAACTACATAAATATAATACATGTTTTCAATTATAATAAACTCTAACAAATTAATGATCATAAGAAAGTTATATTAAACATTAATGAATGTAATATACACAAATGTAATGTTGGAAAGTTAGATAATAGACACACACAATTTGTTAGAAAATCATGTTAATCATTTTATATCACTAATAATAAACATTCATATGCAAAACTATGATTTTAAATAGTTTATATCACAAACATGTTAATGCAATGTATGGATAATGATGTATAAGTAGCTAAGCTCATACAATTTTTATGTCTCAAAAAGCTTCGTTTCTTTATCTTGATTAGTATTTAAGAAAAAAAAATTACTCAAAGGTAAATTAAAACCTCATGGAATCATTATTGCTAGGGTTATATAAGTATTAGGCAATAGATACAAAATAAGCACATAATATATCAACAATCAAAATACTACAATACAAATTAATATAATGTTAACAAAAGTTTCACATACAATATTGCACGAAGGAATGTCTCTAAACTTTTGAACATATAATGGTTATGCTATAGAAGGCAAAAAATATTAATGTAAGTGTACTCCATAAAGTTCTAAATCTCAATAATAGATGTATGTAGATTAAGATCATTAAGCCTCAAAAATCAACCCTTCAAATCAACAAGTAAAATGTCCTCCAAACGAATGTGTGTAAAGGAAAATGTCCTCCAAACTCTTTCAAAACACTCTCAAATTTGTATTATAGCATTTCTTCAACAACAATAGCAATCTCCAATTGATACAATGTAAGAACAAAGGCAAACAAGTAACAAAATGTAGTGGACAAAAAAGCACGATAATCAAGTCAACATTGATTGCAATTTGGAAAATGCAAAGCAAGAAAATCTATGATATAAATCTATTGTGAAAATGGTTTATAGCATTCTTCCGTCATGGTCAATCATGTTCTTATCCATCATGATTGCTCTCACTTTGTAAAAGTCTAAGAGAAGAATTGTTGCATGGCTTTACATCCCTATTTTTGTGAGGAAGACAATGCATAATGAAAGACAGAGTAAGGAAAATGGCATGAGCAAGATGCAACCCATAACATAAATGCATATGGTGTTAGGGATTAAAGGGGGGTTTAGTCGGTTAATGTCGAAAGATTAGTTTAAAATTGCATTAAGGTTTGAGCGCTCTTGATAATGAATTAATTATTCAAATAGTTTTTATTTGATAATGATTTTAACAAATAAAGATGAGCTTTTGAAAATTATTTTTTAAAAAAAAAATTTTTCTTAAATGCATTTTATGTGATAATAAAAATGAATTATAAAAAGTTATTTAGTAAATTTTTAATATTTTGAGGCTAAAAAGGATGAAGTAACTTCAAGAAATAATTGTCAAAATCAAAACTAATCTTTTAAGAGTTTTCATTTCAATAAAGAAGTAGCAATTGGGGAAAGGATATGCACTTTGAAGACATATTTTGTAGGAGGAAGATGCGAATCATACGGATGACTATCTCTAAATATAGTTATTTTATAGAAATTGATTGAATAAGATTGTCGAGTGTTAACTTGATCCATTCCCTTATCTTACTTTCTCTAACCCCTTTATACCATCTCTTTCACAAATCAAACCACTTAAGTTAGTAAAGTTTTGTTTTTAAGCCAAGATGTCTTCTCTGATAAGCTGTCTTCGAGTAAGTTCTCTTCTTTGCCAATTATTTTTATTTCTTTTTCCTTGTTATATGATCTCAAGTTTACTAAGTGGGTGAACGTTGGTCAACTTCAAGACAAATATTTAGTTCATTTAATGTTGTTAATTTTACATATAATAGTCATAGATATAACCTAACTATCAAATATTTTGATTTGATGTTGGTTTTGAAAATTCAAGTTAAATTTAGTTCAAATCTTAATTTTACAAAATAATAAAGAAAAAAAGACTATCATGAAGCCATTGGAGGATACCAATTTTGTTGTATTATGATATTTATATTTATATTTAATCTCCATGAACTAGATGACTTCAAAGAATATAGTTTATATTAAGATTAAAAAAATATTATTTAATTTGAGATTTAACTTTGTCTAAATTTTTTTTATTAAAGTATAGTATTTTATTATTAACGATAATTTAACCATGTGTAGTGTAGTTGGTATTGCAAACAATGCTCCATAATTTTTTATGATCTTAGGAATTGATTTGAAATCTTGAAATTCAACAATCATATTTTTCTATCAAAGTTAACCAAGTACATCTTCCTTGTAGTCATACTCTTTTAGCACATGTAATAACAATTTGGTTGGTTCTTACTTCTTGAGTCTTTACCCACATACTTGAAAAAACTGTTCTCATGCAAAAAGCCAATGGATCAAAGAAGCACGATGCAAACTTATGTGGTGACAAAACTTTGATTATCTTATATTTTATATATGACTTTAGTAGAAAACATCAAATGAATTCAATGATTCTATTGATAAGATCTTTTTGTAAAGTTAATCTCATCATAGATAATCCAAACAAAATGAGACTAACAAACAACCATTTTAGATCTATGTTCCATAAAATGTCAATATAAATATTAGCTATGTTACTACTTTCTAATTATTTATGTAAACTTTTTATCACCCTTCTTACAAAGTTTCATTTTTTTAAGATGAAACTACATGGAATATCTATTATATTTAAAATAATACTCATAATACAAAATTTTTTTTATAAAATTACAAAACATATTTAAAATTAGTACTACAATATACATAAAACATAGCACAGTGGACTCCTACTGGCTTTTAGATTATTAACTACTATTGTTCTCGTACGATCTCTTGCCCACCTTGTAGAGGCTTTTTAAGAACAACTACTCTACCAAATCCATAGTAAATACATAGCAAATATTTTTTTTCGTTGTAATTTCAAATCCTTAAACACCTTTCAAGATCTTCTCACTGCTACACAGCAGCTTACGACGCAGATCAAGGTGCCGTCCTCCCCTCGAGTACCATGGTAAAGAGGATAAACAAAAAATTATATCCTTTTTAACAACAATTCTATATAAGATTAAACTAATTAAGCATCGTGCACCAGCTCATCTTTCTTTTGATTAGCTATCTGCCATCAAAAACATCATCTTCATAACCAGTTTCGCCATTCTGATCCCTACCATGCCGCTGCTTAATCCTCTGAAAAATATCTTCCAGTCATTCCTTGCATCGATGTATGCAGTAGAAAAAATCAATGAAATGCTTAAAAAAATTTCCCAAGGCCAATTCATACTTAAAACCTATCTCTCTCAAATACTACGTAAAAATTATTCAACAACTTTTTCAAGTCGATTCAAACAAAATTATCCCTAAAGAAAAACGACTAACTTGAAAAGGGAAAGATTATATGCAACCACACCCCCAAAACCTAAATCGGGAAATCGTATCACTACACTGTATCTTCAGCTAGAAAGATGCACTAATCTGGGATGAAGCCAAACAATAAGGGAAGGCTTCAATGACAAAAAGGATTAGAAACGCCGTTTTAGGGAGATTTACCTGTTTTCTTTGTCGTGTAAAATAATCGAAGCATGATTACCCTTGGATGTTGACAAAGAGAACTGAGAAGAATCCGTGGAGAACTACCTCTTGGATTCAGTGAAGGATCTGATGTTGGCGACAACCCGGACTGCCGTCCGTGAAGTGAACTTGGACCTCGCAAGCTTCCCATTACACCAACTGGATTCCATGCCTTACAACTGTGGATGGCTGGAACTCGTCGAAGGGATAGTCACGGGGAAATAGAAGCCTTCCATTCCAAACAGTGGACAGAGAGGAGGGTTAGTGATTCTTGTTGGAAAAGTAAGGGCGGAGTGGCACGTGTTAGGGTTCCTGATTTCCAAATTGTTTAGCGGTCTGAATTCTCGGCCAAATTTTGAATCCAAAATTGCATTGTGGTTTGTGGATAGACATATTTTATTTGCATAAAAAAGATTTTTTTGCTGATTCAAATAAAGAAAATTAAAAAAAGAATATCTTCCTTAGTAACTCATAAATGGTGTTGAAAAAGTTTAAGAAAAAATTATAGATTGTAGGATAACCACACATTTTCTAAGAAAATATATCTTTTACTCATAAAATTTCTTGAACCATTGAATTCATTTTTTATAGTTTATTTTGATATATTAAATGTATGTTTAACTGTAAAGAATAGAGTTCATATGATAGTTATATGTTTCTTCACGAATCTCAAATAAATTCTATGAATGTGAATACCGTCTTATTACAAAATTTAAAATCAATATTAGTTGCAAGAATTAATGTGAGAAAACATATAAAATTATTGTCATGATGAATGATAAAGATTATTCATCAATGCATCCTATAATAACATTATAATAATTAATATTTTTTTATTAAGATCGTGTCTCTAAAAGATATGATAGGTCAAAGAAATGAATATATTACTTAGGTTGTCATAAAATGTGTAATTTGTAAAGTAAATTATTTTAAATAACTACTGCCACTCAAATAATGGTAAACTTTTGTTGTTGTGCCTTATATTAAAAGCAAGGTGAATAAATATTTTATGCAAATAATTAATTATATTTTATCAATCCCAATAACTGCAAAATATATAATAAAAGCCATGTTACTTAAGAGTGTTGTCTAATCTTTTTTATGCTTCGGAGAAGAATGAAAGTTGTTCCTTGAGATTGTAAAGCACCTAATCACTCATCTGAAAGAAATTGTTAGGTTTCATTACAAAAATTTATATTATGAATCATTAAATTTGATTAGCATTATAATAATGGATCATCTTTTGAAGAAGAGGTTCCATGAGAAATGAAAGAGCACGAAAGCCTTCAATATAATATAACACTTGATGAAGGAGATGAGTGAATTGAAAAAGCAATATTATTATTTTTGTTAACAAGTCTCTAAGAATTTAGAAATGAATTGTCCCATATTAATTATTTAAAAATGATCTTAATATATATATATATTAGATACTATGATGGTAAAATATCGAGAAATTTTTGAAAAAAAACCCACTTACCTCTAATGAAATTTTTTTGTTTTATATTCTATGATATGATATCGATTATTAGTTATTGTTTTTACATGATATCGATATTTGCGATTTTTAACTTTTAAGACTGATAATATCTCCTTTAGCTTTTTATTATTAAGTTTTACTAATAAAATATGTGATGATTGATTTAACTTATTTTAGTTTCTATTTTTGAGATTTACTAAATCCACACAATATCTATTGTAAACAAATAAGTACTTATGGAATATCTTTTATCATTAAATTATATAATTTTAATTGAATTTTTGTGTAAAAAAATAGTATTTTTTAAATGAAAATTTTCTTTTGTTATTTTCAAAGTATGGGGTTAAAATTATTCTGCACAAATATTGTTCACTAGATATATTTATTTTAGTGTGGGGTTAAAATTACTCTTGAATATTTGATGATGACAATCTCATTTTATATTGTTCATTAGATATATTTTAATCTAAAAGTTCATTTACTCTTGATTCTGTAACACATTTATTTTACTTTAAATTAAATTATTTAATAATTACTTGATAAAGTTTCAAAAAATATCATAATATTTATTTAGAATTTTTTTGAGAAATGTAATCAAGATATTGCATTGTCATTTTTTAACTACATCTATGGCTCTAAATTTTTGATATCAAATTGCTAAAATGCACCAAGCTCAATAGACCATAGATTCTCAATCACTGTCTATCCAGCTAAGTTTGCACTTGGGTTTGGCAGTGTCAATCCACATTTTTTAAGTTATTGGGACAAGAAGGTGTCTATGTAAAGTACATATTATTGTAGTGCATCCCATGAGCTTTCAGTCAAACCTCAAGTCGAATAAGTTTGCTCCTGCTTATGAAGAGATTGAATAGGAGATCTGCCTGCTCCTCAAGATAGCCCAAAAGAATTTGACATAGAGCAATTCCTTAGGTGGCTAATGCCAAAGGATACACTTTGGTGGTTACACTTTATATGGATGATTCATTGAGTGCAAAAAAGGAAAAGTAATAGTCCAAATTAGTAAAAATGTTCATTTTTTGCACTCTTAACTATTGATAAAAAAATATGATTTTAAGAAATACTGTTCATTCATATAATAGACAATCTAACTTTTATTTAAAAAATAACAACGTAAATTCAATCTAGTCTACCAGAAGTTCCTTGATTATGTGGACACCACTACAATGTCCTATTCCCTTCTACCCCAAATGAACAACCATGCAAAACGAGTAATGCACTCCTTTCACCTCCATCCTTCCCCATCCTTTAGATTCAAAAAAAAGAAAATGTAAAGCTCATTCTAATTAGGCTTCATGCTTAGATAAGGTTGCTTGACTTTACCAGCTTTAACCAATGAAACAACCTTGGCCATTCTTCGTAGCTTGTGAAATCTTTTGGAAGCTCAGCAAGAGCCTTGTGCTAGAGTTTAGTCCAAGGCACCTACCATCAAGTTAGATCAATTAATAAGCTTGATCTAGCTATGAGGAAACTATTGAAGCCTATTAGCTCCTTGAGCTAAAATAGCATTAAATAGCACTAAAGTTTTTTGTGCTTAAGATAATGCCACAAGAGGGGGGGTGAATTGTGGTAAATAAAATTTTCTTTCGATTTTTCGGTTTCAATTAAAACTTAAATCTTTTAAGCAAAAATAAGAAAAAATAGTACAAAAAACATTTTTAAGATGCTTCGACTCAAAATCTAGCCTACATCCACCCCCAACCGGTGTCGAGAAAAAACACTAAAATCACAAAATTACAAGCGAGGTTTTTCGTACGATTCACCTCAAACCTACTTGGGATTTTACTTATGGCTAATCTCGAACCTACTTTTTCCAGGCTCAACTCAAACCCCGACTTTTGCACAATTATCGGGATACCCTTACCCCAAAGAAAGAAATAAAAAAAATTGGCAAAACTTAAACAATTTGAAGAGAAATATGAGCACACACAATACCAAAAATAGGGAGAAATAGAAATTGAAAAATAGTTGAAGCAAAAACCTCCAATTTCTGGTTCCTTCTTGAAGGATTCACTTTGTGACTTTGGAAGCACCGTATGCACTTAGAATTTCTCGATATTGTGATTGGAAAGCTTTGAAATCTCAGCAATCGTAACCTCTAGGAGTTCTTCATCATTCCTTATTTATAGAGCTTAATTTGAGCTCTAAATCCACTCCCAACGACTCTAAAATGAACAAGTCGTTTGGGTAACGGACACAAAGCAGTCACCGTTCCATTTGGAGACTGAAATGGACGTTTTTGATGGAATCTCGAATTTACCGTTCGAGTTCAAACTTGCCCATTGGATCTAGGAGGCCTCTATCTGGGCCATTTGATCACGCATTTGTTTTCCTGCATGTATTAAAATAATGTGTCCAGAAATCAACTAAAATAGAAACTTACTACAGTGGTTCTGCATCCTCTTGAAGATTTGGCTCGGGTTTGAATCTTCTGCTTAGCCATTTTACTGGTATCATGCAGCAATTTACCTTGCTTAATGTAAGCCATCTGATCGCGCCTTCCCT
The DNA here is from genome assembly GCA_023846275.1 of Vanilla planifolia. Lineage (NCBI taxonomy): Eukaryota > Viridiplantae > Streptophyta > Magnoliopsida > Asparagales > Orchidaceae > Vanilla > Vanilla planifolia. Next base: position 707,715 of record JAIUJO010000032.1, on the reverse strand, counting down.
TCCGCCTTCTTTGACAATCGAATGGGAATTTAGTCCCACATCGTCCAAATGTCTTTGCGGTTGCTCTATATAACACTTTCGGTTTACGAGCCTCTCGAGCCATTTGCGTTTGGCTCCCCCTTCCTTGATAAAGATTTCATCACTTGGTCCTGGTTGACTTTATTTCGTGCATGTTCTGGTCAGCTTTCTCTGCGGGCTGAGTTAGCACTTGTGTTGTACTTGTTCTGTTTAGCAACTGCAGGCTGATTTCCCATTTGTTCCATTCAGCACCGCTCTTCCTGTGGCCTTTAGCCGTAGGGCCAGGTCGACCTACCCAACGCTATAGTGAAAATAAAAGAGAATAAAGTGGTTTTATAATGTTTTATGAGAATTTTTGTGCCAAAATTTTTAATAGAAGTATACCAAAATAATTTTATATTATGATATTATTACAAGTGTCTAAATGACCGTGAAAAGAAATTCATGAAAAATAATTCCTAAAAAATTTTAAAAAATCAAATACCAATATCTATACTTTTCATCACATAATGCTTGGCCCAAAAATCAAAATTTGAAAATCATTAAACTTATAACATTTTCAAATATTAATACCACTAGTGTACCGCATCATCTCAAAATTTGGACATATCAAATTCGAGTAAAATAAAGAGATATTCAAGTATAAAAATTTTGGAGCATGCCTTCAATTTCCTTGAAGCTTGCCATAACTCCAACAGTCTTGAAGACTACTATTTTAGACTTTTTAAAATTCATGGCTTGATTTAATTTAATATTAATAATTTCACTTAAAGCAAGCCCAAATGATATATAAATATTTATGCTTGACTCATCAAACACAAGAGTGTAAATATCTCCTTTTTTTATGATGACAAGATAAAAATGTTTTTTATAAATACAAAAAAGTGACAAAGGAGAAAATTAAAAATTAACGTAACCCCTATCTTGATGCTCCCCCTAACTCCTAACTATTCTTCCTATTTGACACCATCAAAAGGGGGTGTATCCTAAGCAATGTCCAAAGTTCCTAATTGTTCCCCCAATGTTTGAAATTGCTCCGATGGTAAGGGTTTGGTAAAAATGTCAACCAATTCAAGCTTAATGGGAACATACTCTAATTTTACTAATCTTTTGGCCACTTGTTCTCTAATAAAGTGATATCTAACATCTATGTGCTTCCTCTTAGAATGATGAACTTGATTCTTGGCTAATGCTAATGTATTGTGTTATCAATTCTAGTAGGTATATGTGTGACTTCTAAACCATAGTCTTGAAGTTATTATCTTATCTAAAATCCTAAGAAAAATAAAATTAGCTCACCCATCATGCTCATTTCAAATTCTTTAGTCATAAGATTTCCAAATTCTCTACATTTCTTTTTTTTTACTACCAAAAATAATATCATCAACATAAATCCAAACAATTAGTAAATCATGTCCTAATGATCAAATCCTTTGGATTTGAGGTTACAAATTTTCATCCTCTATGTAACTTGTTTTTTTTCTTTTTCTACTTCAAGATTTTCTAATTTTTCTTCATTCTTATTCAAATTTAAGTTCTTTACTAATTTTATTTCATCTTCTAAATACTTCTTACTAATTAGGTGGATAGACTCATCAAATATAACATATATTGTTTCCTCTACCTTATGAGATCCTAGATTAAAGATTCTCTATGCTTTTTTAATAGATGAATACCCAAGATGTGGATTTTTATTTTCTTCTTGGTTTTGACTGAATAAAGTGTAAAATCTAAACTAGAAACATACCACTAAATTAAATCATCAATTAAAGTTTTATAAATGTCCTTGACCTATCCTAGAATGTCTCCAAATATTTTGGAGACATTTTCTTCTAGTCTTCTAAATTCTACTCTTAGGAACCCAAGAAAGCTTGGGTTTTGTACTAAATAGAGCTTGCATGTTCTCATTCTTAACTATCCATCTAAAATTTTGTTTTTGTGAATATGTATTTCTTCTAAAAAAGTAATCTTTCATAGTATGTTATGGTTTACAACAATAAAAACAAACAATATTTGATGGCCTAGGCATAATTATGCATTTAAGTTTTTCAAAATTAAAGACGTGTGAAGAATAATACGCATGTAAAGGATAGGAAGTATGTTAAGTTTTTCTTACTCTAGCATGCTCAAAAAATTATATTTTTTCTTTCAAAAGTAAAATATCATGCTTTAAACAAGTATTCTCCATGATAAGTGAAGTCTTTTCGTCACATATATGTTGATTTACTATTCTTTTGTTTTCATCTTCTTTCATAACAAAATCAAGTAAATCAACTTTTTCTTTGTAAGCCTTTTTCAATTTGTTATGAGCACTCATTAAAGAAGTCAATGTCATAATTTCAATATAATTACTTTTTGAAATATCTCTTGTCCATGTGCTTATCTCTTTTTCTTCTTCTTCTTCACTTGAAGATATTGAAGATGCCTCATTTGCCATAAAACAAATCATCACTTCTTCTCCTCTACTTGAGCTTGAAAGATCTAAATCTTCAAAAGCACTCCATGTAGCTTCGAAAGCATTCTTTTTCTTCAAGTTCTTCTTCTTTTCGTATTTCATATGCTTACCTTGAGTTTTGGACATTCCGGTTTAATATGACCGGTTTGACCAAAGATAAAACAAGTTGGTGGCCTCTTCCTCTCGTTGTTGCTCATCTTCTTCAATTTCCTATTAAGAAAACTTTTTGTCAAATTTTTTGCTAAAGCATTAACATGAAAACTTACCTCATCCTCCAAATCCATGGAAGAGGTAGAAGTGGAATCCAAATCACATTTGGTGGTTTTGTAGGCCATGGGTTCTTCCTTCTTCCTTTCATGCATTAACTTGCTTTCAGAAGCCTCTTCCGTAAGTCTCCTTGACATCTCTATTTCGACAGTGAGAATTTCCTAAGGAGTTCATCCAATGAATGATTGTTGATATCTTTAGCCGCTTTAATAGCCATTGTAAGGGGATTATATTCTTTTGAAAGGATTCTCAAAATTTTCCTTACAAGGTCACCATTTGAGAATGCCCTCCAAAGATTTGCCAAGCCATTTGTAATGTCATTAAATCTTAAAAACATACTTTTAATACTTTCATTAGGATTCATTCTAAAAGGTTCATAGTCATGGGTGAGGATGTTGATCTTTGTCTCTTTCAGTTGTGAGGTGCCCTCATAAATTACTTCGAGTTTTTTCCACATCTCAAATGCCGTATGCAAATTCATAATTTGTGTAAATGAACTAGGAGAAATTCCATTATGAAGATAGTTTAAGGCTCTAGCATTCAATTGAGCTATTTTTTCCTTCAACATTAAACTCACTAAAGGGCTTAACTTCATTAGTAGAAGAATTTCTAGGAAGTTCACATGGCATAGTCATAACTTCCCATAATTCCAAATCGATAGATAGAATAAAAATTCTAAAATACTTTTTCCAATATAAGTAAAATTCTCCTTTAAACAAGGGAGGCTGAATTGCAGAAAAATCTTCACACAAAGTTGCACTCATATCAACCAAAGAGGAAGCCATAAAACCCAAAAATCTCAAAACCACAAAGAATACGAGAAAGTCTTCTCTTAGCACAAGCGGATCTCGTACGTGATGTTACTCACGTAATTTTGGATTCCTCGCTCTGATACCAATTGAACTTCTTTGTGCTTAAGATAATCCCAAAAGAGGGGGTGAATTGTGGTAAATAAAATTTTCTTTCGATTTTTTATTTCAATTAAAACATAAATCTTTTAAGCAAGAATAAGAAAAATAGTACACAAAAGACTTTTAAGGTGCTTCGACTCCAAATCTAGCCGACATCCACCCTCAAACAGTGTCGGGAAAAACCACTAAAATCACCAAATTACAAGCGAGGTTTTTCGTATGGTTCACCTCAAACCTACTTGGGATTTTACCTGTGGCTAATCCCGAACCTACTTGAGTTTTCTAGGCTAAACTCAAACCCCGGGCTTTTGCACATTTGTTGAGATGCCCTTACCCTAAAGAAAGAAATAAAAAAAATTAACAAAACTTAAGATAATTTGAAGAGAAATATGAGGCACACACAATACCCAAAAAAGGGAGGAATAGAGATTGAAAAATAGTTGAAGCAAAAACCTCCAATTACTTCTTGCAGCTTTCACTTTGTGACTTTGGAAGCACCGTATGCATTTGGAATTGCTCGATATTGTGATTTGAAAGCTTTAAAATCTAGCAATGGTAACCTCTAGGAGTTCTTCATCATTCCCTATTTATAGAGTTTAATTTGAGCCCTAAATCCAATCACAATGGCTCTAAAATGAACAGCCATTTGGGTAACGAACATAAAGTAGTCACCGTTCGATTTGGAGCCTGAAATGGACGTTACTGATTGAATCTCGAATTTACCGTTCGGGATCAATCCTAGCCATTGGATCTTGGAGGCCTTGATCTGGGCCATTTGATAACGCATTGGTTGTCCTGCATGTATTAAAATAATGTGTCCAGAAATCAACTAAAATAGAAACTTACTGTAGTGGTTCTGCATCCTTTTGAAGACTTGGCTCGAGTTCGAATCTCCTGCTTGGCCTTTTTACTGTTATCATGCAACAATTTACCTTGATTAATCTAAGCCATCTGATCACACCTTCTCTTCTATCTTCTTTGACAATCGAATGAGAGTTTATCCCACATCGTCCAATTGTCTTTGCGATTGCTCTATATAACACTTTCGGTTCATGTGCTTCTCGAACCGTTTGCGTTTGGCATCCCCTTCTTCGACAAAGATTTCATCACTTGGTCCTGGTCGACTTGATTTTGTGCAAGTTCTGGTCAGCTTTCTCTGCGGGCTGAGTTAGCACTTGTTTAGCACTTATTCCGTCCAGCAACTGCGGGCTGATTTCCCACTTGTCCTGTTCAGCAGCGCTGTTCCTACGGACTTTGGGCTTCGCTCACCCCTTTCGGGTCTATCACACAATTTTTACTTTATTTTATTTTTTAAATCCTTAAAGCCTGGACAGACTAGCCGTTGGGTCGGGTCGACCTGCCCAACGCTACAGTGAAAATTCCTGATATTAAAGTTGTTTTATAGTGTCTTGAGAGAATTTTTGTGCCAAAATTTTTAATATAAGTATACCAGCATGTATGATAGTATACAAGTGTCCTAAATGACCATGAAAAGAAATTCATGAAAAATGATTCTTAAATAGTTTTAAAAAACAAATATCGATGTCTATACTTTTCATCAACAATGCTTGGCCCAAAAACAAAAATTCAAAAATTATTAAACTTATAACATTTTCAAATATTAATATTACTAGTGTGCCACATCATCTCAAAATTTGGATAGATCAAATTCAAGAAAAATGAAGAGATATTCTAGTATAAAGATTTTTGTGGATGCCTTCAATTTCCTTGAAGCTTGCCATTACACCAAGAGTCTTGAAGAGCACTATTTTAGATATTTTAAAGTTCATGGCTTGACTTAATTTAATATTAATAATTTCACTTAAAGCAAGCCCAAATGATATATAAACATTTATGCCTTGACTCATCAAACAGAAGAGTGTAACAAGCACACTAACAATTAAAGAGAACATCATGAATGAAAGTACAGTTAGTTGATTCAAAGGAAATAAAGGAATAGGACTACCATTAATTTAAAAACCTTTTCAATGCATACATTCATTCACAAAAATTGGAGAATTTGATTTCACACAACTTATGTATGTGGAAAAATAATAAACTATTAAAAATTATATAACATGTATAGAATGGAAATAATGAAAAAGATCATACGTCAGTGAACATGGGCATAAACACAAGTGATCTCATAGAAAAGTATCATACAACAGCAAACTTCTGGCAGAACATGACTGGTTAAGTGAGACTAACATCACATAAAGCTTCATAAAGTTTAGTAATTATCAAGCATTCAAACTTAATATAAGGTCACTCCCCAAACATTGTGTTGAAGATCAGAAATAAGGCAATTCATGGGAAGATCTAATGGTCAGAAGGCCTTGATGACACAAAGAGGTTGCTTGCATCAAGTGTTGCAAAACGAAGAAGTGGTAGGTGATGTTTGTAGTTGTCAGGATGAGTAGTGTGGGTGAAGGTAGAATAAGTGAACACCAAGGCATTAGTATTAGAGGGACAAAATCGATGAGGGCCAACCGTGGTTATGTAATCAGAAAGTAGGAGGCAGATGTTAGTTGATTTGGACAACTTTGGGAAAGGTTGTCGATGTCACCATGTGAGCTGAGGGTAGTGAGGTGGTAGGGTATGTGAGAAAGTTAGCCAACAAAGTAGTTGGTAGAAGTGATAAATTGTATTAAGAGTTGGCAATTTAGGGTTTAGAAGTGAGGGGTGGCCAAATTTAAATTGGAAACTATTAAACAAAAATCATGAGGACTAATAGATTTGAGAAAAGTTGAAAAAATAGAAAAAAGATTATCGAAAGATGAACTACAATGAAATTTGATAATAACAAAAACTCTCCATTTGTGTCATAATTTTCACCCTCTCAAGAGCTAATTCAAAGTTGACCAAGTTGAACTTAACTCGTCAATAGATTTGTATCAAATGACTAATTCTAAAGCTCATTATATTATTCAAAATTGGCTAAACATAAGAACCTAAGCCTCATTACATATAGAGTTTATATATAACTCATGTAATGGTTTTCATTACGTAGGACTAAAAGATACAATCTTGAAAGAAGAATGATAAGGGGATCTTGCATTACAAATTTCACCAGCAAACCTAATATTTTCAAAACAATGTTGTATCATGATACATTTTTGTTATCCCAAGATGCATCATATACTTTGATCCATGTGTTTCTCATAATAACATAGGTTTTACCTCTTTTTTATTTGTTCTATGACACTTTCATCATTCAAATAAAAATATGATCCATGTCCTTCACAAAGTTGAGATGCCTACTTTAGTGTCATCAATATGTTCAAACTATTTTTGTCTTAAATCCAATTACATGGTTTAGTTTCAAATTCTAATTAAAATAAATAAAATATTTTATTCTATTTTAATATTCAAGTTCATACAATAATAAGTGGAGTAGAAATAAAATAAGAAGTACAAAAATAGGACTCATTGTGATGACCCTTTTTCTTTCACTCAACCTTTTTTGCATTTGAGTAGTATTAATTTTCTTTACTTATTTGTTTCACTCATATTGAAACCATGAAAGATTTTCACTCTTTTAAAATCTTTAAAAATCAAGTAACAAAAAAAAAATCCAAACAATTTAAATGAATCATTTTAAATGAATTGGAAAAGTGAATAAAACCAACAATCCATGCAATTCTAGAAATTACAAGTTTTCACACTTTCTTTTAAAATCACAAATTTCATCCATCACTAATTAATGAGACAATAATGCATGTCATTTTTATCAAATAATCCTAATAAAACCATAACAACACTTCTATGACAATATAATATCTTTCAAATCATTACTTTCTAGATCTCACTTTTTCTCGAAATTCCGATGGTGTTTCACATTTTGATCTAAACGTGTTTGAACAAAAATAGATTGAGTCAACTATCACTCGCTTAGTGCCAATATATGTAAATAAACATAAAATAAGTAATATTTGGGTAACAAATTGCAAGGTCAATTGTAAATAATATAATATATTAAAAGAGCATATGAGCACATGTATGAGCTACAAAAATAAATCAATTACAAAACAAAAACTTTTAGCACCTTTAGCATTTTTATCTTTTGTTATCTTTATGCATTAGCTTGTTACTTTTAATTCTTCACATCTTTTACATCCATTTAATGTTTGGATTAAAAATAAGCCAATTTATAAACAAATTAGACATATTTTGAAACACATCATTCAAAATATAATTAAATCAAATGAAGGCTCATTTGGCTCATTTCTAGAACTATCGTTGTAAAGTAGTTATCACCAGTTTGGATAACAATTAGCTTTTTCATTTTTTTAACACTATGCTTTCTTTACCAAAATTTTTCATTTTTTCCTTTCCACATTTATTTTTTAATTTTAATTTTGTGTCTATTATCACAAGTAATATATTCTTTCTTTTGTTTTCTTATTTTGTGATCATTATCACAATAATATTTTTCTTATCTTTTCCCTTTTTGTAAAACTTGTCACATAATATGTAAATAAATAAAGCAAAGCAATATTTCATACTGAAGTAATATATGAAAATAAACATGTTGTGAAAAAATTGATTTTTATAAAGAATCAATCAACCTCAATAATTTTCTTTTAAACCATCTCTTAAGGGTTTTACACTTCTAACAAGCATCAACACAATTTTAAGATTGTTCATTCTATTTCTCAATTATTCTTTTTATTCAATTAAGGTATCAATTTAATTTCAATTTAAATAATGAATCCATAAGCACATTGACAACATAACAAATAAATGCACAAAATATCAAACTCAAGTTGAACGATTAAATTCTTTTTTCACTATGAAGTTATTACTTTTGATCAACAATGCAACCAATAGGCTTATCTACACAACAATCTCAATTTACCATTTCATATCATCATTTAAGGGAACTCTTGTGTTGAAACATACATCAAACATATTCACTTCTATGCAAGTTATTTATACCAGCATCATCAACAAGTTATTTCTCAAATGAATAAAACATATAGTCTATAATACGCTTTACATCAAAATAAATACACATAATGTGAGATTTTTTACCTCTTAATTTCTATGTAATAGTATTGCCAAGAATCAAAATTTAGCACAAGTTCACTTTCTTCTCTTAGTTGCTACAATACCTATGACTGGATTCTTTGGTTCTTGGTAGTGCTTTCTTTTACTTTTTTCTTTAGTCTAATGCACTTGGTTGAGCTAATCTCTTTGATTTTTCTTAGAAATTTTTGTCCAAGCTTGACCTCACATTTTTATTATACATAGCCAATGTTCCTTTACATTATCATCAGTTCCACTTCCTCCAATAGCTTTGTTCTTTCATTTAAGTGTATTCTCACCTCCATGCCTTCATAACTCTAATGGTTTCTCATCAATTATCCTCTCTCCATGATGATTTATTTAGTCGTTTGCTATTTTAGGATTAATATGCTTTCATTTATGTGGTGTTGTACTATACAATCCTTTCATTTCGTATCATACAAATTATGATATTCAACTTTGTCTATTATCAATTCTACTAATTAATCTTATACAATTTCATAATCATACTTGTATGCTACCTTTTAATGCACATTTGTTTATGTCATAACCAATGATATTCACATTCAACTTTACTATTAACTTGATCATACTTATATGATTATACTCATCTTATTTTATGATATTTTTTAATTTTGTCATTCATTACTCATCTCTTACAATAAAGTATTCTCACCCTGATGGGTTATACTCACCCTTTATCATTATAGTTGATGTATATAGGTATAGATGAGTTATCCTTGTTATATATCATACATAGTAAAATATGTAAACATAAACAAGCTATCCTTATCCTATGCTTTTCTCACTATTATTTAGTTATAATAAACTATGTAGATGTATATAAGCAATTTTTGCTCTATATAATATATAGTAAAACACTGTAGATATGGAAAGTGATATTCTTTCCTTGGGTTTTCCTCGGATTATATCATGTCTAATAGAATTTTTAAAAATATAGATGAGCTATTCTCATCTTGTATCATATATATTTGTGGTGTGTGAGGTTATAACATGGTATAAGATTATTTAAGGATAACCTATTTAGAGGTATATTAATAATTTTATTTTCTTCATTAATAATCAAGCATACCAAATATCTATATTACAAATTATTTTTTATTTATTAATTATAAAAGTTTATATTATATTGCATGTCAAAATCCTTATTATATAATACCATAAATTAATAACTCGTGAATTAAATACTAGATAAATAATGATAACCCAAGAAAATAATTACATAATTATTACATTTGTATAAAAGTTTACTAATATCTATGATTTTTATAAAAAGATCACATAAAAAGAATGTGATTTTATAAATAACATAAAAATAATTTATCAGCATATTTACATCATAATTACTAAATTTATCTATTATCCATAATGCATAAAAAATAAAATAAAAAAAATCTAAAAATAATTTTTGGTCAAAAAATACACAGGTAATGAACACATAGCATTAACCATTTGGTTTGGATCCTGAAAATGGATGTTTCTGATTGAATCTTGATTTTATCATTCGAGATCAATCCTGGCCGTTAGCTTTAGGCAGACTTGATCTAGGCCATTGGATTGTGTGTAGGTTTTCCTACCTATATGAAAATAGTGTGTCCAAAAACAACTTGAATTAGAAACTTACTGCAGTGGTTACGCATCGTCTCGCATATTTGGCTCGGGTTCGAACCTCTTGTTTGCATTTTACTGCGTTTACTTACAGCATTTTACCTTGATTAACCTAAGCCATCGGATCGTGCCTACCCTTCTGCCTTCCTTAACCTCAGTCGCCCGATTGCGCCTGCCCTTCCGCTTTCTTTGGCAATTGGATGAGTTTAGTCCCATATCACCCAAATTATGTTGCCATTGCTCTCTATAAGCTTCTCAGTTCGTATGACTCTCGAGTCGTCTAGGGTTGTCTCCCTCTTCCTCAACCAAGATATGATCACTTGGTTTCCATTTAGCTTTTCCTACGACTTGATTTCGTACTGTTCCATTCCATTCAGCTTTCCCTACAGGCTGATTTCACACCGTTCCTTTCGTTCGACATTCCCTGCTACCTTGTTCCATACGATATCATCATAAAGCTTGCTTGATGAGTAGTATATACTATACATAATGTAAAAATTAACAATATCATTTATAATATCTAAAAATATTGCTTATTAGAATAGATGCCTAAACGTCAACATCATTATTATTGAAGGATCTTACCTTATTATCGATGATGTCTATAACATTGTGATTAACATCCAACCCTTAACACTATCAAATCCCACCTATATTATTGTATTAAGTATCATTTTGAGTAATTATTAAATAAGAATTTCCATATAAAAATTGAGAAGAAAACTACATCTCAAGTGAGAAATAATAGTAGAACTTTAATTTGCCAATCGAGTTGAAATTCCTCTCTAGTTGAACTAGATTGACAACTATTTAACTCTTAAAGTTAGTTCCCAACTTTTCTTTCCAAAACATTAGCTGCACATTCTTCTTTGTTCCCCAATGGGCTTCTTGAAAATTCCATAATCCTTTATATCATTCATTGCACTGGGTGACAAAGATAATACAATAAAATACTCTATATATATATATATATATTAAATTCCCAAAACACTAATCCTTTAACTAGATGGACTAATTAAATATCAATATAAATAAGTGATCTATTACAAAAATATATATAATCATCAAATCTAAAATAAATACTATACTAATTTTATATAAAAAAGCTTAAGAGAATCATTGTACTAGCTAATAAGTAAAATTCTTATCTATAACATCCAAATTTACATCTCATAATATAATTGATACATTACTTATGATATAAATACTATTAAGACTTTAAAGAGTTTAATAAGTAAACAAAAAATAATAATATATAATAATAATGATATAATATAAATATATAATTTTTTCATAATAATTAAAAATTATACCTATAATAAAATGTTATTATGTAGAAAAGGTAATAAATTTAACAAAAAAAATATGAACATGTATATGCATATTTTTTTATTTTCATATTTCGTATTTGTTACATTTTATAACACTTAAAGATAACTTCATTATTTCTTCATTCCTTTCATTTCTAATACATAGACATATCCCAAATTCCACTCACTTTAGATCGTTATTATCTAAAATCAATGCCAATAATAGATGTCATAATAGAATATGCTCACCATAATAAGCTTTCGTCCTCCCATATCATTTATAGTAGAATCATATTGATATAAATATGATATCCTCACTTCATATCATATAAAATAAAATTATGTAGATATAGATGGACTAAACTCACCTTATGTCGTGTATAGTAGACTCATGTTGATTTCAATGGGCTATTCTTGCCCAATATTATATATAATTTAATTTTATAGATATAGATAAGTTATCCTCACCATAGGTTATTCTTATTTATTATCATGTGAAGTAGAATTTGTATAGATATAAATGAATTATCATTGTCTTATATCTTTTATATTTATTACATGTGAGGTCATAATAGTACATGAATATTTGAGGATAATATATTTAGGAGGTACTTCACTCATTCTACTTCATTTTATTATTTGATAATAAAGCATGTCAAATATCTACATTTAAATCATTTTTTATCCATTAATTTATAGAATTTTTTATTATATTATATGTCAATGTCCTTGTTATATAATGTTATAAGAGAATAATATATAAATAATATGTCATATAGCAACGTATTATAAAAATATGCTAACTTGAGAAAATAATTACATAATTACTAGATTTTTATAAAACATATTATAATGTGTTTGATGATGTATAATAGATTTAGATTTTTATCATAGTCTACTTTTGAGTCTATAATGTTAGAGATGCTTAATAAATTATTAAGTAATATGAAAAAAAAGTACTACAAATTTATTAGGATTAAATGATGTGTATGATATTTTAAAACATTTAAAGATTTGCATTTCAAAGTTGTAACGTTGATTATTAAGTTGAGTAAGTGGTAATATTTTAAGTGTTAAGCATAAAATATTATAAGATGATTTTTATTACATTCAATTTCATGCATATAAAATAGAGAATTTAAGATAAACTCTACATGAAGTATTTTAATAGAATATAATAATTGAAACTTTAAATTACTTTCTAGAAAATAGTTGATAACCTACCAAATTCTTATTTCCATCAACACCCACATCATGATAAAAAAGGCAACAAAATCAACAAAAAAAAATTTAATTTTAAGTATTTTTTAAGCAAAGTTCAACAAAATTTTACATCGATAAACTTATAAAACTGGTGATGCGAATAGATGTATGTTTGTGAGCTAATATTAGATGCTCCTATGTGATTGATGCTTTTCAAAAAGATAACATGAAAATATATCATTTTTTAAATAACATAAAAATGGTTTACTAATGTATTTATATCACAGTTTTTAGATTTACCTATCATAAATAATGTATAAAAAATGAAATAAAAAAATTTCAATACATATAATCCCTATTAAAAGATATAAAAAATTATATCATTTTATATATAAATTATAAATTAATTTACGAGTGTATTTGTATCATAGTTATCAAGTTTATCTACTTAAATCAATGAGTTGATTTCCTTTTCTAATCTTATTCTTTTCTTGATTTTCTATAATGTCATGTATATATATTGGCAACATATATCATATATGTAGTATGTTTAGTAGACAACTAAAATCACATTAATTTCTTATAAACAACTAAGTTGTTGTCTTAGAGTGTACTTATATGGTTTCTTTATTATATAATAAGATCTATAAAAAACTAATCATTTTGAATTATATTGAACTTTTATAATCTCTCAATTGTAACATCTAATTCCCAAAATTAGCACTCTATTATTCATGTCATTTTTTAACATGCACTTTGATCATTGGGATTGTATTATACAATGATACCCTGTTTTAACAAAATTCATATTTCCCATTAAACAAACAATACTTCTCATAACATTCTACTATATGAGTTTTACTCTCTCTTTCTCTCTCTTTGTCCTACTAGCGTGTTAATCATTCATATTACTATGATGCTCCCACTGTAAAGTATGAACAACTCATTGTTCCTCTTTTCGGACAATATGATCCCTTGAGCATACCATATGTTTCTACTATTAATCAACCCTAATACATCATAACTTATAGTGATTTGCATTATACAAGTTTGACAATGGTCTCTTCTCTCTCAAGAATTAACTATTTTGTCAATAGCTTTGATTAATCATCCAGTATGATCAACTCAGTCATATTTTATGAGATTTTATCCAAAATTCTTTACACGGTCCTTCTAACAAACTTTTCTCATGCTTCAATTAAATCACCATTTCTTTCATCCAATATGATTCCAAGCATCATACTTATATGATTCTTACTACTTGACCTTTAACCTGGAGGATCATCTAAAACAATCATTATAATTATATCAATAAAATAATATATTTTACCTTAATTACATCATACAAAGTCAATACCCATATTGCCTTCGTATAGTGAACCTGACAACTCAACACATTGCACAAGTACAACAACCATATCGTCCTTTTGTGATGAACTCGATATCCCAACATATAAATTAAATTCTTCTCATACTAGTACAACTCCAAATTTTTTTTAATATGATTGTCTCATGCCATCTTTCATTATAGAATTTTGATCCCTTATTATTTATGATTTTAAACTAATCATATCATATAATGTAGATCAACATACATACAATACACATTAATAACCAATATCGCTTGAGTTCACATCAAATCACCATCAATTTATTTCATACTACATCATAATCACTTTAAACCCAGTTCTTACACAACCAATATTATTATATTTATTTGCATAAATCAAAGTAAATTTAATAAAAAATTAATTTAAATACTTAAACTCTTCTTAGTTACTTATCCTCCTTTGTTATTTTCTTTTTGTAGTCTTTCTTCTTCTCCATTTATTTTCCATCTCTTCCTCGACCTAAAACAAGGCTTTTTTCAAAAGTTTCACGTCTCCTTCTTTCTTATAATTTTCTCTCTATACCCAAGTGCCTTCTTCACTCTTTCCCCTTTGCTAAATGAAAATTGCAGCATAGTAACGATGCCCTTCTCAAATTTTTAAACTCTATTGGTCACCTCCTCCTAATGGTTCTTGATGATGCTACTCAGCTCTTTGATAACCTTCACACACTCAAGTTCTCAGTCACCTTCACTCATATAGACACCAACCCAAATTCTCTTCCATCAGATTTTATTAATGTGCTAAAGGCCATCATTATTAATTTCGTAATTGATTTGATTAAGGAAAAACATGTAGGTGATTTGATTTAAGTGCATGTAAAATAGAAAAATATTCTTTTATCTAATTAATTATGTCACATCTATCTCATCAAAATAATTATCATTGAAATGCACTTCTACCACCATGCCAAATGTCATAAGAAGCTAGTAGGAAACTATTACCATAGAAATTAATATTTTATCATTCCCACATTTTATTATTTATAATTCTATCTTCTATCAAACTAATTATGATTATGCTAAAATTCTTAAAATTATAAATCGAGCTTAGCATAATTTACTTTTTATTTTTTATGATTCTACTCTCTACAAATTTATTTTATTCAAACACAAAATTTCAAATATTATAAATCTTTCATAAACAATATCTTAGAAATTATAATGAAGCTTATTACAGAAAGGAAGGCCCTGCTACTTATGGAGAAGCTAAGAGGGAAGAGAAGGACTATCAAGTGAGAAAGAGGAGTAAAGAGAATGGAACTATTAGGAGGGTCTCCATTAGAAGAGAAGAGATTATGAGAGAGAAAGGGGAAGCATCAAGTGAAAACAAAAAAAGAGAGACATTAAAGCAAATAGAATAAGAGAGAGAGAGAGTAAAGAAAACATAAGACATGTATGCATTAGGAGCATATGGGAACAAGGAAGAGTGTTGACCAAAAGGAAAAAATGAAAAAGGAAAAATAAAAGAGAGAGAGAGAAGAGAGTGAAGTATTATAGCAAAGTTTTGGGAAAAAAAGAGAGACATTGTGAGAAATTTTTGTGGGGAGTGGAGACAAAGGGAATTTTGTGAAAATGTTTGAGAAAAAAATTGAGGAGCCAAGCCAAAGGCAAAGTAAATGCAAAAAATAAATATTTGTGATGTTATCATACAAGAGAGAGAAAGGAAGAAAGGGAGATAAATCAATTACTTGGATAAGGGGAGGATTTTGAAAAAAATCCAATAACAACTAGTCAATTAAGGAAGATAATGAATTAAGCAAGTGAAGGCTTCATGAATACAATTCAAATTTTTTGGTGTGACTATTACATCAGAAAATTAGTCACCAATGTGTATCATAGGTGCATTATTATGATGTATTGGTGGATGTTGTTTTATTACTTTTAGTTTGGATTTAAAAAAGAAAAAGATTATTGGTTCATATACTTCCACATGCATTACATGTATGATATGTTATTATTAGTGACATGTTTGTAAAATATCATCTTGTTTAAGCTAATTGTTTCATGCAAATGACTATTTGCTTTGATGCAAACCATGTTTGTTAGTCATAGTTGAGATTATCATGTTTTATTTCACATGTTAGTATTGACATGCTTAAAAGTATTATGGGATGTCTCATATGTTTTGGTATTATGTGAGTTATATTTATAAAAAATTGAGACATCATCATTAAAATAACTATGAAATTATAAAAGAGTTATTATGAGATTCCTCACAAAGAAAACAAACCATATATGAAAATGACTCAAGGGTGTTACTCTGGTCAAACAGGGCCTCTCAAGTTTGCATCCAAAATTTAATATGAGATTCTTTAAAATTGAAATGTTAATTTTCATGAGAAATTGATTAATGAGTGCTACTATAATAGAATGAGGCTAACTGGAGTGCACTTTTAGTTTTGTTGTTTCATCATAAGGTGTTGTTAAGGCTCCATGGAATTTTAAACTTAAGGTCAAGTGATCATTGATGATTAAGAAAAAAGATAAATTGATCCTTTGAAATATTAAAATTAACAAAGGGATAGTATTTCTATACATATAGTGAGAGAATTTCTTTCCTGTGTTTGTTTATGTTATTAATTTTAATATTTTGTAAGTACTATAATATTTTTCTTGACCTATCGTGTGGCATAAGCCAAAGATGTATGCTATATATTTTTTATTTGTTAAGCTAATGTCATGTGCTTAGTTTTTTCTTTGGTGTTAATAATTTTAGGTAAACTCTTAAGTACGTCATGAGACCTCAGGGGATAAGTAAGAGGTCATGGATTTTTTTGCATTTAATTTGTCATAGTTATATTAGGAAAGTTTTATTAATGTATAACACTATTATGAAAACAAGGGTATGGGTCATATTTTAGTGCTTATATTTTTTTTATATTGCAATTGTTGTTGTACGAACACAAATTTAAAAATAAAACATATATCTTTTATTTGTTTTTAATTAGAATTTAAACCTAACTCATATGATTGGATTTAAAAAAAAATGATTTGACAAGTTTGTAATGCTAATGTGGACCACCAATACATCATATAAATGCACTTATGATACACAATATTGCTTACCTCTACTTCTATTTGTAGTGGTCACACCAAAGATTTGACCTTAAAATTTATATCAATCTTCTACTTTCCAAGTTATAGTAGTTGTTATAATATTTCTCCTAAATTTTAGATCGCTCTTGTGATTCCTTTATTTGGCTATCCCAAATGCTTCAACAGCACCTCCTCTTCCCCTCCTTTCTCTAAACTCTTCGACAAAGCAATTTCTATCCCTATCACTTATCAACTCTCCAACTCCCTCTAAATAGTGATGTCTCTCCAAAGAACACCATGCCACTCTTTTACTTAGAATTTGAAAGTTTGTCATTGATTCGGGTTGTTAACAATTGGGTTTCTTCTAGTGGTTCTTGGATTAGGTTTTAGGGTAATTAAACATTTTTAGGAGTTTAGGAATTAATTAAATTCTTATTTAAATCAAAATTAAAAAAATTATAATATTCCGTATACTTTACAATCAATTAAGTCTGCAAAAGTTAACTAATTAATTTTGTGTGATTCATATTAATGAGCTCTACTAGTTAACCAAATTTCTTCCTTTTGTTGACATTTAATATTTTTAATAATTATCTAAACTAAACATCCTTAACAAACTTGTTGTATTTATTTTTTTCAATTTGTTTTATACTTTTAATTCTACGATCATCGAACTTCTTTTTTGTGTAATTTTATTAATCTTATTCTTTTAAGCTCTTGAGTTTGACAAAATTTCATAATCTTTTTAGTTCATTTAGTATTTTTTGAATTTTTTGGATTTTTTAAACTTATAAATATTTCATTTTTAATCCAAAACACATTTTTTAATACTTCAAAAATATTTAAATTTTAATAATTTTGTTTCATTGGATTCCAAATAATTCATACATTTTTTCACTTCATATGTTTTTTTTGAGATGTCATACCTCCTATTTATGATATATGGTTATTTGAAAAAGTATAAAATAATACTTAAAAAATGTTTAAAAAATCTCCAAAAATCCAATTAATTCCCAAAAAATAACAAATTTTTTGGGTTGGTACACAACATCACGATAGTTAGGTGTGTAAAAATGCTTGTTAGGGAAGAATTTTAAAGCATCTTTTAAATTAATTTTTATTATATTTTAAAATTTGTGTCAAAATGGCTTCTCAAATTTTTTTTATTTTGCATATTAAAAACTTGATCGAGCCTGCCATTTATGTTTTAAAAATTTTTTTTTAAAATATAAATTTATTAAATTTTGCATATAACATGAAAATTTTTATTTATTTTAAAAAAAATAAAAGTGAAAAGAATTTTATAATAATTATTATTTTTTTGAAATAGTATTCTTTAATATCATTTTAAAATAATTTTTTATTATTTAATTTAAATTTCAATTAGAATAATATAAAATTTAACATCAAATATATAAATAAGAAATTTAAATATTTGTGAGCTGACCAATGGAACACAAGTTGATGTCCTTGTTTCAGTTTCAAATAATTCTCAAAAAACTTCATGACAATATGACTAAAATAACATGAAACCATCGACAACATCAAAGTATCACATATGCAAACATAAAGGATTCTTCAAGCTTGACCTAAAACTGGAGCCTGCTCGGCCTGCTCTTAGTCATCCTGGCCTCCCATAGGCTTCACCATTGTCCATCCACTTGTTGTTTCTGAAGCCACACGTAGAGGCGCAAACCATTACGAGGACGATCAGGATCATGATGTTGATGACCGACACCTTCCTCCAGCAAAAGTCGTAGTGTCGCCAAGACCATTTCCACTTTGAAGAGAAGGCTTCTTTGACGCGAAAGATGAAGTACGGCGAGTTGCCTTTGCCTCTAGCCATTATGGCATGGAGGATTAAGGCAGAATAGACTCCCTCAACATTAGATCTTGAGTACTGATCTGGTATGCGAACAGCAGCGGAAGGGAATGCAGCAAGAGTTAGGCTTAGGGGGAAGAAGAATATGCTCCCCCAGTCACGCGAGGATCGACTGTTGTAGTAAAATGCTAAAAAATATACCATTAACCCATAAAATTTCTTTAATCATTGAATTCGTTTTTTAAATTTTATAATTTATTTTGATATATTAAATTTATGTTTAACTATAAATATTAGAGTTCATATGTCTTTTGTGTGATACCTCTTGAACGAGAACTGCTTATATAACCTTGGAGACGTTTAGTTAACACGAAGCCATGAAATGTTTCTTCAAAGAAGTATTTTTGGCATGAGATTCATAGGATTTCCCCAACTAATCATATCACAAACTTGATAGAGGAGGGAAGATTTGATTCATTCATAGATTGATTGCAATTTGACAAATATTTTGTAACTCAAAATCTCTTCTAACTTAGAACAATTTCTTGATCATATATATGTTTTGTTTCTAATTGATCCACTAGAGAGATTATTATTTAATTCAAATTTAAAAATTATTAATCTAAAGGTCATAACCTCACTTCCAAATCATAATCCAAAGAAATGGGTATTCAAACCATAGAGAAATAAGTGATCATTGTTATAAAATATGAAGTAAAGCAAACAATAAGGGAGAGGTAAATTATGCGTTTAAGGAATTTTTTAATTTAAAAAATTAGAAGAATAAATTTTTAGCTTTAAAATAAAATTTTATTTTATAAATATTATCAACAAAATTAGATTACTAAATAATAAACAAAATGCATGAAAAACTTTTAGGAAGTTGAGCCAAAATCTTTGATTATATCCATCCCCGATCCCTGATCGGGTTTCTCAACTCAAAAAGTTAAAAAGAATACAATGTTCCTAGAGAATTTTAGGCAACTATGTATACTTTCAATCTTGATCTTTTTTAAAAATAAAATCTAACACAAAATCAAAGCAAAATTATACCTTTCATATTCTTATTGAACATTGAGGTTTTACGCAGAAGTCTATTACCCCCAAAACAGATGTCAAGGCATCATCTATTTCTTCCAAACCTTTCAGATATTAAACACTGGTTAATATCATTAGTTAGTTTGTGCTTAAGATTATAAGCAGAGGCCTCCCTTTTTCTTTTGAATAATGCATATGGAAATTAAAATTTTAAAAGATAAAGAAGAAATTAAAAGTAGGGAGAAAAGTTAGGATCACATCTAGCAAAAACAATTATTACCAAAGTTAGAACATTCAGAAGGTACCAAAATGATATTGAAGAGATGAAGAGTTATAGCATATTGATGATATTGCTGATGGATCTCCAACTCCAGCTCCAGCTCTTGCTCCAATTAAAAAAAGCACTTTTTTCAGTAGTTGTGTGCTTCAGGACCAGTAGCTACAGCAGACCCATAGACTCAAGAAGTGCCTGCTCACAAAGCAAGCACCCAAGAAGCAACAAGAAATGGGTCATAACCTCACTTCCAAATCATAATCCGAAGAAATGGGTATTCCAACCACAGAGAAATAAGTGATCATTGTTATAAAATATGAATAAAAACAAACAATAAGGGAGAGGTAAATTATGCATTTTAGGAATTTTTTAATTCAAAAAATTAGAAGAATAAATTTTTAGCTTTAAAATAAAATTTTATTTTATAACTATTGTAACAAAATAAGATTATTGGATAATAAAAAAATGCATGAAAAACTTTTAGGTAGTTGAGCCAAAATCTTTGATTATATCCATCCCCAATCCCTGATCGGGTTTCTCAACTCAAAAAGTTAAAAAGCTTGCAATGTTCCTAGAGAATTTTAGGCAACTATGTATACTTTAAATCTTGATCTTTTTTAAAAATAAAACCTAACACAAAATCAAAGCAAAATTACACCTTTCATATTCTTATTGAACATTGAGGTTTTATGTAGAAGTCCATTACCCCCAAAATAGATGTCAAGGCATCATCAATTTCTTCCAAACCTTCAAGATATTAAACACCAATTAATATCATTTGTTAGTTTGTGCTTAATATTATAAGCAGAGGCCTCCCTTTTCCTTTTGAATAATGTATATGGAAATTTAAATTTTAAAAGATAAAGAAGAAATTAAACATAGGGAGAAAAGTTAGGATCAAATCTAGCAAAAACAATAATTACCAAAATCAAGACATTCGGAAGGTACCAGAATGATATTGAAGAGATGAAGAGTTATAGCATATAGATGGTATTGCTGATGGATCTCCAGCTCCAGCTCCAGCTCTTGCTCTAATTAAAAAAAGCACTTTTTTCAGCAGCTATGTGTGCTTCAGGACCAGTAGCTACAGCAGAGCCCATAGACTCAAGAAGAGCCAACTCACAAAGCAAGCACCCAAGAAGCAATAAAAACAAGAATTAATTAAAAAAACTATAAAAATTATTTAATAGAAAACACATTTTACCAAGTGACATGAATCCAAGTATCCCACGGACCTGATCGTAATTAAAAAGGTTAATAAATAAAAAATTATAATGATCTATTAGGATGTCTCTTCTAAGAACAAAATAGAACAACTTTACTATTTACCTTGATGAACATGAAAATAGTTTGGCCACTCATAGCACATAAATGATTAACATTAAAGTAAATTAACATAAAAAGATATAGATTAATGACAAACTTGAGGTGTTGATGGCATCATACATAATCTATTATCTAGGATCTGATTGAAAGTGGATAGCTCTTTCTCAATGAGATCCTTAGAACTAGATGAAACATTTGCCATAGAATTGCAAGCTGGAATGATCGTCCTCGTCGCATGTTCTTGTGTGGCTATTGGTTGAAGGTTCCAGAAGGCCGATGCTTCTTATTAGTATAATACAGGGAAGTGAATGATCACAATAAGCCTCGTTAAAGAGATGCATCAAAAGAACAACACCACATCAGTTTGGATGATCAATTGTAAAGTTCTAGATATAATCAAATGAACACAATCTATTGTTTAAAGCCTTCATGAACCACCATGAATCATACAGCTAAAGAACAATTGGTCTAGCTAATTTAGCTACTCTAAAAATTCAATGACATTTAAACAGAGATTATTAGTGATCAATTGTCTTTGAGTAATTTGTAATAAACTTTTCAAAAATAACATTTATGATGTTGTACTTTAAAATGAATAAACATTTTATGACATTATCAGAACCAACATAAGACATGGAATGACTTGTCCCAAAAAAATCTTTTTCAAGTGGCACAAAAAGAAACTAGTGAGAAGAACAAGGAAGCATGATGTAACAACATATATACAAAAACTCTAACCTTTTAATTAAAGAAAAACTTAAAGCAATCAACTTATAAAACATATTCTCAAGCTCTTGACAATAATTTCAATGCCAAACCACACCTCATACGGAGTAGATACCCTCAATACTCTACCCCCGTAGCCACATGTTTCGTTCATATATCGAGCAACTGATATGAACACTAAAACTTTACTTAATGTTCCCATCTTATTAACCGAGTCATTGGAACATTAGGAAATAAGAGATGCACATTATAATTCCAATCTTAAAATATCAGGAACTAAATATTTTTAAATACAAACATTTTAAAAACAAAAATCAACCAAACCTTTGTTTGATGCTGTTAGGTTTCAAATTCATGCTTATCTACAAAACTCTTGCACAGTTACAGTAAATGGAGCATAACTTCTACAAATATTGAAATTTGATAATCCAAAAAGCAATGGGAAGCAAAAAACATTCTCTTAAATTTTCTAGATCATAACTCGAAAAAAATTCAACTAAAATGTGTCCAGAAAGCCTTGCCTTGACTACTCTTAAGGACACTCTTTGAGCTTTGTCTTAGTCACCTCGAAAACCATCCTTTGTAGCAATGTCTTGCATGACGTTCCTTCTCCTCTAGGACCAAGCCTTAAGAACTTCAGTTAAAAACTGAAACATACCCTCAAGATGATAATTTACTTTAAGCATTGAGTGTCAAAACCACCTCAAGTATACCCTCTCACAACCACAAACATCTTCTTCATGTTTCCTCTTGAAATCTTCATTCACCTTGAATCTCAAATATATCTCGAGAATAACCTCTCAAGGTTCTTTTTTTTTATCCTTGAGCCTTCACTAGGCTTACGACATAACCTCTTGATGTTCTTTTTATGATCCTTGAGCCTTCACTGGGCCTACAACATCCTTTCATGATTTCTTCCTTTTAAGACCTTTTTTGAGATAACTTTAAGATTCTCTTAGAAGATATACCCCTCTTAAGAAGGAGGGATTCACTCCAATATGATGTTTAGAGCTAAGGAATACTAAGTTCTCACAATACATTTGTTGCCTCCAATGGTATCCATTGTCGTCCAATGTGTTGCACTAGCTCCTTCCACTTGCCATTGTCGTTCATGCTCCAATGCCTTTCTCAATGTCAAATTAAATATTTCCTTCAATCTATAATACGAACTAGCTTACTTGACACAATTATTTACAAATGTCTTGTAGACAACTCTTCTCAATCCTCGTCAAATGAGTAAATCTTCTCTTCCTTGTGAAGCATCATGCTATGTTGTCATTAAAAGTAAATTGCATCATGGTGCCACATGCACCCATTATCAAAATCATTTGACAAGCTTTAAGTGGCACACATTAGAGACCACCGTATCAACTAAAATTGCTTCGACTTGACCTTTGCATGACAACGAATCCAATTGTCATACATGGATGCGAATTCAACATTGTCTCCAAGTCGTCTCCAAGTCAAGCATAGTCACTAAGATTGATTGCATTAGCATCCATCATTAGAGATAACTTTCACCAATATCCTCTTGACATAGATTTGAATAGAAACAACTCAAGGGCAGTCCCCTCCTCTACAACCTTATTGTCTTTATAACCTTCTTATCATTAATGATAGACTGTGGTCAAGTTCATTCAACCTAAAAAAAATCACATTATTCTTAAAAACAACACCAATCCCATTTTCCCTTTCTGATTATCATCCTTGCCCCTCAATCTCCTCAATTTAGAACATAATTCCCAACAATAACTCTTGATATAACTAAGTCTCTGGGAAAGACAAATTTAAAAAACTTTAGAAAAAAATGGAAATGCCTTAATCTAAGGATTCCTTCTTTTTGTTTTTGCTCTTGAAGCTATCTTCCTTTGCCATCCAAACTCAACCATAATTCTTCTCAATAGCAATTATAAACATGCTTGATTGCCCATTATTGTTGAAGAGATAGAATGATAACCATGATAATCTAAGTAAACCAATCAAATGCTTCATCAAGAAGCTCTTCTTTCCAAGATTCAATACAAGAGACCACTCATCTCCAAAATTATGAGTTACAATCTCGCATCATCTACCTTCATGGCTATCAAGCTATGCTACTTCCTCTATCTAGCTTTCCCATAGCTGGGATAAAACTTCCATAGAAACTACTTGAGTTGACTCCAACTACAAATCCTTACAACTATAGAATACAAAAGATTGTTTCATCATGCTAATGCATAATTAATTAGTTTTTGAAAGGATACCTTACTGAAATTTGTACACTAAAAGATGCAAAAATACATTTCCAACTATCTAGCCATGCATTCTGCTTCCTTACATCAACCACTACAAGATAGGATGCTTATCTTAGCCACCACTTTGAAAGATATTGAAGAAATCATTGTCACATGGAGCCATAGGATCACAATGGTCATCATTCCATCACCTAAAGTTCTTTCTTCTTCACCTCTTATCATCATCTATGCTTCTTCTTGAAGTGCACTCATCTCCAACTATCAACAATCCTCAAAATTACATTTCATCACCTCATGTCTCATCATCTCCATCAAAAGTTGTACTTGTTGAGTTAGAAAAACCACACGCTCTTACAATGATATAAATATATATCTTACTAAGTCATTTCTCTTCTCATGTTGCCTTTATCCTCAACATAAATTCCACATCTCAAGTAGACCCTCCATTTACCAAGATCTACACTAGGTAAGGTAAGATCTAATACTCTAATGGCAAAATATGTTGCATCTTATAGACAGAATGATTACATTGCCACAACAAAAACATGCCGAAAGAAATAAAATGCAATACAAATTAGTTACATAGAGAAATTCCAACATTTCAATTAATGAAAACCTAAACTAGTCTACTTATGAAGTAAATTCTCAAAAACTTGGCAACAAGTTCAAAGAAAACACCTCTCACCTAGAGTAATTATTCATGATACCCTCAATCATGAAATTACATGACACTCTAAAGTACCAAGCCACTTGCACCAATACCAATAACTCCTCCACAAACCCTTTTTATTGTCTAAAAGCTCTTAGTAACAGGAATTAAGAGATATAAATAAAAAAATCTAATCAAAACTAACTAAGAAATAAATAAAACCAAAATCATGGCCATTAAAAATAAAAATACTAATTTGATGAATTCAATTCTAAATTTGCGCTTACCCAATTGTCCTTGCACAACAATTATTTGGACTAACTTCTTCTACAAATATTTAAATTAGATTATTAGAAATAGAGTTAGAAAGCCAACAAGATTCTCTAAAACTTTTTAGTTCATTACTCGATCAAAATCCAATTGAAATGAATCCAAAAATCACCAAAAGTGTTTGATGTGATATGATTCCCATGTGTACGTTCCTTGATTGCTCTTGAGGGCACTCCTTGAGCCTTTGTTCCAATCAGCTCGAGATCTATACTTACTTCTTAACAATTGTAGAAAGTTTCGTTACACATTCCTTATACTTAAGGCCTAACTCTCGAGAACTCCAACTATCACCTCGCCTATGTCCCTCAAGACCATAATCTACCTTGCATATGCCCATTGATTGTCAAAACTATCTCAAGTATGCTTTTTCAAAGAATACATCTTACTCAAGCTCTCTCTTAAAATATTCATCCACGTCAAGCCCATTAACATGGGCCTCAAGGCCAACCAACACCTCTTAAGAATAATATCTTAAGGTACCTCTCTTATCTTCCTTGAGTGTTCTCAAGACCTACAACATCCCCTCCAGATGACTTTTATTCCTCTTAAAGCCTCCCTTGAGAACAAAAGTAGATCAAAATTATTTGCAATCAAATTAAGTAGCATTATCAATATTTAATAATTTATCAATATGGAAATAACAAAAGGTTTGTGTTAAGGTAAAGTTTCACTAGAAATTCATAAAAGAATAATGATTCTTAAAAATGAAAAATGATATATTTGAGACCTAAAAAAATAAAACAATAAAAAAAAATTTCTATTTATTCCTAAAATATCCTAATTCTACATAATATAATGAGTTATTAAGAATTTAAAAAAGAATGTTTCAACAAATGCTTATACGTGTAGGACTCATGATCAATGATACTTTTCCATGTTTCAAAATATCTAGAACTTATAATTTTTTTCACCTAAGATGACTTTTGATACTGAAATGCAAAAGGCAATCCTTCTCTATTCTAATTTTTTTTGCTTTTGAGAGAAACTAACAATTCTACTTCTATTTAGATTGTCATTTCCATTTTTCGTTTAGATCAAAAAATCTTTTTTCAATATATGCTGATTCTCAAATTAAAAAAGCAAATCTAAAGATAAAATGCATATTTGGTATTCATTCATGGAGTATATGATACTCAAAAGTTTTTCCCTGAAGAAAACTCACTACAAATTTCAAGTTTTAAGGATTTATAAAAGATCCCCACAATACAAATATAATAATTTAGTTTTAATTTTTAAAACTAAGAAATATATAAGAGTATAATATCATGAAAAAAGACCTAGCCACTCTAGCAGTGCTCACTTCTTATGTTGCATTAGGCCAAAAATGGATATCATATGTGTGTTGTTATAGCTTATAGCTAAACAATACCATATTCTTACTACCACAATCACCATATGCCTAAAGTGAGATCAGACGTGGTGGATCATCTATGTCCTACACTCCTTGAAACCCAAGCATCTTAGAGCTTTTATGCAATGTTTGCCCCTAATAGTACAAGTTCAAGTACACTATAAAGCATTGCTTATCTGGTTCTAGAAAAAAAGTGATTCAATAGTTAAATACTTAACAATGTCAGTACATAAACACTTTTGGATCTGATAAGTAGTACACTAAATAGCAAAAGATTGACTCAGGTATATCATTCAAAAACACAAAGCACACATAAACAACAAAAGATGCCATCAAAAGATGATATAGTATGCAAGATACTTAAAAATGTTAACACAAAGAAATACATTACAAATCAGCAGTAAAAGATGAAATCAAGCAGTGTACATAGGAGGCAAAAGATGAACTCAAGGATGTAACTCAATAACACGTCAAGTTCACATAACAACAACATATCACTTGAATGAGGATACGACATGCAAGAGACTTAACAATGTCAGCACGTAGAAATGCAGTGTAAGTAGACTCAAGTTCTGATCTGTGAGTGTAAAGCTCTTTAATTTTCTTCCATTTCTTTCGTAAAAAATCTTCTACTTCTTTCCACTCCAAACAAAACTTGTTCAAGCATTGAACTCATATGTCAATGTATTAATGCTAGCTTTTAGTCCAGTAACATCTCTTTATTTAGCCCAAACATCCAGCTAAACAATACATAATACAGAGTGATTAATACCATGGAATCAAGGAAAGGGTTCATTGCATTGCAATGGAAGATTGCATATACAAAACTCCTACAGTGCAATAATCCTCACGTTGCTAGCTTATGCATTTTACAACTTGAAGTTAAAAACACAATAAGCTAAGCTATGGTAAACTCGATGCACTTTCAAAAACTTTCAATGAGAACCATGATCAAAATCCTTAACTTTTGAACTCAAATAGTAATGAATATAATTGGATGAAAATGCTCAACAAAAATGCACTCTTTTTTTGACAAAATATATGTTTCCTTTCTATGACGATTAATAAAAAAGCAACATGCATAATGTAAGCAGCAAATATCCAAAAATATGGTGTTAGGAATATATAATTTCGAAACTCTTATGGTAGGTACAACTCCATGAAGTTTGGCATGTTAAAGATTGACAACACTTAGCATCAGAACAAAAACATGAATAAAGAAAATTCACAAAATTCCATATCAATGACACATAGCGATGATCCACATTATAGTTTAAAAACATTCTACAAAAAACCCTATTTTAAGAAATCGCAAGGGTCACATCACCTGAAAATGCCTTGTGTTACCAAGGTTCTGTGACTGGACTCCAGAATGTAGTGTTGTTGTTGCGACTTCACCATTTCCATGTAACTGCTTTACAAGTTTCTGGCTAATGCTTTTTGCTTCAGTTGCCCTATTTAGTGCATCTTCAGTAGCCACAAACTGTTGGACATGAGCTTTCTAAAAGGAAAAGGGATGCACGATATACATCATTACGAGTTCTAAAATGAAACACAATAAAATTGAAAAAAGATGATTCTTATGAGATGTAGCATTTCCATAAGTTTTTCCATTTGAAACAATTTCCTTAGTGTTATGTGGATATCTTCATAACCATAACTAAAAGTGTAGAAGGTTATCTAAAATAGCCGACATGCATATGGCTTTTAAATAATACAAACAAACTTGTCTATAAGTAGTACCATAAACGTTCACATCAATCTCATTAAAACTTGGGAAAGGAAATACCAGAAAAAGTTCCATACTACATAACGTAAATGTCGACGGAAAATGAGACCACGAAAATCTTCTGGATAATGAGCTCCTTAACTAAAAATTTACTACTTATTTTTCCAGTTTCTTTAATGCATGGCCAATTTTCAAAGCACACTATTAAAGGCAAGGTCAACTTCAAGCACGTTGTTAAATCACAACTTCACACAAACATAGCTTGTAGTTTAAGATTTCGATAATGAAACTTTTGCCAAAGGATAACAACATGTCCAGCCATCATATTTGTTACAGTTTTCCAAATTGAAGATTTAAATCATAGGTTAAAATCAAAAAATAAACATTTAAAAATCAATTTGCCATATGAGAAATTTGTTTATCAAGTATATATTTCCATGTTATTGAAATAAGAATCCTCATTTTGTAGAGGTCTTAAGCCGTCCCAACTACCAACTGTCATTTTAATGCAATTATATGAACCAAGTGGAGCCAATCCCAACCATTTGTTTTAAACTACATGTTGATCTATATAATTTATATCCATTCCTCATGTAGATAACCCTTACAAGTGATTAGAAAAAATTAAGAAGAATTATATAGTCAAAAAATAAAATATCATTTACTATCCTATGATATAAATATGTTTACATTAGCTAGGTTACTTCAGTTAATAACAAATATTAATTATTAGTTATCACTTAACAAGGGTTAATGACAAAATCATCAACAAATCAAAATGGATAAAAAAACTTCTACGTTTATTAGAAATAAGCTTGCAAAAAATGTCAATAAGTTCACTAATCTAAGTGATTAATAAAATAATATCAATACAAATATTAATTATAAGTTTGGATGATTAAATTTAGTCAATTAGTGCATATAATGTTGAGTTACATAAAATATGTAAATTGATAATTTAACTATATATAACACACACACACATACACACACAAACACAGATACATACATACAGAATACATACAAAGACACTACAAACTACCTTAACTCATTTAATCTTTTATAACAAAAAAAGTCAATATAGATTAAATCAAGATTACCTTACAAACTAAAAAAAGACACCAAGTAAAAAAAAGCTTAACAACCCTTAAAGATTATGTTATACTCAATAATTTGATGTTGAGGTACCAATATATTTTATGTAATATGTGATCATATAATATTAACATATAATCTTTTTTCTATATAATATTTTAATGAAAACATATGAGAGATTAAAAAAATGGAGCTTGGTTAAGAGCAAAAAACTTTAATTCCTATGAAATTAGTGAAATACCACTACGACTAATAGAACAATCTCTAGTTGTCCAAATTTCTTGTTCAAAAGCACCAAAGAAATTAAAAAAGAAAAATTGCAGAAGACAAATTTTAAGCTTACATTTGTGTTCTTCCTTGCCCAATAGATATTATACATGTATCTACTAAATAGAGGAAACTATAATATTAGCTGCAAGAAACACAATCACAACTCAAGTAGTACATCCCTAATAAAATTCTTTTCCATGCAGCACTTGATTCGATTACTACTAGCTCATTATGCCAAGCTTACCTCATTGCTTTGCAAGATTTCCCTTTGGTAGAAAAGAAGGGCAAAGAAAATATCCTTATGGTAATATGGAGATATGCAATTTTTTCTCCTCAAAAGACTTCACGAGTCAACTCAAGGTCAAGTAATTTTAAAAAAAAGGAGAATGATGTGCAAGCCAAAGAAAATTCCAACATATGCTTAATTTTCTTTGTTCGGTAAGTTACTTGTTTTATGGAGTAGCTTTGATGACTTCCAAAGAAATTTTAATGTCTTCTAATGTAATTTTGGATAGGTTGTAAATGGAATTAGTGCTTTGCAAACATGCTTTATTAAGAAAAGGGACAATTAATTCTATCACTTGGTAATATTTCAAATTAGAAGGTACAACTCTTATAGTTATAGTATTAAGTAAATGTATCCCTTACCCTTGCTCATCATCCATTCCCCAAATTTAGGCATTTTTTCACTTGACTATATTTTGCTTAACAAACTATCTAAACTATTTTGCCATGGATCATTATGAAAATCACTCAAGGGCAAAAGTCCCATCTTCTTCGCATGTACCATATTTTTTAGAATAGTTGATATTTATAATTCAGCAATCGAATATGTATTTCAAGAGTTATTGTAGTAATTTCAAAAAAGACTTACTTTGACTTAAGGTCAAGTAATTTTTTAATGGATTCTTAAGTTACTTGCTTAAATATTTATTATTCTTTCTTCATTAGGCTAAGATTACCATTGTCTCTACAATAGCAACATAGAGATGCTTGTGGTGACAATAGTGAAAAAATCACAAAAAAGCTCCTATTTTAAATATAACGTGTAAGATCCCTTGAAAATAGCTTGTGGTAGAACACAAAAGAATAAATAATAAAAAAACCCAAATCACTTTGTTAAACACTCTATCGTAATAATCTAAAATTAAAATTTTATTGTACATATGAATATGCCATATGAAAAGGGTTGACCTTATGAGTAAAAAAAAATCAAAAGGTGCACATGAAACATTAATCACAAAAAAATGGTGTAACAAAATATCTAAAGTTAAAAAAAGTGACAAATAAGGAAATATACAAATGAATGTGAGAATGACTATAAGGTCTCCCCTTATCGATAATCACAAATAAAATTTTAAGAAATATAACAAAATACAGGATATTAAGCAATAAGTATAAGTAATCTCTAATATGAGAAATAATAGGCAACTACAATAACATACTCTATATTATTGTACATATAAGGAGAAGGCATACTTGTGTTTCAAATAGTTGATTGTAAGTTCCTTGTAAGGATAGATCTGTACCACTCCTTGGACTACCATGAACATGATATAGGAAAGGTGAACTTGCATCTTGAGTTGTAGTATCTGTTACTATATCATTCTAATATTTGTACCTAAATGGAACAGGTGATAATCCATTTAATATGATAGACCAATAAATTGGGTATTTCCAAAGCATAAAGTCATTCACAAATGCTATAAAAGATTCTAAATCTTAATTTTAAATTAGTTGTTCATAATTGATTATTAAATAACATATTCTGTGGCAAAAAGGTAAAACTAATAATTCACAAAAAAATTAACCTTTTTAACCAAAAAATGGATAAATAATAATTTCTTAACATATTGTTTATCCTAGTAAAAGTAATATTTAATTATCTTCTCAAAATTTGTCGATATAACTTACTTCACCAAACACAACCAAAAATATTATAATCATTCGTTAACCATTTTTTTATATGCTATTTTTAATTTTATCTTAAGGAATTATTAACCATGCAATTGAAATGAATAAATTTTCCAACTTCCTACAATAGCCAATAAAATATATATTCATCACAAATCTAATTCTTAATAAAAAAACTATAAGAAATAGAATTTAATTAAAGAGAAATAAACATCATTATTAAAACTCATCTAATATCTGTCCAACATTGATTTGGCACCAATAAGACATTTGCTCTACACATTAATTCGACCTTGACACTAGTTTTTTACAATTCTGGCAAGAATACAAATCTGATCATCTCTTGAACTTTCTTTAATAATAAAAAAAGATTATTATATTCAACCTATCTACCATCCTTTCTAAAGCCATTTCTAACCTCTCTTTTTTGCCTTAGTTCATGCTCTATTAATTTTGTATACCTATCTTATCAATGCTTCATGAAAAAATTCTTAATTAAGTTGACATCATCAAACCCAAATAACCAAATGCTAACAAGCTACAGAAGGAATTAACATAGAATACAAATTTAAGAAAAACATTTGATAATAACTGTACATTAAATGAGTTTATAGATGGAAATAGACAAAGATTAAACAAAAAAAATGAAATAAGTTTCTTAATGTTTCACTAGTAGATTTTAATGAGAGCACCCTTAGATGATTGAAATGACGTCAATATGGCCTTTGCATAAGTTATACAATAAAAAATGAAATTAAAGTGTAATATCAATAATGACAACAAAGAAAAAGTAGCTCTTAAATAGTACTAAACAATAGCCAAAACAGTACATACAAAATTTCAATAAGAAAACAAATGGTAGTGCGACATTGACGTTGAACTTTGTAATATTTTCCTACCTTCAACCATTTTTCTCCCACATATTTTTGATGCTATAAATGTATGCTAAATGCATCACAGGACTTCAAAACTTGAGAAACAAACAAAGATTTATCGAAGCTAAAGAAAACCTTTTATAAATTTAGCCTATGGAAAAAAATAAAACAATGATCTGAAGATAAACATAATTACCTCAAAAGCTCTACATTAGCTCAGATGTCAATATTTTTAGTCTCCCTAGAGAAATTTGTTGTAGCACAATGTGTATGTAGTGACTGACTGAAGTAACTATAAAGGATTTCTAAGAGACTTAGTTATCACAACAATTAATCTTCAGGTAGATCACCTTCCAAGTCATCGAGAAACTTGGTAGCATCTACTTGAATACTAGAGTTCATTCCAATCCCATCATACGTCGGGAAGGTACTTTGGATTCTTTCAATCATATGCCTTGCAAGGGACTCGCATGCCGATCTAATGATTCTATCTCATGATGTCTCAATCAAAATGACATCATCTAATGATTTGTGACCCTTGACCATTGTGTAAACTTCTTCGCTCTCACTGTGCGAATGGATCTCACCAACAGAATAAACAGCACTATCTGTAATCAACCTCCTAATGTCTCTTGCTTGGCTTACATATTGATGAAGCTATTTTTGGTACTCTACAAATATCTTAGTTGCTTCATCACATTGCTAATCATAAGCTTCGAACACCACCTTTTTGTACCTTATGTGTTAACCAAAAGAAAGGAAATAGTTATTCATTAAATGAGTACAAACCTAAAGGTAATTAGTAATTACACCATCATTCCAATGGAAAACACATTAGCAATATCACACAACTTTAGAAAATATGCATTTAATGAACAATAACATGAAAAATAATGTATTCATGACCTCACAAAGCCAAAAAAAAACCTCTTCTCCAATTCCAAATTCCAACATTTAGTTCTGTATAATCCACCTGCTACAAGAATCCTCTAATCTAAAAATCAAATAAAAAAGTAGACAACTCAGCTAGCATTGGCCCTCTCATCGACCATTCGCTTCTGCTCCGACTGTCAAAATATCATTTTGGAAAGGAATGCCTCGCATTTTTCATAACCAAAAGTTCCATGAGGTTTGAAATTGCTCCTTTACTTTTAATAGTGAATAACTTAAGGTCTTATTTTTGAGTACTATGATGATTTTTTCTCATGCCATTTCATAAGATTTTGAAATTAAGATGTGCCTGGTTTCAACTACATCAACCACTCTCAATTAGTAGCACAGTATTATGGCTAGTTTAATAGAGTGGTCCAAGATCTCTATTTGATTTGTGAATGATATGTTTGATGGTATTATTATAAAAGCTAGCTAATGTAATTTTCTTATTAATCAAGATGGTGTTGAATGAAGTCTTGAAGTTGGATTATTTAGCTTTTGTTAAATTGCTCCATTCTTGGACACAATGTATTTATAAAAGCTTAATTATTTAATATACATTTTGTGATTACTAGGCTTTGCTGTTTTCTGTGTTTTACCTTAGTATTTATCTTTAGTTATCCTGAGTCATAGTCATTAACTATACTTTTCTAGAAGCTCACAAATGCCATGAGGATTGTATAGTTCTAACATTTTGTACTTGTTTTTTTTTTTGATGTGTTATTATTTCTACGTGTTTGGCTGATGCTTGTCTTTGTTTATCTTCAATACGTTATATTATATATTTTTTTAACAAAATGCATAAGTTATTTTTATTATTATTGATTTCATTTTTTTCATGCACACCTTTTTCCTAAACATTAATCACTGAGATTATTTATGTACCTGTTGTGTCCTTTTAATAAATTCTTATAAGTATGATGTAGTGGTTCAGAAAAGGCATACTTGTTTAAAGTATCAATTAATATTCATGAATGTAGTGTATATATGCTTTTTTAATGTATCAATTTCTGTTCATTATCATTTTATGCTCACATGCTTGTTTTAAGTCTCAAATATTTAACACGTGCCAACTTGTTTAGTTGATTGTATGTCGTCCTTTTTACAGCTCATTCATATATTTGTTGATCAAGTTGCTTGTTTGTGGTTTGTGAACTTAAACATTTATGAATTAAATGAGCCAAGCTTTAATACCATCTATTATACTCGAATTAAGCTCTAGTAGACCTAACATAATTGAACTTGAGCCCTGTTCTACTTGCTTGGATCAAGTCATTTGCAACCTTGCAATTTGTAAAGTTTAAAATGAATATTTTGAGGGCATAAATCTTATTCTTCTCAATCACAGTGTTCATGGAACTAATAGCCCCATCCATGTTTTGTTAGCTTGTATTATGATTTAATTTAATGTGGGATTGGGTACTAAAATGTTTTTATGTAATGTTCCCTCATACATACTTTGTTTACAAATGTAACATATTTTAAATGCTTATACCCCCATACCTATTTTTATTTTTTTGATTCATTTAATGATGATGCTGACCTTGAACAAGATCTATTCTATGGGTTAATATGGAAGCTCTCTCAAAGATGATAATGATGTTTAATTATAATTTCATGCTTATTTTTGGCATTCTCATAAGAAAGTTGGAATGTTGGTCAGGTTTCATAGCTGTTTTAGTTATTGATATTTTTCCTTTTGAATTCCTATTGAAAAGTTGGTAAAACTTTTGGGAGCCATTAGATAAGAAATAGCTTATTTTGTTCATCTGATATTCAGCAACCCGTTTTTTTGTCTCCTCCTTTGATGAAAATTGAAATAAAAAAGAATATATTATTAACAGTGTTTTTGTTTCATTTTGACGAAAGATAAAGCTCTATCCATTTGCCATTTTTGCCATATTTTTGGTAATCAGCAGTAACATTGTACTTCAATTCAAGCTTTCAGTTGCAAAATGGAAGCATTCGCCATATTGTTTCATTATATTTGTAACAATTTAACTTGTACACAAAAAGCAATATCAGTGTGAGACCAGTCCATGAGACACTATTTAATATTCTTGTCTATCCAGCCACAACTTTTAGGGAATTTGCTGATGTGAATGGTCTTATCAGCATGCATGTGAGCATTGATGATAATCTTGAATAGAAAAGCAGGGTGAAAATGTAGGAATGACCTTTTTTCTGTTTTTCTGGTAAAGGGTTTTTTGGAGCTAGCTTAGCTGAAAGAAAGCTTGATGCTCTTATTAGAGTGGCCAACTGTTTGAATAGGATGCCTTCCCATGATAGTGTTAGCCTTTTAAGAGTTTAGGGGAGTTGCCCATGGTCATAGAAAACATAGTTTGCTTTCCATATCTCAATGTTTATATAATTATTCCTATATTTATGTTTCATTTGGTTGGTACAATTTAACATTTTATGAATATTTAAATCATGGAACCATTAATGATGACATTTTAAGTTGAATTTATGTTTTCTTTGTTGGGTGTAGTTATTCTTTGATTTTGTTTTCACAATTTTGTTTGCAAGAAACAAAAGTTTTATGGAACCTAAAGTGCACATGGATTTGTAAATTCACCAAATCAAACAAAAAATATAAGAAAATTTTCTCTCTTTTGAAAAATGTTTAACAATTACAATCAATAAATTAGACTTTATGTTAATGCCTTCTCAAGTTTTTTTGGAATTCACTATCATCTGTAAGCATGCTGTGAATCTTCCGATATATAGTTTTTTAGGTCTTTTTTTCTCAACTAGTAATACAAATCCTTCATTTGCTATCTATTTAATATATAATTTATTTTTTGAGATTAAGTATCAGAAAATAGAGGGAGTTACTGAACTACAAAATCGGCAAGTGAAGCCCATCCCTCCACTGCAAATAACGGGGCCTCCCTTGCACATTCGTCGCCTGGTCAACCAGTAGACCGTGAAAAGGTATCTGTTAACTCGACTTTTTTCCTCCCAACTTTTTATATTTGGTAGCTATTTGGCTTCTCTAATATATTTGTATTCTTATCAAGTTTCATGTCATAACATTTAGTTGCATTTCTTGTTTATGTTCATGTTAGGGAAGTTGTAAAGGAATTCTTGCTTTGATTGAAGCAAATTAGTATGTGAGAATTTTGTTACACAATACTATCTTATGCTTTCCTGTGATGATTGTCTAGAAATACTGATTAATTCTTCTAAAAAATCTATTATAAGTTCATACATAGTACTTTTGCATGTTGTGCCTTAATCTTATAATTTCTGCTTTTCTTTTGAATAAGAATTTTTAGTTCAAGACAAGTCTACTTAACTACCATATGTTATAATAGATATCATAAAATGAAATTTGGTTTCTAAAAATGGTTGAAAAATTATTATTATAGTTTTTACAACCATCAAATAGAAGATATTTTTCTGTACGGTTTATATAATTGGAATCAAATCATGATGATTTAATTTTTTAAAAAATATAAAAAAATATTTATTTAAATATATTCATATAATAATTTGATAAAGTTGTGGATAATCAATCATTACATGAATATTACAATATTGTTATATTTATTTTAAATATATGCATAAAGTCATAAAAAAAAATTTCTAAGTACTATGGAATCATGTTTTCATGCATTATCCATCCATCACTAATGAGTTTATAAACAATAATATTCCACATGATAGTATAAGATCAAGGGTTGGTTTGATTGCTTAACTTTTGTACTTCTAATCGCAAAAATACTTATTTTAGGTCATGTTAAATAACTTAACTAATTATATTTATTTATAAATTAGAGGGGATATCACTATCTTTTTTCATTTTATTATTTTAATAGTTCAAAAAGATCTTTTATTCTCACAAAGTATAAGTCAAAGTTTTCTATTTTTTAAACTAATAAGCAAAGATGTTTTGGGCAAATAAAAAATAAGTATTTCTAAACAACAAATCATTAAACACAACATTTCAACAACACTTAATAGCACTCTTCAAACTTATTTTTCATTAAATTGTTTAATATTCAATAGGGGCCAACCAGCATTGAGCCAACATCTCTCAAATGATGTGAATCAAGAATTTGTCCATGCTACAAAGTTTCAGGCTTTTCTCCGTTCTATCATCCATTTGTTATCCTCAAATTTTTACAATTATTTCAC
The DNA here is from genome assembly GCA_023846275.1 of Vanilla planifolia. Taxonomy (NCBI): domain Eukaryota; kingdom Viridiplantae; phylum Streptophyta; class Magnoliopsida; order Asparagales; family Orchidaceae; genus Vanilla; species Vanilla planifolia. The sequence goes on along the minus strand of JAIUJO010000032.1, from coordinate 669,759 downwards.
CAATAGTAGGCCATAAAAATTGCATCCATAACCAAGCCATCACTAACAAAGTCTGCCCCACTATATGCATCTCAGTCTTCACATTCCAAAATTTTTGAAACACTATCTTCTTCATCTAAAGGATAAATGGATCAACCCCCATATATGCATCTCAGTCTTCACATTCCAAAATTTTTTAAGCACTAACTTCTTCATCTAATGAATAAATCGATCAATAATTTAAGGTTTGTTTAGCTTAAAAAATTATCCAATAGAGTACTAATTGATTTATATGTTTAATATATTATCACTTTTGTTTTCTTCATTTTCATTTGAATCTTTGACATCACTTGTGAAATCCTTATATATTTTTATCTCTAAATTATTTTAATTTAAGCTTTGAAGTATACTCTTTATTAAATACTAAAATGCCCATCCACTGAATGATATTCCAAAAGATATTACCTTTTTTTGTAATGTACATCTCAAGACAATTGTTAGTATAGAATTCATTTCATGATCAATATTTTTCAAATAGAAATTTCTTCTAAAATATCAAACACAACAATTTATGGATATTGTTGTACTACATACACTCACAAACGAGTGAACGTTATGCTTTTGATCTAACAAATGAGCTCCTCTTAGTATGAATTTGAATCAAATATGACCTTTTCTCCTTTCCATTCCATATCTATATCTAGATTGTGTTTCAAATAAAAATTGCCAGTTATGTAATTTATGTGCTAATGAGTCTCGTATGAATTGGAGGTTCAAGTTCAAATAGGGGTAAATTCCTCAAATTCTCTTAAAAAATATAAATGGTGCAAACATTCTCCTCGTTTCTTATGAATATCAAGGCTAAATCATTAGTTTCTAAACTTATTAAGAGAAAAAGATGAAAGCATATCTTATAATATTTCTCACTTAATTGGTCCAATCAAAATAGATGTATTAAGAATCATTGGCTTTTAAGCAATGTAGATAAATGCTATACTTATTTGGCATATATTTAGGTTATTTTAGTAATTCTCTTGGTTTTAAAGGAAACATTGGTCCAAAAAAATGTTGAATTAATTTGTTAGAAGAGTTGATCATTTCATCTCTATGTAATGATACCTGTGTATGGCATATACAGCCTCTTTATATTCCTAAAAATTCCATTATTTGTCACTTAGCCAATGCATGACATCATAAATATGCCCATTGGTCCAAAACTTGTTTTTCAAAAGTATATTTTAACTCTCCTATATTTTTTTATTATGGCTAACTTGAAGTCAATATAATGCTTGCTTATCACTAGAGGCTACAATCCATGTTTAGGAACATATATATTTTTAAGGCATCAAAGGTTATAGCAAATTGAGTTAAATCATGATAACGATTTTCCAATTTGGCCACTTTCTCAATCAAGAAAATTGCAAGGTTTTTTATGAATAAAAACTGTCACACTAAGAACACGTTTTGTGAGAATAATAGGACTCATGTTGTTCTTTTCTTTTAAAATTAAGTTCTTGCACTATGGGAAATTGATACCTAATATTTTGATCCATACAAGTACTGTAAATAAGACAAAATATATTATAGAATGTATCACTGTAAAGTACATTCTCAAAAATACTAGTATGCATATGCCAATATATGCATCCTCATACACGTGCATGTACTGAAGCTAAGATTTATCATAATCTGATTATAACATGGAATTCTGTTCCCGATTTGAGTTGAAAGCTTCATTTTTTGGTTGATACTAGGGATAATACTGAAAGTCTAGCAACATATAGTAGAATATATTGGTAATACAAGAAAAAACATGCCAATTCTTGCAATTTTTGGGCATAAACGACTCTATATAATTACAACTCTAGCATCTAATTAATAGAAGCACTTTAAAAATTAAAACAACCTCACTAGGTAATATTTTTTAATAACATATAATTTATAAGGGCACAACTTAGATTGATAATTGTTTCTCATTGTCGAGGGTACAGAAAAATATCAAAGGCATAAAATATAATGCTATGCACAACTTCAACAGCTATTTAGTAAAAGAAGATGAAAGCTTAGTTTTCAAAACAATGGGTGATGAAAAGGAAGATGGTTCATCACCCAATACCACACACGAAGATCACAAAGAAGTAGATCAATCGGATGCTGAGCAAATTATTACATCTGACATGAATATTATGGCAATGGAAGAGGAAGCAACGATCAAATCCATCATTTGCAAAATACATTCTAGTAATGCCAAATTGTCTTAATGGCTTGGGGGAACAAAAAATGCATTGCTTCAGTTGCTGTTTTACAAACCCTAGTCAATAAATGTACTTTAATCACTCAACCAAATTTTTTTAATGGCTTGGGCCAACAAAAAATCCATTGCTTCAGTTGTTGTTTCTGAAACCCTTGTGAAAAAAATGTACTTTAATCACTCAATCAAATTGTTTTAATGGCTTGGGGCAACAAAAATGCATTGCTTTAAGTTCTGTTTTAGAAACCCACGTGGACAAATGTACTTTAATCACTCAACCAAATTGTTTAAATGGCTTGGGCCAACAAAAAATGTATTGCTTTAGTTGTTGTTTTAGAAACCCTCATGGACAAATGCACTTTAATCAATCAACCAAATTGTTTTAATGGCTTGGGCCAACAAAAAATGCATTGCTTCAGTTCCTGTTTTAGAAACCCTTGTGGACAAATGTACTTTACTCACTCAGCCAAATTGTTTTAATGGCTTGGTGTAACAAAAAATGAGCTCAGTTGCTATTTTAGAAACCCATGTGGACAAAATGTACTTTAATCACTTAGCCAAATTGTTTTAATGGCTTGGGGCAACAAAAAATGCATTGCTTCAGTTGCTTTTTTAGAAACCCTCGTGGACAAATGTACTTTAATCACTCAACCATTGTTTCAAAGTGAATCCAGTGGCCGCATCTGGGTTTGACGGTGAGGAATCCCAACCTCACAGGCATTGGCATGAGCAGCAAATTGGAGCGAACATATCGATTCACTGGCCGATGAAACCTCCCGGGAGATGTTAACAAACATCAATGTTTTTGAATCACCCCCAAGACAAGGCTTTAAAAACTGAGAAATTATAGAGTAGGATGAGAATGAAGATGGTAAAAGTTGAAAATTGATTTTTTATAGTAAACAAACAGCTTTTTTCAGAATGTTTTTAAAACTATTGTAATGAAATTGTACACACTGCAATATACTAAACATCTTAGAAATCCAATGGCCATGTACCTGTAGAAGGTATGTCAATTTTGAGTTTCTATAAGGAACATGATCCTCCTTCTTGGCAATTGCAAATATAACATCGCTCAGTGAAGACAACCATTTGTTAATTGCCTGTTTCAAGGACAAAATGAATTTCTGCATATGCAAATAAAACAAGAATTTTCAGCATAAACGAGAAGCAATTTTTGCCTAGTTTTCCTTTAGACGATCTCCGGTCGAACCACTTTTAGCGAGACACTCGTGAAAAAGTCAGGTCAACAAATGTCTTAGGTAACATGCTTAATGGCTCAAAGGAACAAGGAACAGCCACCATTGACAACATTCACCCCATATATTCTTAAGGTGAAAACAAAATGGCTTCTTGATGATTGTTCATTCATCTGAATCTTGCCTACTGACCTGATAGACAAAGTAAAACTTGAATCACTAGTTCCAATCTCTTGCGATGATAGTCTTGCAGCTAGTCAGGTTGGGAAAGAGAAGAATGATCCAGAAGTGAAAAAATGCTGATACAGAATCGTACGTTTAAAAGCATGCAAGCGAAATACAGCTTGGTACCCCAGAATATGGAACATGAAATGAAAGCATACAAATGTCGTATTTAGTTAGCCACCAGAAACCAGAAAACAGAAGATGAATGCATGTGTGCAAGCAAAACAAAGCCTGGTATGCAAGAATATGGAACATTTGGGAAACTGAATACACTTGGTGTATTCAGTTGGCCACCAGAAACAAGAAAATAAAAGGTGAGAGCATGCTCCAATTTACTATGTCTATGCTAGTTTCAATTACCTTCTCCTTGCAGCTTGACCAAGTAGAAAGGAAATTTCCTTTACGCTACACACATCGACAACAGTAAGTTCTGGCACATGTGTATTACTAGTTGAATCGTGCTTGATGGCATATTGCTTGTTATGAAGAGTTAGACAACTGCTTGTGCTACAATTGGGTGATAACAAATAACGAATTGTTTCATTGTAGATCTCTAACATTGATGCCTGTAAAAGATGAAAAGCATGGTTTGGAAGCAGGAAAGATTAAGCACAATTTATGTTTTCATGTAAATTGACATTCACACCTATATTTTGTAAGTCCAACCCTGGCATTGTAGTGATTGGCTAGTCTCAAAGATCTGCTCCAAGGAACGTAGTATTAATCCTTTTTGCTCAGGGGCTTCAGGCTTGCCCATCATGGTATAAGTTTTACCAGAACTAGTTTGTCCATAAGCAAAGGTACAAACCTTTTTAAAGAAGAGATAGTAAAACATGGAGTTAAGAATAATGAATGAGAGCTGAATGTTGTTATATGCATTTTCTTTGAGATAGAGAATTAATGTTGAAGACCAAACTGGGTATTCAACAAGCTCAACAATGGGTTGAATCATCCGATTCAATTATGCTGACCTAGTGATGTGAGCATGGTCATTTAATGTTTTTTATGTCCACATTTTTATCTACTGTAGGAATAAGATATGAAAATATTTTTGAAAAGAAATTGAATGAAGAAAATAGAAACACATAAAAAAAAATAACAGAAAAATTTATCCCAACTATAGGTTAAACATCCAGATTCATTTACTCTAAATTAAAATGTATGTTAGATAAAAACAAAATACTGCTAAATCACTATTCCTTGGCTTAGCTACTTCTGTTAATCAATTTTTTACCATTTTCATCATTTAACAGTGTAAAATAAACCAATATATTGGACAAGCTCAAAATGTTATTTCTACCAATCATACTTTAGATCTTTCCAAACGAAGGCCAGCCCACTCCAACACGCATTAAAAAACAATAAATACAGATAGAAAAAGTATAATTTAAGTTCATAAATCAAGAAACATGCAAAAAAAAACCCATTCAACAGAATAATAGTTTTTATTTTGATCTATAACACGAAATAAGTTGGCAATAAAAATTGATCAATTATATGAATTTTCTAATCTTGCTAGAGCATCGGACGATATCTAATGCATTTTATCAAAAGTTATAGTAGCTTCTTTAAAATTAAAAAATTTTATATGGTTTTAGAAATACAAAATACCTTCTCATAAAACTTCATTTGATTTAAGCACTTATACTCAAACAATTTTAAAAATCACTGTCTTGACCATCTATACTAGCATCCTTAATGTAAAGTATTGAGGCTAACTATGGATTTTAAGAAATAAAAGAGAATTTGAGTTGAATAATTACTAAGTGTAGTGGGGTACTCCAAAAAGGAAGCTCTTCCAAGTTCACGATTTAAACTTAGAAATAATAAAGAGATAAACAAAGAAAAAATGACCATAAGAGAGAAAATCAAATGTAGCCAATTAAATATTCTGTTTTCTCTCTCTCTCCTCCCTCCTCTCAACTCCATATGCTAAATACCAAGAATATATTTATGGACAATTAAGTCATTAGAAAACCTATTAACATGACAAGGTAGTATTGAATTCCATGAAAATAAAAATAGTATGTTATTTTGATAATAATAAACACTTTAAATATTTATTATCTAATATAATTTATCTATTTAGTAAATTCTATAAATTATCTTAAGATTGGTAGACTCATAGAGCGCTTATTGTCAAGTAGATAAGAATGCTCTAAATTGAAGACAAAAAATATTTTACTACTATAATAATCATGCGTCGAAGAAGCACCTCAAAGAACTTTAGAACTTCAAAGAAAATATATACGGATTAAAATCTAATTTTGTAAGTTATTTGAAGGGCTTGCACTACATTACACAAACATTCTAAAGTTCATTTAGTTGTGTTGTTTTAACCAAGGCTTTTACTTCAATCTATTTAGTGAAGCAATCAACTATCACAAAAAAATACCAATGTTTGCCCAAGGAAAATTGTTTCATAAACTAGGAAATTCCATAATACATTAATGGCTTTCATTGATCCTATTAGTCATTGAGGCAAATGTCTATTAAAATAACAATTTTTACAATCTCAACATATTGTGCAGCATTTTTTTGCATTGTTGGCCAAAACAATTCTTGTTAAAAAAACTCATGGCAAGGTTATAACCAAAAGAACTGCTTCAATAATCCACAAAATAAATGGATTTAATAATGTCAAACAGCTTGAGAGGTTGGATAACATTATTCCAAACTTTTAAGAACATGAAAGACATAACAGACGAGCTTCTTAATTCCATATCATTCTCATAGTTTTTTATAAGCTACAACCTGATTTTGCCTCTAAATGGCTTGAAAATGGTTAACGCTCGACTTCATAGCAAGATATGATTCTACACAATGTAGCAATATGACCATGTAACTTATATAGGTCTCAAAATTTTTTTGGTGAATGCATTTTCAAAAAGTCTCAGACGCTATCAGGGTTAGCTTCACTTCCTTTCTTTAAACGTGCTTGATAAGATGCCAAAATTGCACTCGAGTGGATTGACATGCAACCTAAATTTTTTTAATTCTTGAAAGTTCTCTTTAAGATCCTCGACATAGGCAATGAATGATTGCTTTTGAATAAAAACTCCTCAACATATGCATCAGCATTCATTCCTTATTGGTGGCTAAAAACTATATTAACCATGTATTGATATGTTGCCCTTTCAATTTTTAAAACAAATGACATGGCATTTTAGCAACATATTGAAAATTGATGATAGATGAATTTTTTCATTGTCTAGCTCAAAAATCCTGATCTATTGTCATCCAAAGAAGGCATTGAAAAATGCTTAAATGATTAAAAGTTTCAATCAAGCTCATTGAATCAACAATTTTTGACAAAAAAGAAAATTTTTGTCAAGCCAAATAAGATAAAACAAAGAGTCAAGACAAATGTGTCATTTGTCATTACTTTTCTTGACAACAAAAAAGTTTCCAACCACTTGAGGTATTACTCAACAACAATGAATCAAACCTCAAGAATATAAGCAAGTTCTCTTTAGCTAGGGCTTCTTTTTCTTAGCTAAGTGTGTCTTCCTCTATTATATTCTTAAGCATTCAAAGTTAACATTAAGATGTTGGTAAAACATAACTCAAGTAACACCAACCATATCAAAACAAGACCATGCAAAAATATCAATGTGCTGAGCTAGTTGTGAAAGAATGGTCTCCCTTCACTATTAATTCAAACCCTTTGCTTTCCATATAAGTTAACAAATATAAGTATACTTTGGAAGGAACTAAAAGATCAACATGAAAAGAAAAAACCAATCTATGAAGAAGAACCAAGACGTCCAATAAATTGACAAAAAGCCACGAATTCCCAACATTGTAATAAGGTAGCAACTCTTTAACTGAAGCAGTTCTCCTTAAACATGCGAAACCTAATGGCGTAAGACTTTATTTGAACACAAGGGATCAAAGAGTGTGAGGAGTACCTGACGAGTGATGACCAAGATTGAAATTACTTAACAAAGAGTAATGTTTTGTAGGATTTTTGTTTCAAGGGAATAAAAATAAATAATCCCACATTGACTATAAAGAAAATGATTTGGAGATTTATGTGACAATTTAGCCTTAAAATGTCCAAAAAATTTTTGAAAATAAAAACCTCTTTTGTCTGAATTGGATGATCAAACGAAACAATATCTCGACATAATAAAACTTTGTTGTAAAATTTATACATAGAAGGTGTTGAAGCCATAATGTGAAATTTATTTATTGTAGGTGAATAAAAATTTACAAATAATGATATTGTCATGTTCATAAAATTTTCCATCTACATGACTACTTATATTTCATTCCCATATGCGAAAAGAGAAAGCTAACTTTTAGCTTAGTTTATTCTCCCAAGAAGCTGATTGGATAACCAACATAGGGGAGAACATGACTTAAACAAATGCCCATCTTATTGAAGACATTCCAAAAAAAAGAATCAGCAAAACTACAATATCCACAACACCAAACACACATCAATGTTTGCAATAAGTCAATTGATCACGATGGTGGTTTTAGGAAATTCTAAATAACAAAGATGCTTTGGCTCAAAAGAGATTGGAAGGAAATAAAATATTCTCATTATTACATTTGATAGAGTGTTTGCCTTAAAAGATTTTAGAATTAATTTATAAGGGCATGCTTGATTCATTCCAAAGATCACAAAAATAATACTAACATGTACTTAAACTTGTCTCCATGGCCCTAAAGAGAGACGAAAAGTCTCGAAGGTCTTAAATGGTTTTCCTTCAAGGTGATGCAATACTAAATGTTGAGTTTGTACCTCCTTTAATCCATAGAAACTACATAAAGCATAAACCAATCACAAAGCTACACAAATCAAACCTTGCTTCACAATCTTTGTAGATGATGACACATAACTTCGTTCCTTTCATATGATAGCTCTTCATGATTTATGAGTGCTTTATCATAGTTTATTATAGAACATCATAGTTCAATTCAAATTTTCTTGGTTCCTTCACTTGACACCACATTGGACACCTCTCCATAGATTAAGACAACAGGAGGCATGGTTGGGAGCTTTTCATGGATTTTCAATCTCTTTCATACTTGCTTTGGCTAGTTAAGCTCCCTTTTGGATGAATTCCTTTAAATGAACTACATAAAAAGTGCCAAGGTTTAGAATAGCATTATATTTTTTTATTTTGTGATCTCTATTTATTTCTTCGTGCTTTCTTTCCTAAAATAAGTTGTTGAAAATTAAGAAGAGTTTAATTAAGATGTTTAGTTCCATGAACATTTCTTTCCATTTTTATTCTTTTTCAAGAACTATTGTATAAAACAAAAATAAGATAAATGAAAGTTTTAGATAATTGTTATTTGTGATAACTCTTGCATAGCTTGAGGGCTTATGTTTGATTAGACTTGAGTATCAATCCAACATCTTGAAACTCTTAATGACCTCCTTCTTCCTGTCTTCTTTTTCTTTTTTATTTTTTTTTAGTCTAAGCAAATTCAATAAACCTAAAAACCATCTTAAACCTCAAAACCCTCTCCCTTTCATCCTTTCTTAAATTTTTGCCAAATACCTCACTCCAAAACCTCCAAACTTATCACATGCTTTCCCTTTCTGAAGTTTGCCTCACCTAAAATCAATTCACAACCTCTTCTCTTCTTTCCTCCCTTTCTCTTTGAAAACCCTTACTTTCATCATCCTCTCCTTACAAACCCTTAGTCAAGCCTTGCATCTTCTTAATAAAGATAATTAACCATCAAACAATGACCTAAGAGAGCTACATTATGTCTCTCTTTCTTCCTTCTTACCGTAATATTATTGTAGCTAACCTTCTTAAACAATTTTTGTAATCAAAGACTTCATGGATGATAACCAAAGGTAATGTGGCAATAAGAATTTACTTGAGAGATACATTAAATGGAATATTCTCAAACTCTTGAAGAGGTAACTAATGGTCTAAGATGGATGATAACGAAGTTATCAATTACTCCCTTAATGAAAATATTTAGATTTCTTCACTGTTAAGGTCAGCTCATTAGTAATTTCCTTAAGCCTTCTCTTGCTTCCAAATGTGTTGGAAATAGATAAGTTCTCTTCATTAACTAAGAGTAATAAAAGTTTTTCAGCAAGATATGAGATGGTAAACAAAGCCTTGGCTTCTCAAATTCATTGGCCCAAAGAAAAAATACTAAGGATGCCTGAGTCACCCTGGTTTCTTCTAGCTCCACCTCACTTAGGCTTTCTTGGAAACATTGGAGGTAAAATTTGGGGCTTCCATTTTAATTTTAACTAAGATCTGGGAAACATTCAAACAAAATTTTCTTGCTTGACATAACTAGCAAGGAAGAAGCAAAGATTCTTTTCAAAAACTTGAAATTGGGAATAACGAGATACCTTCTAAAGCAACTTCGATGTTGCATCCATGAAGCAAGATGGAGAAAATTGTTCACTTAATTGCACCAAAAAGCAAGAAAAAAAGACATAAGTGTCTCGAATTCACATAGAAAAATTAATGGGTCTGATTTGTCATAACAGAAAGTAGGAACTTGAAATTTAGAAGGGAAAAAATCCCTATTAAAAGAGGAGCAATTACAATGCCAACGTAAGAAGAATAGCTAAGATGCATCATACACCATGCCACACTCTTTGCCAAATGAACACATCTAAGGACAACAAAGGTATAAAGGAAATTAAGAAGTGGCACAAACAAAAGGTATCCCACTTGCAGAAATTAATTAATTAGCAGAGAAATAAAGGGAGATGAATGAGTTGAAAAAGGATAGTTCATTATTTGAAAATGAACAAGCTCATTTAAGACAATTGAAATTTGAGCTAGAATCATAGACTTTAGTTGAACAAGATATTCAAATGGATAGAATTGGCCTTCAAAAAAAAATTTCCAAATGTTACTAAAAGATGTGAAAGAATGGCTAAAAAGGAGGATCATTCTTAAGAGGTGGAGGGATAGAATTAGTGATCACTTACATCATTGAAAGATTAAAAAGAAGATCATCAAGAAGCACAACTTTTTGAACTGTAGTTCTCATCTTCTATCTACTCACTAATTCCAACATGCAATGTTAGAAAAGTGTTGAAACTAATTACAAATTCCAAGAAGAAGAAATGATTTACTTCCCTTTAGCTAAAGAATCATAAGAAGGTAATTTAGTGTTATTACAAAAAGGAAGCTCCTTCAAGTTCAAATATAAGACTTTGGTAAGAACATAGAGGGATAAGCAAAGAGAAATTCCCTAAAAGAGAAAAAATTATATTAAGCAAAATTGCCCACAGCACCCAAATGGTACATAAACTAAACCATAATGGAGTGGTAAGTTAATTACAACCAAAGAACAAGACCCTTTGCACATGATAAATTTGCAAATTTCATTGATATTTTGTCCTTCTCTGAACTATGTTTTATCCTATTCAACTTGAACAATGATAATACCAATCATGCTTGATGAATCCTAATCAATCTGGACATTTAGAGTGATCCATGTGACCCAACACCTTGAGAGCTATTTCTCTAACCCTTGATTTCTAGAAATCTTACACCTTTTAACCTTGTTCTCATGAAAAGGTTTGTCATGGAAGGCCAGTCCATTTTCAAAAAGACATGCTTCATGTTAATCATCAAGCATATGATGATCCAGCAAATTGAAACCTAACATGATAACTTTGCATATTCATAGAACATAAATGGTAAATAGCTGTCATAACACTTACTAAAATAGGATAAAATAAGTGATCATGGTTTTTCTCTGGCATGCTATACAAATAACTAAAATAAAAATATTTAAACAAATTCCTCTTGCTCCATATTTTTGGATAATATATGTACAATCTATTAATATTTTAGCATCCATGAACATAAGGTTTAATAAAATTATATTTAGATTGCATACCCATAAGAAGCACATAAGAAAATATCTAAATTTAATTTAGTTACTAATAAATGATGAAAACATTAAAAACGTGGATAAGATAAAATTCACAAAAGAAAACTGAAATAAAATATATTACATAATGGATTTCAAGCCTTGAATATACCACCTTACATCCATCAAGTGCACTTTGCACTAGCTGTGAGATTTCTAAAAACACATCCTCTTGAGATGACTCATGAGAAAACATTTTGTCAAAAGTGAAACAATACTTTCGAGCTGTTTACAAATAAAGAAAAAGAAAAAGCTTCAGCTATAGAAGGCTCATCCTTACAGATTATGGTTTCCATAAGACATTATAAAAAAGATGAAAACTTGCATGTAATAAATTAGAAAAAAATTCCTTACCACTGTACATCAAATCAATGCCTATCCCAAGAGACTCAATGCTTATTGGATAAGAAATAACTGAACAATCTGCTCTCCTGCCATCAACGTCTGACAAAAATGGTCGCACTGCAAAAAACTCGAATGTTTCCTTTTAGTTCTTGCAAAACATTAAAGCTCAGAAAAAGTATAATATGTGTGGTATAAATAACATATATCAATATACATTTTGGGCATGTTTCTTGTACAACCTTCCAATGGAGTGACTATCAAAGGCTCTAAGATTTTAAGAAAAAAAGCTGTAAAAAAAAAGAACTTTTCTTTAAGACAATTATCGAGCGTTCAAATGCCAGATCGACAGTCAAATTTCAAGTGTTTTGCTACCAATTATGTAGCTTTTATGAAAATATCAAAATAATAACAAACACTTTGGCATGGAGAGACCTATCCTTGCAAATGGAGACACATACATGGCTTGTTAAAAAGAAGAAATTGAGAGATACACATGCATATTTATTGGTTTGGGACTAAAACAAGAATTTCAAATAGTTTAAAACTGATTTCAATCCAACATTCAGCCGAATTATTGGTTTGGTTCAACTCAAGGTTTACACTAATCTTTGCTAAAATCAATCTCCACCACCCTCAACCTCATTTTGCTTCGAAATCCATTACTAAATTACCTAAATACCTTCACTTTCTGACAATAAAAGTGCTCAGGTGGGTAAGTTAGAAAATGCTCTTGATAGCTACAATAGTGGTTCTGATGGATGAGATTTACAAGACTTAGTGTCATCGAATTTCAAACACCTAAGAATGGTTTCACATTCAATTTCTCTTTTGTTAATATTTCCCTTGCTTAATTATCCATAACATTACTTTTATGTTTACTCTTTTAATAGTTTACTAATTGATAACATAAATAAATATTGCCTAATTTAAATGTTTAATTAAATAACATTGATTTCAATCTTATCCTTTTATTGTATTACCTACTTTTATCCTTTCAATAATACTCTTTTTAGTCCCTTGGATAGATTATGGCGACTCAATTCTTTAATAATATTTTTTATAATTTATTTTTTGCATAACCTGCCACACAGACAAGTGATTATCATTGTTTTTAATAGTGTTATTTATATCATTTCATTTTTAGTACCAAACCCCATAACTATATGGACAAATGGCAACCTTATTAATTTTACAAAATATCCCATTTATTTTCAATAGTTCATTTTTTTTCAATGCTACACGTGCACCTTATCTACAGTTAAGTGCATTCGTGTTATACAAGCACAAGCTACCTGCATGCAAGAATAGAACCTTGGCTTGATAATAGATTTGTGCACCTCAGGATGCACACTGGCCAAGACAGACGTTGATAGGTGCAAAATTTGTCAAATTTGAGAATCTTTTATTTTCGATCAAAATCACATTTTTTATATTTAAAAATTGTATCCCAACCACTATATAAAAAGGTAGAAATAATGAATGAAATAATACAAAAAATTCAAAAAAAATATGAGGCGTCAAAACTCATAGAAAGTCAGAACTTAAAAAGTTCAACGAGTTTTGAGAATCAGAACTTCGTAAATTCAAAACCTTTTAAAGGAAATCTTCTTGGGAAATTCAACCTCCTTGTGATAACAACCCTCTTATCCTTCCCTTTCTCCTTCTTTCTTTGCTCACCATTATTACACTTCCACTTCTGTTGTTATCATTTTAAAAAAAAGCCTGTTAAAGAGGGTTCAAGAGCAGAAAACCTCACAAGCAGATCATTGATAATTGATTTTAATGATAATGACAACACTATTATTAGAGTCACAATTGTTGAAAGTCACCAACCATAATTTATTAACTAAGTTTCTAGAACAAGTGCTACTTTGGAAGCATTAACAAGTGGCATGGCTAAGAATTGTCAATAATAACTCATCATGTTTCTTTGCAATTTAACATTGGGCAACTAACAAGGAAAAGAAGTAGCATGTCAACATCCCAACTAGCCTTATGCCCAAGCACTCACATCAGAGGAGCAAGCACCTATAAGCCCCGAGTTATAGGGATCATGGTTCTATTTACAAGAGGAAAAGAGCAAATCTAAGAAAAAATCAATGACAAAAAAACCAATGATATCAAAAGTTACCTTGTTAGAGAAATATCTAAATCTTTTTACCACTCATATTGCTTTTATTGTTGCTAACTCATAGTACTTGTAAAGCATTCTGACTACTATAGAGATCACAATAAGCTCTTAAGTAAAGTCACTCACAACTTCAAAGGTTTTTAATGTTTGTTTGAAATTGAAAAACATAACATGCAAACAAACAAAATATGCAAAATAATGGCATTTGCATCCAACATCAAGTGTATTACAAGAAAAAAACTCATTGTCATTAGGATTTTTTGAGAAGATCGTTTTGAATATCGATCTTTGATTAAAAAAGCCAAGTTGTTGTAGGTTTTCACTCTAGTATAAATATAAAGTTCCGATTATATATTCTATATTTATTGCATTCATTCTTTTATTATGACTACTTTTGGCTCAAGTATGGGATCTTTTGATCTATTATACACCCTTTGATTTGCATAATGAGCTATAGTATATAACTCTTCTATGGATTGTTATGAATTTTCTTCTACCTACGTTTACAAAAAACTACTATGGAATAAGTTTGATCTTTTATGATTGTGAGTAAATAAAAACAATAATTGTCAAAATAACTTAAAAATTTCCAATCATTACTTCATCCTTATTTTTGTTAGTTATACTACAAGTACAAAAACTTTTTAAAAATACTATTTTAAAAAAAGGCTATTTTTATCTTTTTAAATTTTTTAAAAAAATGAAAATAAGTACAATTCAACTTCCTCTTGTGCATGTCTCAACTCTTCAAAAACATGCAAGCTTTCAACAACATTGTTACTACAAAAATTGCAACCATGTTCTATGGCAAATTACTAGACTAGAAAAAGGCTACTGATTAAAAGGCATTTGTTAAATGACAAATTAAGCAATTGACAGATTGATTTAAGCTATGATAACACAACCAACCACTAAAAACTATTTCTTATTATATAAATTAAGAGTGGTAGCATAAAACATTTTTAACAAAAACACAGAGTTATAATGAAAATAATTGAGGCAAAATTACTTGAACAAAAGGTTTTGTTTCTTAATTTGGTGGAGTGCATTTATATGATAGTAAACTCACTTTAAATTGATAATCTCACCCTCATATTCTCAAGTTGGTTCCTAAGCAAGCTGGCCTGATCCGTTAATCTAGTAATAATCTCCATCAATGTAGTTTTCTCCTTCTGCAACTTTGATATAGTATCACCATTCTTGATAGCATCAGCCTGCAGTTGAAGGTTATACTGTTGTGCACTATTGTTGTACTCTTCTAGTAGTTTGTTTGTCCCTTGAATCATTTTTATCTATGTAGTAACAAAATATACAATCTATCAAAAAAACAAAATATATAAATATTTCTTTCAATTAAGTTCAACAATGCATGTTGCTCTACTTGACTATTAAGAGGATTTATGTCTTGTGTAGTTTTCTCAAGAACTCCCATGAGACCATAACGTAAATTTTCAGAAGCAACCCTTGCTTCAGCTTCTTTCTCCTAAGCTTTAATGGCAACGTGATATGTTTCATGAGTATTGTCATTATATATAAGTCAATAAAGAAACTATATTTAATTTTTAGAAGGTACCAATTTGTTGGAATCCTCTCTCTTAAGGTTCTTCTCTAAGGAAACCTTCATTGTCTTGTATTACTTTATTAGCGAAGTAAACTCTTCTATTTTGGAATTCATTTGAGATTCTGAAAATAAATGAAATTTTCAAAAGTTTAATAGTTAAAAAAAATCATCATCACGTGAAAATGTAAATTGAAAATATTCACCAATTTTAGAATGCTTTCTCTTTTATGACTCCAAAAAACTATTGAGCTCATCCTATATCACAAGATAACAATCTTCCAGATCAATGTACCAACTAATGTAGGACTTAAACCTCTTGATGTAGTTTCTCATATCATTCATCCTTCCTTGCAAAAATAAAACTATAAAAATTAGAATAAACACAATTACTCAAGAAAAAAAAGAGACAGATTGTTATGGTAACATAAAGATTAGGAAACCTAGTTGCCTGGACATCTGCTTTGCTTCTAAGCTTTGATTTCTCAGACAGTAACTTTGCTACATCCTCCCTTGAGTTAAACACAACCCCGACACCATTAAAATCTCCAATAGAGCTGGCAGTATCGAGAACACCTCCATTATCCCCAGATATTGTATTCATACTCGATAGAGGTAGACGACAACGCGGCCAGTTTGCCTTTCCTTCCATATTCCCGCCTCCAATCTTCTATCATCTATTTAACTACGATTCATCCAAGTCCTCGCTCTTCTGCAAATCGATCTACACATAAGAATTCCAAGACAAGGAGAGCACTAGCCATAGAACGGATTGATACTGAATGTGGCGAGAAGTAAACTTTACATTTGGGTGGCTTTGAGAAACATTATACCCAGCGGTCAACGAGGGTTTGTTCTGGTTGCTCGTGTGCATCGTCAATGAGAGAAAAACGATCCAACGGAGCTACTTAGGGGTTGGGCTGAAGTGGAACCCTGATGAAGTGCAGTGGTTGGATAAGGAACAGAAGAAAAAAATCATCGAACAAACAAATTACAAACACAAGAAGAAGAAAAAAAACCTTTTCTTTATCTTTCAGAGGAATTGTTTGGTCTCTGGAGCGACAATACTCTGGCTCTTCCCTTCTGTACACGAGCGAACGGGCAAGCTTCAGGATTTGTAATTTATTGAAACGAGCACGCCAGAGATTCCGAAATGACCCAAACTACTCTTAATAATTACACGACGAACGAAGCAGCCATATGTATTTTCTTTCAAATAAATATTATTCAACAAAAAAAGAAAACAAACAGAAATAACATTTAAAAACCAAACTAAACGAAAAAAATGATTGCATTAATTTTTTTAGCTTAAATTTGAAAATGAGAGATTACAAAATAAAGCTTTGAAAAAAGAATATTAAAAAGAGTTTTATATAAATAAATGAAAAATATATATATATATATATATATATATATATATATATATATATATATATATATATATATATATATATATATATATATATATATATATATATATATATATATTTTAACAATTAGAGATTGAGAAAAATAGAAACAATATTTAAAATTTTGTTATTAGTCTAGACAAATTTTATCTTTAACTTTATATTATTTTTTAATATGATATTAGGATTTTGTCTTATTATTTTGGAATAAATTTTAAATAAATTAATATATAAGATAATAAATATGTAAAAAAAGAATTATATTAATATTTGAATCAAGATTAATTGTGACATCAAGGTCTATTTCAACGACCATACTTGTCTATGCTAGTGACGGTCCATTAATCATTGCTCTTTTTCCATTGTTCTCTTAGTGATAGAATGAAAAGTTACACTACACTTGACCCTAATTTTAGCGTAAGGTTTATACAACAATAAATAATGTCTCATGCAATGATGATTTTTCTACTAAGCAGACTACCTTTTTGAGTATCAATGTTCTCCAGTATTTGTGTTACACCCTTGTGTTTGATGAGTCAAGCATAAATGTTTGTATCTCATATGGGCATGTTTTAAGTGAAATTATTAACATTAAATTAAGTCAAGCCATGAACTTTAAATGCCTAAAATAGTGGTTTTCAAGGCTCTTGGAGTCATGGCAAGCTTCGCAGAAATTAAAGACATGCACTAAAATTTTTATACTTGAATTTCTCTTTATTTTTCTTGAATTTGATATGTCCAAATTTTAAGAAGATGTGGCTCACTAGTAGTATTAATATTTAAAAATATTATAAAAATTAATAATTGTTGAATTTTGTTTTGGGCCAAACATTATTGATAAAAAGTATAGACATTTGTATTTGATTTTTTTAAATTATTTAGGAATTATTTTTCATGAATTATTTTTCATGAATTTTTTTTCGTAGTCATTTAGCAAACTTGTAACACTATCATAATATAAAACTATTTTGATATTCTTATATTAAAAATTTTGGCACAAAAATTCTCACAAGACACTATAAAACAACGTTAGTCTCGTGATTTTTCATTGTAGCATTAGGCGGGTTGACCCGACAGGACCAGTGGCCAGTCCAAGCATTTAGGAATTTTTTTAAGAAAATATAATAAAATTAAAATAGTTAGATTGACCCAGAACAGGTGAGCGTCGCCCAAAGGCGAAGGAAGAAGGCCGCTAGGAAGAGTAAACGAAACAGGGCAAAATCAATCCAAAGGGAAAGCTGAACGGAATAGGGCGAGGTCAAGTCAACCAGGACCAAGTGTCTTGAGTGAGGAAGAGGAGAGCCAACCCCAAACTGCTTGTGAGCCATACGAACCGAATTCCTTATAGAGCACAATGGTAAAATTAGTTGGGAAATGTGGGGCTAAAGTCCCAATCCGATTGTTAATGATGGTGTCGATTGTTAATGATGGTGCACAGGCAAGCGCGATTCGACGGCAGAGATTAATCAAGGTAAAATATAAGAAGTACAGGAGAATCGAACCTAAGTAGATCTGTGTGTGTCATGAGGCGTAAGCAATGATGTAAACATTTTAATTCAATTAATTTATGGATGCATTATGCTAATACATACAGGACAACTTACGCTTGGTCCAATGGCCCAGATCAAGGCTGCCTAGATCCAATAATATGGATTGATCTCGAACGATAAAATCGTGATGCAATCGGAAACATCCATTTCAGGCTCCAAATCGAACGGGGACTACTTTGTGTTCATTACCCAAACGGCTACTTCATTTTAGAGCCGTTTGGAGTGGATTAAGAACTTAAATTGTTCTCCATGATTAGGGAAGGATGAAGAACTCCTTGTGTCAGCTACCAAACAGCTAGTTCATTTTAGAGTAGTTGGGAGTGGATTTGGAGCTCAATTTTTAGCTCTATAAATCAGAAAAGATGAAGAAATCCAAGAGGTTATAATTGCTGATGTTAATCATGACCTGTCAAAATTCTATAATACCAAAAATTAGATAATATTTTTTAAATCTATTTCTTCAATTTAAAAAGAAATTAAGTGCTATATATTATACTTTGAGATGTCAGTAATACATCACAAGGATTTTGATCTCTTAAGGAGAATCCTTTCATATAAAGTTAAGTTGATGTAACATCATAACTTTTAATATCAGATCAACTTTTTAAAAATATTTTGGATAACAATAGAAATATTGTTACAAATTTAACAATATGATTTTATTTTAATAAGTGTTTTAGAAAGATATATTATTTAAAATGTCAAAAAATATTGAAAAAATCAAAATAAAAAAGAAATGAAGAGTATAGTAAGTAACTTATATTAAATTTTGTTTAAAATCATTTGGAGTCCATTTGATATGAAAAATGCATAGATTATCAACATAGAGATCCCATCCATTTTTTTATTGATGTTATTAAACTTATTCTCATAATTATCTTCATACTTTTAAATTATTTTTATTAAAATAGCTATTGAAATTATTATGAAAATTTTCCCATCTCATATGACAATGCTTAAATGAATATTTTTGCATGCCAAACATGTCACGTCATATAAAAAATATTCAAGAAATTAAATACCAGAGCAATATATAGTATATAACTTAACATCTGCATCCAAATGTTAAAGTTGCCAAAATATATATTTATAATTTAATCAAGTTTAGAAGTTAAATGCTACTAATTTATATTTTTTTCAACCACTAAGCATATGTACAAAAAACATTCAGTCACCTAACTTGAAATTTAATGTTGTCACCTTCCTTCCCACGTTGGCTCCACATGCCAAATTACCCAATTTGGAAAAGCCCCAATTTTTCGGATTTGACAAAAGTTTGTCAACATAGTTTCTTAAATTCTCACATAATAGAAAACAATACTATTTAATTCTTTATTGCAATGTTTAAAACTTACTTTCACAATAAAATCTCATATTTTGATGTTTTAATTTGGACCATTTGCCATCAAAATCATTTTATCTCTATGATTTTCTAAATTAGCAAAATTGTCCATTTACTCTAGTTAAATACACTAAACTTCAACAAAATGAAGATTATACTATACTCAACATTTCTTTAAAGTTTCTTAACATATTCACAGCCAATAGTGTTTACGAGTATTTTATCACTAATTAATTTTAGAATAAATTGGATTTTTAGAAATGGGAAAATATTTTATTTTAAAAAAAATCTAGTTTTCTTAAATCTTTGATACAAATGATCTCCAAATTTATTTAACAAATTGTGAAACCCATAAAACTATACTACACATAATTTTTTCTAATTTTTTTAATATTGTTTAATATTTAAATGACTTTTTCCATAAAAAAGAATTTCTTTTCTAAAAAATGTATCATTTTTTATATTTTTTATTTTTTTAAAGATCATCATTTATTTTAATATTTTCTCCCAAAAATATTTAATGTAATATTTTTCTATAATTTTAATCTTTTGTTTTGTGACCAATTTAATTCCAAATTTTATGGTATTACAATAATAAATTCTTAAAAATTTGATATTCCTTATTTAATTTTGTTCTTCTTGCTCCGTAGGACTCACATCCCATCTTCTAAAAATTTATAATGTTTTATAAAGTAGTAATAAATCACTAAAGAAATATAAACTATATAAAATTATTTTTTAATATAGTTTTTGACTTTTAATGAAAATAATGTATCTCCTTTCTCTTTAATCCCAATTTCACCATCCAATAAATGCACTTAATTAATTTATATTGTTGATAATGAGATTAATCAAAATAAAAATTTGTTAAATAATACTATTAAAATGTTATATTATTACAATTAATTCCATAACTTGAGTCCTAATAGATCCATCATATTAAAGTCTACTTATTTGATTGGATCATCTACAACCTATTAGATCATTTGATTTAATTCATTTAATTGTTCAATGTATGTCTAATGGATGATAGATTTTTCCAACTGCTCTATTTGACTTGTTGTCATACTATTTAATCCGCATGTAAGATCGATAAATGCTCATTAAAAGATTATTGGATTGTCTATCGAGCATTTGATAAAGACTCACAATACAAATGTTGAAACATTATTAGATTGTTTGATTTTTTTCATTAGTTCATTCAATCTTTTATTGGTTTATTTGATGGTCCTTTTTAATGTATAATAAAGACTTTGTTTATTTCTTATATTTTCTTTAAATCATTAAATTCCCTTCTGTAGTTATGATTTCATGCACATAAGGCTTAGTTCTCTTTACAAATCTTTCATACATGACTCCAATTAGCAAAAATAGGAAACATTTACAGTTTGCATGAAAATACTTATAGTTTCAGCTTAGGTCTTAACTAGATGTATTCAAAATCAATTGTAAATCATAGGGAAAACTTACCTTGTCTCTTTTAATTAGATTTTTCCTATAGTGATCCTTTAATTAATTTTCTTTTCTTCTCTACAACTAGTTAGGAGTTATGGTAGAAGCTTATACAATCTCTCTTTTTGATAACAAAGTGCATATGTAATAGTCTTTTCCTATTAACTTAAAAATTCCTTCTAAATAAGTTTAAATTATTTGAATTGTCTATGTCATATTTGAAACTTGAGAATTTATTGATGAATAAGCTTTTTAAAAACCATGGCAAGATAGTAATGATAGGATACAAAATCTTAGTATAATATCACGAATGTTTCAATTTGAGAAATCTGTATGTAAGCGGTTTATATTTTTAAAAAACTATTTAAAATTTTTATAAATATTTAAAATAAAAAAATATAAAAAGATAAGAAATTTAGATTAAATAATAAAATAATCCTATTATTAAATAACAGAATGCTCTCTATTGTCTCGAGCTTTTTGGCAAAGTTCAGTAGTGCATAAATGAAGCATGAAGAGAAAGAGCTTAGGGAGAGTGTTCAGGGAGATTTTGCTTGAGATCTTGTAGGAATTCAAAGAAAACATAGAGAAAAACGAAAAAAAGGAAAACGGAGAAAAAAAGTTTTTTGACCTCACTTTACTAGAATCACATCTTAAGGAAAGTTCATAATTGAGTTCATCTTCATAAATCATATATTTGCTATTTGGGGTGTTTTGGAAGTGGATCTTTTGTGATTTTAATGGATTTATGCTTGAGTTTGTTAGTTTTTAGTTGTTATGGTGCAACCAAGAAATCAACCAAGTCGTTTGTTACAATCTACAAAACATAGCCAGTGATGGGGCTTTCGCTTTGTGTCAATGGCTTAGTTAGTTGATCATTGTTCTAGTGTGCTCAATTAACTAAACAAATACAATTGATTTAGAAAAGACACAATAACAATTGCCTTATTTAATCTTTTCTTTGACAAGTGATTGTTAACATCATACAAGTATGATGAGCTGATCAGATGAATGTGACGGGTTTAGAAGAAGGTCTAATAGAGATTTCCCATATGATCGGTAATTTTGCCAATATATGCCATGGATCATATGACTTGATATAGAGATCATACCATATAATATGAAGCTAAAATTGTTAAAGTATAGTCCTGTTTAAAGATTATTTGAAATAGTTTTTGTAAGTGCTTTTTCATAAAAAGTGGCAATGATGACAAAATATAATATGAATTGTATAAAAAATGAGAAGAGAAGATAAAGGAAAAGGAGTGTCCAAGAAAGTAATATCTCAAAACCATTAGATACGTCAACTAATTAATTATGATATAAGAGAGTTGCTTTACTAAACTCTAATCTAACATTATGCAATGACATAATGATATGAGCATTAGCATAGCATGATATCATTTACGTATGTTTTAATATTGAAATAGCCTTTTACTACTATTAATATATAAATGTATACAAAAAGATTATTATTAAAAATTAAATAAATATTTTATTGAAGCATAAGTGAGATAAATTCAGTCAATGTAATATAACTAGATTAAAGAGATTCGAAAATCACATGCAAAGCAATAAAGATTTACATAGTAATATATCCAAACAAATTAAAAAATTAAAAGAAAATAAAATAAATTATATATGAAAGTTGTATTCCTAGGCACTAAGATAAATGAGTGTAACATCCTAAATCATCAAATTAAGTATGAATCAAAATGTCTATGAGAGCATGTCAAATCCTTAAAAAATAATATTTAAAATTATAAAAAATAAATATTTAAATAGATAATGCTCATGGAGATGAGTACAACCACATTTGTTTCATCCCGATCCCCTTGTTTCAAATTATAGCAAATTATCAACATAAATAATCACAAATAATAATGAAGTATTCTTCTAATATTAAGAAAAATATAATAAAGCAAATTATAGAAAACTACTAACAATTTCCTTTTCATCATGGAATTTACATAACCTTATTCTGCCTTAGTTGTGCATTAAGACTTACCTCAACTTTACGCATTTTCCCTTTCTCTTTATTGTGCAAATAATTGTTTAGGTGGTGCATTTAGAGGTGTCAACATGTTGAGCTTAGTAGGTTTGAGGGTGGTGGTCACTTGGATATGCTTTTTGAGGAATGTTCTTATCAAGTCTTAGTCTTTTTTGCCATTGGATGAGGCACTTTTAAGGCAAATATGCTTTTCCTTTTAGCTTCCCAATAAGTGCAAAGGAGAATTCTTTCTCATTAATGAGCCACAAAATTCTTCTAAAGATTTCTTGTGAGGACAATGGAGAATCCATGTTAAAGATTTCTCACTTGTGTAATGCAAGAATTTTCTTGATTCGCTTCCTTACAAGCATCATTGAAGAATTTGAGAAAGGCTTCAAGGGGCTCAAATTAATGTTATCTTAGATAAATGAGTGATTCAAAGAACTACTTAGGTTTAATGCAACTAGCAAAGAAGATAGAAAATATGCTCTTGTATTATTTAAGAGAGAAATTTGATATTGGAGGCTACTTCTATAATCATTTGGAAGTTACATCTTTTAAAAAAGTGAAAAAACTTTCATTTATATGTCTTAAAATTACTTGTAAAGAATTAATAATCTGGAACTCCTTTAGAAAAATACAAAGGTTGAGTTAAGAAAGTAAAAATAAAAGTTAGTTAATTAGAGCTAATAAGATCTACTTCTTATTAGGAGAAGTCTCATAAAAAATGTGTAGATTATACTTGTATGCCTACAATAGGTTGGATTTCTCATCAAAGTGATAGAAGAATCCTCAATAAAGTTGAGTTGGTATTGTCTTAATGTCAGCTACCAACCTAATCACTTCATTAAATAAAAAAATCAAGTGTTTTACGCAAATAAAATATTGAGTGAGGAAAGTAAATTCTATGTAGGGACAAGATGATATCACAAAATGCTTTGTACTAAATAAAATAAAATCATACAAATAAATCATCATCATAATATAATATAGATATAACTTGTATAACAATATATATAAAGTTCAAATTGATGTTTTATTTTACTTTCAATTACCCAATCTATACTAAGTATTGCTCACTCTAAAATCTTAAGAGTGTGGTCTTCTCACTTGGTGTCAAATCCCCAAATCTCAATTTAATGGAATCATGATCTGTGACTTAAGCACAAATGATACTTAATTATTTCAAAAGATAAATCCAATAAGACAACTAAACATAAAGGAATGCAAAAATAAACAAATATGTTGAATAAAAAAAATTCCATATCATAACCATGATAATAAACCACGTGTGTAAGATTGAAATCATACTAAATGTCATGCATACTATAAGTAAACTATATAAAATATAAATACTAGTTTTTCTATTCTTTCTAATTTTTAATGTTTTATATAATCATCAAGTTCAGTATTCTTTAAATCGTTATTCTCATGAGATCCAATAATTATATCAATATATAGCCGCTAATCATCATCTATTTAATCTATCTAAATAATGTTAAGTAGATGTCTAATCCAAATATTGATACTCCACGATAACTCCTTAGGTTTAGTGCCTTATGGTAAGTATGGTAGCTATATCTTTTGATGAAATTTGGTTGGCCTAGTATCATCCATTATAAATAAAGACGTCATAACACATACACTAAGCATATATTTAATCTTAAGATCAATACTTTATAATAACATCTATTGGGTTTAGTGTCATCAATATCATAACACACACAAAAAAATGTCTAATTTGAAGATCGATACCATAATATCTCCAAGGCATAATATTGAGGACAATATCTTTAAAAAGCTATTTTTAATTTTTATTTTTCAGCTATATAATATCGTATGATATGTTAATTGAAACTATTGAAATATATATATATATATATATATATATATATGTCAGCCTGTTTATTATTATCAAAACCAAGATACATTATTTATATTTTAAGTGTTTTCATTTTATATTGCTTTTGTTTACTTTTTTTATGGCGCCAGGTAACAAATACATGAACAAAATAATGTAAATCATGTAATTAATAAAGTCATGTACCAAATAATATAAAAAATCATTAATATCATACTAAATCATAATATATAAGTATTTTCCATCATAATAAATATAATTTTAAAGAAACAAAATAAAATAATATTATGTTAGATCACAAATTATAAGTTTATTTATATTTTAAAATTTTATTTATTAAAAAAATTTATAATAAAATATTTAAAAAATAATTACTAAAATAATACTATCATGTTATATAACATGTTTTCCAATTTTTCTATCTAAATATGACAGTTATCATCCTTTTGAATTTTAATTTATTTTAATTTTTTAAAATATTATATTTATGTAAGGGTCTACATACATCCTAATTATAAGTAATTAAAATCATGTAAATTCTCTTTTTATCATTAAGTTATTAATTATATCATTCTTTAACAATTCTTTAAATTGTATCGTACCATTATCTAGAACTAAGTAATCTATATTATATCGTACATATATGATATCATTATTGTATTACACGATCGGCTTTATTCCTCATTACCTAATATATTAGTTTATTCGAATCTACAAATCTAATAAAACTATCATACTCTACGATAATAATATTGTATTATATGTTCTAATTCGAATTCTTATATTTTAATATATTATTTATGTTATACTATGATCCATATAATCACACTATATGATATGGAGACTTCTTTAATGATTGTATCATATGATTAATCCTATTTTACTAAATGGTTTTATTTCTCTCTACTAACATCATCTGCTTTTCTTACTAATTTGATAAATGAATCATATTATATGATTCAACTCTGTTAAAATTATATAGCTTGAAATTGCATCTTACAATCACCAACATTGTACTAATCTTCCTATTTAGACTTATCAATTCTCTTTCAATTGAAATAGATCATAGAATGTGATGTTTATATTAATTTGTATGATAGATTCATCTATGCAACAATAATTGTGCTCTTAGTATTAGTGTGATTTAGCAAAATGACAAAAAAAATTATTTTTGACAACCTTCTCATAGCTCTACCATAAGCTTATCATGTATTGTGATACCACATCTCCTCTTTCTTCAATGAATTCAACATAGTAACATAATAAAAAAATATAGAACTTACATCATCGATGATTCAACCTTTGCAACTCTCCTCTAATGGCACAACTCTACTTCTCAGTTTTCTTATATGAAAAAGCTCATTGGAGCACAAAAGTTCACTTGAACTTAGGCTTTGTTGGGCCTACTAGACCTATTTATAAGCTGAGACAACAAGGTCATGATGACCTGAACTCCTTAAAGCTCACTATAGAATTAAGCTTGGGAAGTGGGCTTAAAATCATTTTTTATCCTACCCATACCATGACTGTTGAGAATTTGAAAATCTTATTCCCATGGGTTTCAATATGACATCTTTATAAAACACCTAAATATTATATTATTTACAAATATATCAACTTATTTAATATTTTTCTATAATGATATCTAGAAATTACATATATAGCCCATCAAACTCTAATATTTATATATTTATAAATATATTATTCACTAATTAGTTTTAATTTAAGAAAAAATTTCTAAAATTATAAATTTAACATGATACATTTTATCTTTAATATTTATAAATTTATCAATTACTAATTAGATTTGACATAAATCATAATTTTTAAAATTTCAAAAATATCTTACATGCCCATTAGATAATTACATTTATACATCTATCTTTAATAATTTATAAGAAATTTTTTAGATCTTTAAAAATTACGTACTCTATGTCATTGAGTTCATCTACCAAGAGTTCTATTTATTGATATGCTCAAATAACATATTTTTTACTAAATTTGAACTTATGATATATTATGAGCACTTTATTGTTATTTTAATAATTTTATATAATAATAATATATTTTAATATTTTTATATAAAAATGATATATTTTAAGAAATTAATTTGATTAACTGTAATAATACTTTGTCACAATCTTTTTGACTTAAATATAAAGTTTCTCTATGTGATATAGTTTGAGATTTGAGGGTTGTTACATTTAAGATTATGTTATGGGCAAAAAAAATTTAACTAGGGCAGAGGTGGTAGGCTTTGATTCATAAATCATTGTTGTGGTATCAATAAGATGATGTTGTAAAGGATTATAAGGTATAAGATTTGTGAAAATGGAAGCAAAGTGATTATGTCAAAGAGTGATACTAAGATCCTCAAGGGGCTCTCGATTAGAAGAGAGGGATTTGGTGTTGTCTCCCTTGCTATAGTTATTAAATTACCTTATATGCCCCTTTAAAGTATAAGAAGAAATAAATTTTGTAAAATATTTTATTTGTTATTAACATAAATTGAAACGATTGTTGGTGGATGAAGGAGAGAGATTACAAACTAATGAGGCGGAAATGTAAGGAACTTTGCTTGCTTCTTAACCAAAGGTGTTGAGAGATTCTCTTTCAAATAACAATATCATAGATTCTTTGTTCCATTTTAGCTTACTTATCTAGTTTCTTACAAATGATGTTAAAAGATGTTAATGTAAAATTTAGATTCAAGGGAATCAACGAAAACTTAGTAAAGATTTTTATTGAGTGCAATTACAAAAAAATTTAAGTAATAACATGGGGTCTCCTAAGTCAAGGATCACAAAGGAGGACGAGATAAACTAGGGGAATAAACTGAAATTCAATTTCCCTTTAGAAAAATGTTTGTTCTTCAAGTATGCAAATTTATTTCTTTCAATTAAACCCTAAGTGTCACTTCCTATTTGAGTTTGTGCATCAACAAAGAATGACCAAATATTATCTTTCTTCTTTTATTTCCTTGGAGGTTGTGTTGCATGTCTCGACACAAGACATTGTCAAAAGGATAGTTAAACTTTACACTTACCTCCTTAAGTGCCAACATTACTAGAAGACATGGGTACGAGATGGATGAATCATGCGCATTATCTCCTTAGATGATAGCATTGTAAGCGATGGCAATTAAGTCTTGATGGTCCATCCTCAAGCTGTTGGCATTATCAATAAAGGTTCTCAAACATTACATCTCTAATATTTATCATATAATTATATTATAGATGGATAACAAAAATTTGTGATGCACATTTATGCATCTTAAAATTATAATAAATATTATCAATAATGGTGTGCTTATTAATAGATTATAATTTAATAATAATAAATAAATATTATTGCTTTTGAAATTTAGTAATAATACCCCAATCTTTTAATTAAATATATTATTAAATTTATTTTTATTAAAATATTTAAAAAAATTTAATCCCATACTAATTCGTAGAGCAATCCTAGTGTCGCCAATCAAATTCAAAACAATACTCCCTTATTTTGTTTAATAAATTATTAACATATAGTAATTATCTTTTGTTTTTAAACATTTTCCATACCAGAACCACATAAGCTCCTTAGCTTGGTTCTTTTGAGCTTCCCTTCGAATAGTGTTTTGTTAATTTATTTGTAGAAATGGCGACGGCGACGAACCTCCTCTTACCTGATTGCTTCTCTACATCTGGAAAGGTAGTCGATAGGCTGAGCCTTCCTTTGCTTCAATCCAGGATGAAGCTGGACAAGAAGGATACGAGGCAGAGCTTCTCCTAATCTACGGCCACTTCGAATCGTCCCTGCAACTCTTCTTTCAGCAATCCACACTCAGTTCGTCGTCGGACTCCGTGGTCTCGAAGGATCTTAGTCACCTCACGATGTTCCTGGTGCACATGACCCCATACTATCCCCAACACATGGCTGAATTTTCTCATTAGTCTCTCTTCTCCTTCAATCCGAAGTTCGGACCCTCCCGTCTTCCCTTTGTTCCAATCTAGCACAAATCATCATCCTCCTTGTCAATGAGAAGGTTTGTTATTTTATTTTATTTTTTGGTCGAATCTGTTATAGTGTTCGGTACACTTCAATTTGGAGGGCAACCATTATTCAACATATTTTTGTTCAACATTTTAATGGGTGGAAATATCTTTTGTTTGTATAGATTAAAGTTATATTTTAAACTGGGCATTGGAGAAAATGGGAAACTTCCACTTAATTGAGCTTTAAGAGAAGATTATAATTGTTGATAAGTTGTTAGACTTGATTAGCCCTTTCTAATTGTTTGTGAAGGTAAAAATTTGATTTTCCTCTGCAAAGAATAAAACAGACACTTTTTACCATGATTTCTTAAATATAGAATCTTAACTATTTCCTGTGAGGCTGTATATTTCTTTTGTTTGATTCCTATATTAAAACGGCTTAAGCTGCCAACACCGAATTCATATTCTGTTATTATAATTACAAGAACAGTCCTTTAACACATCAAGTGAGGTCAGACACATTGATTCTAAGATGCTATTGTTTCTTTTCATTAACTTTCTTTCTTCTGGACCCAAAGTCGTTAAAGCCATTTAAAATAGTCAATAGTCATTTTTTTTGTTCTATATTTTTTTTCCTTTTTTATAGGAATGAATTAGTCATCTACTTCTCTTATAGAATGACAAAGTAAACTTATTAAAATAACAAAACCATCTAGATTGATTTTCTTTAGGCTTGTCTTTAATTAGTAGAATGACAACTTTCTCCACTATAATAAGTTACTCTTCAAACTTAAAAGCTTTATCTCTATAGCAATTATTCTATTTGTGTTTTTGTACTCATACATTGATATTTGATACCATTCAATCTTAAAAATTTACCTTTATTCTTGAGTGTGATATTTTTTATGACACCACACTAAGAAGTTGTTTTATTTTTCGTCTTATTTGTTCAATGCTTGGATCATATTAGTGACATTTTTTGTTAATTTTTCTATCATTTTGGAGTATAGGCTCTAAATAAGTAATTTTATATTGTTCCTTTTTTAATGATAACTATTACAATCAATATGTTTTTGGAATTACTTGTCTAAATATAAATTCCTTATATTTATTATAAGAACTAGAAATGCGATACCATTTAAATTTCAGAGTCATTGTTCATCGACAAAGTTTTTTTTATCTATTTGCTTAGTCTTAGTTTTGATTTGTCATTTTGTGTAGTCTTACCAATTGGTGTAACATTATTAGCAAAATGCATAATAATGGTTTATCTTGAATTTTACAATTGCATCAATAATTAGTGTAAAATTAAAGCTGCCTTTTATTTCTTATGTTGTTAGAAAGTTTTATGAAAGGAGGAGTGCAAAAGTACATATGAAGCGTTATCTTTTTATGTGCAAAAATGGGAGTTGTAAGAAATTTTCAAAATGTTTTTGATGCTTTTAGTGTATAGGAAAAAAAACATTTTTGAAATTAAGTTTACGAACACACCCAAGGACTTAAAGCATAGCCATAATGAAATTCAATTGTAATTAAGAAATTTTTAATATGTTGTCCTTAGGCGTGTGAAATTATTTTTAATATATGCAATTTTAATTTATTTTTATTCTTTTCTAATGCCTTCTCAATATAAAGCATCTTTATACACTCATCATTACTTTGTTATACATGTTTTTCATAATTTTAATATGTACAATGCTGGCTTGTTTTTTTCGTTTTCTAATACTTTTTTGAACATGTAAGGAAATATCATAATAATAATTAATTTGAGTTCATGATGATTCCCTTGTAGAATTAAGAAAATGTTTTTTGTTCCTTGAAGTAATGATAAGAAAATGTTACAATCATTGTATGTTCTCATTAAGCTCTTTAATCCCATCACAAAAATTCGTTATATAATCGTTTATAGACTTATCCAAAATTGTGCTAACCCATTTCTATTTCAATTCTTACTTGAGTATTAAAGCTTGAATCCTAAAATTGGTAATACCTTGGTTTTCTGACAATGTGCCTGGTTTGTTGAACAACAGTAACGTTTATCTTCTTATAAACCATGATGTTAATTAACATAGTGAAATTTATGATTTAGTTCTAGCTTCTCAAATTTATTTCTTTATACGTATCCATCCATGATGGTGCAAAAATCCTTACTTCTTTTCAATTAACTCATTGTTGATATAACCATCTTTGTTAATCTTTTAATATATTTAGACAATATATCACATTGCTTATAAGAAGTCCTAAGCATTAGCTTTAACACAATTTTGGACATACATTGCCATGGTTTGGCTACCTTAAGGACAATGGAGAGGTACAAGTCATAGAAGTAGATGGTTGGGAGGCATCCGAGATAAATGGAAAGATACATCATCGAGTTGCCTAGAGATGAACAGAAAGAATTGGGAAGGAGAGATGGATAAGTGGGGTTTTTAAGTGTATACTATAAGCTAAGAAAAAGGGCTTATGTGAAATATTTTACCAACTTCAAATGCCTAGATGAAGGCTATGAAAGTCTGTGGGCTTAAACCAAATGATCTTAAAATAACCAAAATGGAATTATTTTTCATAATATTATTTAGTATTGCAAGAGGTATGTTGTTCCAATGATTCTATAGAAATTGAAGTTCTCTAGCATGTTATTGATTTTTCTTGTTTGTTTTGAATGTTTATGCTATTAATTATGTTTTGCTTATTTATATACATAGATTGTTGAGTTGGATGTGCCTCTTGAATTAAATATGGACCTTCAGATTGCTGGTGATAGAAACCTCAGAAAACTTGCATTTTCCTATGTTGTGCACAGTATTCGACACATGAACAAAAAACATAGAAATGAATCAAAAAATAAAAGCTTTAATATATTCTTTTCTCCTTGCTACAGATGTGTGATGTCATATATACTCTATTTTTTCTAATTTTTCTTAATTTTGTTGATTATAATAACTGATGTATGATTTCTTGTTTGAAAATTATGGTTTGATGTTCAACTGCTAATGCTATTTGCAAAGCATGCTTTCACAGTTCTTGATGGTTGATATTTTCCTTATCTCTACAATTCATTAAGTCCCGTTAGTTATCTTATTATGACTTTTTATTGTTTCTTTTTACCGAACACTTGGTCATGGTATTGACTCTATGTTTCGTTCTTGGTTATTAGTGTGTTGATGATGATGATGATGATGATAGTGAAGCCTCAAGTGATAAGGATGATGAATATATCCAAAATCCACAAATTGTTCTTAGTAGGGATGCTTTTTATAAGGCATTTAGTTGGTGTCTACAATTTATTTATTTATTTGCTTTCTTGTGTGGAGTGATGAAGATGCAATAAGCATGATGTGATATCATAGTTATTCCATATGATATTATAGGTGGTGTTAGAGTCCATGATATGTTGTGGTGTTAATGGCCAGCAAACAAAGATAGACATATATTGCACTTTAACTTTTAGATGATGATGGGGCTTTCAAAATATTTGCATAATGTCTTGAATTTTGGATTGAATAGGTTATATTGAAACTATTGTGCAAGTCTTGATTCAATAAATAAAAGCCTTTTTGTTCTAGTTGCAGATGTTTCCACTGAGTATTTTTTTTTTAAGTTTTATGTCCATTTCCATCTACAAGGACGGTCATTCCAACAAGTTATTCTTTCGTTTGACTAATAAATGCTCTTTATTAATGTTCCAAAAATCCTAAATAATTAAAAAAAAAATTGTTATTCTAATCAGGTCTTTGCAATTAGGTAAATTGGGTAAATTTCTTTAATATTGTTCAATTTGACTTGAGGACATTCAATCATTTTTTTGTGCCTATTCATTGACTCAAAGTTTGTGCTTTGGTTAAGACATGCTTGAGTTAGTATAAGTGCTTCAGTCTATTTTTCACATGTTTGAACGGAATGCTATATTGCAAACGGCTTTCTTACTTGATGATTTGCTATATTATTCTAATATTTTTTCCCTTGTGTACTCAGAAGAGTAGTTTTTTGAGACAATGCTCATTCATCATAAAGAATAACCAAGTCACTTGGAGGTGGAGAAGTTGATATACAAAAATTCGAGAATTTTCAAATGTCATCGTTATAGTTTAAGTAAAAAAATATTCACAGATGGCCTCTATAATTTGGTTGGGTGATATAAGCTTACTAAAAATATTTCGAAGAAATTGGTCATCAGAACTTTGATATGTATCTTCTGAATTTTAGCTCTTTTGCATCAATTCCATCTGTAGATTTTCATGTTGCTCACTCTGTTCTGTTGAACTTTGAGCAGGAGTTTACATTTTTGTTTTAACTGAAGTTTAAGATAAATTGAAAAAAACGTGCTATTTCAACTGAAAGTTCTCGATAGTCTCCCAAGTTTTTGTAGGATTTTGTTTTCTTTTACCTACAGTCTATGTGATTACAAAAATGCTGGTGATGGTAATTGTATTGTAAGGAAAAACTTGACTTATGGAACACTTTCATTGATTAATGCATGTTCTGTATGAACATTGCTGTAAAATTTGGTTAGGTGGGTTAGGTACTGGAATTCCTAAATATTTTTCTAATAGAGATATCTTTGTACATATTTGGGCATAACACAAAGGCACTACTTCAAGCAAGAAAATGAAAAAGGCAAAATTGCAACTTGTTCGCTGTATGAAAAGGCAGGAACGTCAATCATCAAAGATTGAGTAGCACACTCCTACCCTCCTGTTATTCATCTTAAAGACGCACTGGTTAATAAACCTTGAATTGAAGTCCTACTTTTGTTTTTGAAAATTCTTGTTCCAAGCCGTAATTTATACTTTGTCTAACTCCGCAAGGCTTTTTTGAGATGCTTTTCTATCATCTTCATGTATGCAATGAACGATTTTAGGTGGTTAGCTTCTTTGTCGATCTCCATGTAGTTATTTTATGTCTTCAGTATGCAGGCACCTATTAGATAATCAGGTTTATACTTCTTGGCCGTGATTGCTTCTATAATGGTGATTTCTCCCTATTGTTAACGATGGCTGCTTCCCCTTACTTGGTTGAATGGTGATACCAATAGTTTGATGGCAGTTTTTTGGTTCTCTTAGATTTTTCCTTTTTCATTCTTGCCTTATCAATTTTTTGCTTATTTTTAAACTTCTTTTTAAGACTGTAGATTGTTTGCATGGGTGTGTTGGGGGTCATTATTATATATATAACTGAAGATTGAATGAGGAACATTGAATTAGATTCATAGTTCATCTGTATTGTTAAAAACTACTTAGTTTGAAAATTTGTAATTGTACAATATTATCTAGTATTTTTAAATATTGTTTGAGAATTTGGCATTTGTAAACATGCTAACGAATCCATGAAAAGCTTTAAAATGGGTCCACTTTTTGGTCAAGCGAGGTTAATTCCACATAAAGCATAATATATTAGCCTTTCAAGTAAAAAACGTTAAATATTCCTGTAATTGAATTCATATTTTTTAACAAAATGGCCTAATTTCAAGGTCATCATCTGTTGAGTAGTAGCTAGCACTTCCTTTTATAATCTTTTAATTTTAAAAATCTTGATTGAGAATTGTTGAAATTTTGTTTGAAGCCTATGGTCACAAAAGGCATTTGCCAAAATAATTGCCTTCTAAGATGAGAATCATACTTCTTTGCATATTCATTTTGATTCTTCCTTTGGCTACTTAGAGATTGAATTGTAAAGTGGATAACGTCTTTGGGCTGGTATAGAATGTCGTCAAATATGTTGGATTGGGGTGTGCATTTTCCCACTGCACCAATTTTTAAGAGTTCTGATTGAAGAAAAATTTTGATCTTAGTTTCTTGCCACTGCTAATTCCTTGAGTACATGACAACCTATTACATTTCATTTCCCTTTCTGAAGTGACTTCTGTTTCGATATGAATGTAGTGAGTTATTCATAGTAGATAATAATACTAAGAATGATAGGTTTGGTTTTGGTTCCATTAACTGTATTTGTTGGTGTAGCTATGTTTAGTTATGGATGGACTAAATTTAATTTCTTTCCAATTTGCCATTCTGGTAAATAGTGAATCAATTTGTGCATGATTGTTCTCCTGAGGTGTTTTATACTTTGTTTTAATTTCTGTTGAACTTATTATGCTTTGAAGCAATTTTATTAGTCAATTGTTTTGGACTATTGTAAAGTATTTTTATTTGTTTTTAGTGGATGCTTTTGTCCTTGCTTGGTTTCTTTTGTGATGAATTTTTGTGTCCAACTTAGTTTTTTCACAGATGGTGCTGGCTTGCAAGTGGTTCACCTGAAAGCGACAACACTGTATGCCTTTCTGCCAGCATCCAATTTGGTGTAGGTGGAAACGAGCTGTTGGTAAGCCAACATTGTCCCTGCACTCCTAAAGTTCACATTTATTGTATTAGCACTTTTGATGGTCGAATTGTCACTCCCCGTTTGGCTTAATATTAAAATATACCAACAATACCATAATACCATACAATAAAGAGAGCATGTGACAAATCTAAAGGATACAATTACAAAGTTGAGTTGTGGTGATGAAATCGTCAAATATCCAATATAATAGATATCTTAAGATAAAATAATAGCATAGAAAGTAGCAAACGTTATCTCAAGCTATCAAATGAAAGATAAGTTGAAAAGTATATAAATGTATTTTTTGTCAACTAAGTATAACAATTGTCTTCACATTTAATGTCTTTCACAAAGTCTAAAAAATAATATCCTATATTTAATTAAAAATCTTAAGTTATATTTTAAGAACCCTTAGCTTTGTATATGCATGTATCTTGGCTTATAATATAAGTAAATAAGCATAATATACTTAATTTGTCAACTACTAATTATAAGAAGATAAAATAATATGGATGTGTGGTTAAATAAAGATGGAGCAATAATTAAGAATAATACATGCTATCAATAAAAGATATAAAATGGTGAATCATTCTTTATATGCTCATAATACACATAATTGTCATACAATATTAATATCATATATTATTTTTTCTTGTTCTCATATTTGTATTATTTTATTTTATTTTTAATTTTTTTTACTTATTTTTTCAAGATTTTAATTTTTTCATATGATCACTATCCTCACTCATGATTCCATATCAGATATTTATCATGGAGCCATGGCTCACATTGTCTAGTATTTGGTAGTCACATGGTGCTGTACTTGTCGTGCTATGGTTCACAATTTAGCTACTACAAACAATAAGGGTGATCGTATCATATACCATTGTACCTTTGCAAGCTTTGTTTAGAATCCTATATTCATGGTGGAGTGTTTTTAGTTTTTTGGTATCTCATAATTTAGGTACCAACAATACAAAAGTTGATTCTCTCATATCGAACAATCACGAGATGGGGTCATAGAGAAATCATCACATTCTTATTTCATCATTTTTGCGTTCTAGATTTATTTAATCAATCATTCTCTCTTTTTTTTTTAATTTCTTTTTCCATCATATATTTCTATTTTTTATTTTATTTTTTAATTGCCATATGTGTGTAAATATAATTATAGTATGTTGTCATATAAATCAGAACATATGTATAGATAAATATATGTTATGTAGTATGCTCATATCACAATACATCATAATCCAAAATAATATTTTAAAATCATTTAAGAATTTAACTAACTTATATTATAGTTTTAGTTTGTTCATATGATCATTTTTTATGTTTCTTTTATTGACTTTTCATTTTTTATCTTTTCTTTTTTTATAATTTTTATTACATGCTGTTAGTAATTATTTATATTTTATTCATAAGATTTTTGAAATTCTTAAACATTATTTTAAGTTTTTTTTATTATTTTTCTAAACTATATATTTTTTATACAATAAGTATTCATGAACATAGTTACAAAATGTTTTTAAATCCTTCTTTTGCTTTACAAAACCATCGCCCACATCGCCCTGTATCTTCTACTTATGATGACAGTGTCCTTGTCGTACCGTGGTTCATAAATTAGCTACTAATGACGACAGGGTTGATCTTATTATATATCACTGTGACATTACCCATAATTCAGGTGCCAACGATTGTAAAGGTGATTCTCTCATATCGTATGGTATATTTTTGCTTGTGATATGGTGTGATTAAGCCTATTGTATGGTATGGGACATAGACTTTCTTAACAACACTACCAATTTCAACCTAGTATTTGGTTACTTCAAAACCATCGCTCGCTTCGAGCAGCTCAAAAGAAAATTTAACAGCATTCCAAGGGAGGAAAATCTCAGTCAAAGGTATACTTTTAACAGTCCTTTTTATGCAATTAAAGATATGAGCTATTTTATGAAACTCTTTTCCCAGATTGAAGTAGTTTATACAGTTACTTTCAAAGGTGAAGCATTGCTTATTGTGGCGCTCTAGACCCAAGCACAAGCTATTATCTTTTTCTTTTCTCCCAAGTTCTTCTTTTTTTCTCAGACATCCTCATGCATAGAGCATAGCTAAAAAGCATTGGAGAGGGTAAGCTTATTCTTTTTATAATAATAAAGAGGATAATATAATATATTGTTTTAATTTTCTTTTTAAAAATTTATAAAAAAAATTAAAAGACTTCAAAAAGTCATAAATAATGTACTGGCAGATATCTCATTTCAAGATTTTCTCAATGGTTTGCCCATGTTTCAAATCTAGCTATTAGCCACATGATATTTTTTTGAGATGCATCAAAATATCTTGATTTCATTATGTTGGATCTGTACAATTTACATTCAACATTAGATACACAAATTCTAATGTATTTTATAGTAAAATTATTTAGGCCATCAAACTAATGCTCTTGCATTTGATCAAATTGCCTTTCAATTATACCTAAATATGCAAACATATTTAATTAAAATTGCTTTGGTACTGCCAAATGCACTTTTCGAGAAGTAGCAGCATATGTAAAAGACTAGTTAGTGCACATGACGATATAGTAATAAATAATACAATTTTTCATGAATTACACCTTTGAAAAGATGGAAATATATGTGATTTATGTGCCTGCATATCTTAAACAGGCATTCAAAGGAAAGGAATTGTAATATGGTTCAAATGCATGATTGATAGATAGTTGGAACTAATGCATTATGGAATTTGTACCTTGTATATTTACTCAAGCATTTCTGTAACATCATGAATCCTTGTCTTTTTACACGATGATTTCCCTTGATATTTTCATACCAGTGGTAATTTATGAACTATTTTTCAGTTTGCAATTCTGATATAGAATTTCTAGTCGACACTAAAAAATGCTTCTTGGTGATCAAAGCCGAGGAAGCAAGATTTATTTGTATTTTCATACAGCCTGAACTGAGCTGTTGCTCTTTCATTCTTGCTCTTCATGGCAACATAAGAATATTTGGATTCCTTTATTTTTTTTACTACAGCATGAAAGGAGTAGTTACCATCACTTTCTTAATTTTTTTTTCATTGTGACTTAGTTGATGAATGAAGACCTTCTTCAAGACTTCGTCTTGTACAAAAAGTCGCATGAGAAAGCTCTTTCAATTGTTGCACACTCCATGATCACATTATTAAGAGAGGTCTGTTTTTGACTTTGCTATTTTTACGGCATCCTTATTGGTTCAATGAAAAAAGAATGACAAATTTGGTATATATTGGTAAAAAATTCAATTTTCTTTTTTCATTTCTATAGATATGTTATTTATTTTTGGTCAAGAAAGATTAATGTCCTCCCATTGATTCAAAAGCCAGAACAAAAGCATTTGGAGAAGTTAGTGTTGCCAATGACGTGCCCGGTGTTGGGTTACTTAAACAAGACGATGATAAGCCTTTATATAGTAGTTCTGAGGATGAAAGGATTGCTTATGATTCTGAAGCTAAAAATGATTCCACACCAATTGACAAAGATATCTGTGCTAGAGTTACAAATGAAGAAGATGAGGATTCTGTAGAAAATGATGGAGAGAGTGACAATGAATTTTTCCCTAAAAGTTGACAATCTAGTTGTATTGATGGTTTGGAAGATGATGCCTGCCGGAATGATAGTGATGAAGAAGGTTCAGATGATGGGGAATTGGCTAATATTTGTGACATTGAAGAATTGAATGAAGAAATAGAAGTGCAAGCCATACGTATTGATGGGCAATGAAGATGTTGACGATGGAAAAGATCCGTCAAATAGAAAGAAGAGGAAGCTAGGAAATTTTGTTGAATGTTTGAGTGCTACTAATGTAAGTCCGCATTCTCTTAAAAGACTTGCAGTAATCAAGGTTGTTGAAGTTTCAATTGATGAAGTTGATGGTATTGTTTCTAATGAAGACTTCCAACATATCAAAGAACTGAAGGTAGGCTTCATCTTTTATGTTCTATATTCAATTTTCTTAGTAGCTCATCAAATATCTTGTATTTATTGATAGCATGGCTCTACAAAGATTACCTTGTTCATGTAGAAGTTCTTGACCAAGCTTTTAAATAAAAGGCAATCTCCATTGTTATCAAATAAATGAGCATAAGTTATATGCATGGTCTTCATGTCTTGACTCGAAGTTTAACTTGAGAAATCATATTCAAATGTTTATTAGGCAAATAAAGAGGCAAAGAAGGCCTTGTCTCAACATGGTCTATTAAGAAAGGATGGAGGGTATAAAGCAGCAACTTCTGAAATTCCATCTTCTGAGCAGCTAAGTGCAAAATGTTTGAACCCTGTGAAACTTGAGGTAATTCTCTAACATGGTTGCTTTCTATTGGTTTAATGGCCCTTCTGATTTCACTTCTCAACATGTATTATTCATGCATATTTCATGGCTTTTAATGGCCTGATGATGTTAATGTTGATCTTGTCTCGAGAAGTGAAGCCAGATAGTTTGTCCTATAAGGGTATCAGTCGACTTAGTATTTAGAAGATGAAATACCGATGACGTGGTTTTATTGGAAAGATAATTCTTCATAAGATATAACTTAATTTCATTGTTAGGGGGATTATGTCATGTTTTATACTTTGAACATGCATTATTTGAAGTAAAATTAGGCAATAACGAGTAATCTCTAGCACAAGTAATTAGATTAAAATGGAATTTTATTTCATCCAGCAAAAATGTCATAGTTATATCCAATCTAGAAATTAGCCAATGGAAGCAATAATACTAAGCTGTGTCAGCAATTTTGTGTCTTAAGCACGAAGAAATCTGTGCTCAATGCCTACACAAATATAGTTCATAGGTTCCTACTTTTAATGTCTTATAACATGGTTGCTTTGTTTGATGTTTCTCACCAGCCATTCTTTGGAAGTGATCTCATTGAAATGGGCAGGAATAAGAACAATCAGAACCTCTTGGATGTATTCAAGTTTATTTTACTTTTGAGTTGAGTGCATATAGTGACGTTTGAATCCATCCAAGTTGGTTTGGCATTTTTAAAAGCAATTTACTAAATTTCATTGTTTAATAAATGATAATCATGTGTTGTGTTTAGGTGCACGTCAGGAGTAAGCTCAGCAAGCAGGAGAGAGTAGCTCTCGTTCAAGCAGGCAGAGGGGATAGAGAAACGTACAAGGCTAAAACTATCGTGAAACAAAAAAACTTAATGTCATAGTTACATTTGCCATTTTTTAATTATAGGAGCATCATGTTTTTTTGTTTTGTTACGTGATTTTATTATTTCAAAGCTTATTTTTATCTGGGTAAGCTTGAGAAAAATTGCTATTATTGTTTAACCAGACTGGTGGGCTAAGCAACAGGCAGAAGCAGCACTCGAAGGCGATGTCGTTGGCTACCAAAAGAGCAAGAGCAGCACATTCTCATCAGAGAAAAAAAAGTGGAAAAGGCAAGGTGGTAAGTAGTTTAGGAGAAGGAAAGCATGGAAGTGAAGCTCTGGAACTCCAATCGATTTTAGCAATCTGGGATCTCATCTTTTGGTAGGACCTATATCTCTACTTGGCTTCCCTTTAATCATTCTAATTAGTTACGAAAAAATCATTAAAGATATATATGTGATGTGTGAGGCCAGTAATTATTGATAAAGATTTTGAGTTAATTAATCTTTTCCATTTTAAAGAGGTGTAATGGATGTGTAAACCAAGGCCGCCATGAAACAATGTTTTGAATTTCATTTAACTTTTATATTAAACTTTTAGTATTACAATGATGTGGTATTTTTTAAGTTTCGAAGTCTAGAAATTTTTATGTGAATATGAATAAAGACTTAAGTTATAGAATAGATGTGAAGGCACTTTTTTAAATCATAACGGAGGCTAAATGATAAAAAAAATTGGTTCATGATATTTGTTTAGTATTTGAATTTTTAGCTTGTGGTTCATTAAGTATTAGATAAGTAATATAATAACATTGTTTTGTATATTTGAGGATTAATTGTGTCAATGAGGTGTTTTTAATGAAAATTTTCATATTAAAAGTAATGTATTTGTAATAGAGGTTAAGAATAAATCTTAGTTGTGATATTATTAGAATGATTATTTGTATTTTGTTACATCTAAGTTATAAAATAAAAAATATTGAATAAGATTAGTTTTATTTTTAATGTTGATTTTATTTATGAAAGTTATATTTTTGACAAGCACCAATAATCATCATTCTTAAGTTTTAGAAAGTTATGTAGTCTCCTGAGTTAGTTCATGTCGAAATTTTTAATAGATGAATATTTTATTTCAAAATAAAAATAGATATTATTTATTATTTAGTTATGACCTTATTCCTATGAGTTCAATATCTTTTGTAGTTCATGAATTAAAGGTATTTTAAAAATATAAGTAATTTGAAGGTCTTATAAAAATAAAAAATTGGTTTACTATAAAAATTATTTGAACTAAGAGAAAAGAAAAAAAATTTTCTAAAGAATTTGATTTTTTGCACAAAAACATGAAATTCATAAGCAATTGTTTGTTAGAAAAGTTCAAAATAAAATAAAATTGTAAAAAAAGAAGAATAGAACAATTGTTGAGATTACATATATTGAATGAGAAAAAAATTATAAAATAAATTTTGAACAACTATTACTATTTTTCTTTATATTTATGCTTTGATAACTTTAAATGAATACATCAACTTTAATATAAAGAGTAAAAAAATATATTTTTTTTTCTTTCATGAAATATAAGATTTTTTGTCACTGATATTATTAATTTATTATCATAAAATATTTCTATGTGATTATATTATTCTTTATGAACAAACATCCGTATATTATGTTTTTTCAATAAGTTATATTTTCTTTCTTTCATCTTTCTCAATGAGCAAATGTACAAAAACTATGCTTTGAAAGACTGTTTATTTTGGAGGGTCATTATCTTCAATATTGCTATGAGGACCAATTTTTGTTGATCAGTTGAAGGAGAATTTGTGATTTTATTGAAGTTGAGTCTATGGATACATTATTCACACTTGTTCACCAACCATCATCAAAGTGGACGATTTCTTAAATATAGATTAATGATTGACGGTAGCTTTTTGACTGTGTCCAGCGCACCACCCGTCATGTATCCACTAATATCCAAAGCATCCACCATTCCCACATGCTTCAAAAGTAGCAAAACAAAAGTTAGAATGTCGCCTCTCCTGCTATGCATGCTCGCTCGAGTATTCTTCACTCCTTGCATCAAAAGCTCCAACCATACAGATGTGATCACCTACCACCTTTGTCCTCCCCAAGCACAAGAATCAGGTGCCCAAGCGCTCGCGCTATCTGAAACAGAGATGGATATGTGATCCATTCTATATGTTCGGTCAACATCAGCTTGCACGCCTTCCTCTCAACCTCATCATCGTTGTTCACAGTCGACATCAGTGGCTCTTCATGTCATTTGATCAACTGTACCATATCATAGCAAGCGTGCCGATAAATCAGTGGGGTCGCTCCTCCCATGGTTGCCATTATCTCTGGTTGCATCAACAACAGATACAACATATAGTCGGACAGGCACTTGCATGCCTTCATCCCACGCCATGTGCTGTTCTACGCTCTTAACCCCTTAAACTGTGGTTATGTTTCATAATGATGATGCAACGGGTGCAGCTCTAGGGGCTTCCAGTGGCAGCATAGCTGTGTTGCAATGTGCCACACAAGAACTTGCTGATCGGTTGTCAAGCCTTCTGTCAAATTAAGGAATGTAGGGACCACCCATACTGGGGCATCGACTTGCCGGAGTGCGGTGAACCCTGCCTTATTGTTGAGCTGTCCCCACGATATTTGTAAGCATCTCTGAGCATGTGCAGTGACGAGCTCTAGAAGAAGTTGATTGCTTTTATTGACTTCTGTGAATACAAAATTTAAGATGTAAATCCACTAGTCCAGCTCGGGAACAATACCGTTACCTCCTTAAATGCTCTAATGGGTCGTCTAAGCTTGGATTCTATTCTGAGTGCCCATTTGTTTATCCTCTGGTTCTTCAGATTCTCTGGTGACACATGTTCCTTTGGCTGTATTGCTACATTCCTGAAGTAGTTGGTGATCAAGTTGAGTTGCGGCATCTCTGAAGGCCTCCTTCTTTCACTCCACAATCTTCTCCTTATTCTAAGAATGAGCTAGGCAAGAAGCAAACCCCACTTGCCCAGTTTCTTAAATTCAAAAAGGCAGATCACCGGCTAGTAGGAAAGCAGGAACATGAGAGAAGCCATGGTATCAAGATATATGGATGCTTCAAGTAGGACATAAGTGATCGTGACGTCACTAGTGTCAAAGCCATGCTTTGGGGAGACAACGAAAAACAAGAAAGCGAGAAGGATACCGGAGGAGCAGATCACCCTGAGGATGACGCCAACACGTGAGCAATTAATGACACCGTTCGTGTACATCTCATCATAGGCATAGCTGAGTTCCATGCTTGTTAGGCCCAAAACTTCCTTGACTATCCTCACCTTCAACATGTCTCTGATTACCTTGTATACGTCCACAAGTGGAATAACATCCATAAAGAAAGGATTGCAAATTGAGTACATATTGAAAGCTCCTTTTAAAGCATTCAATTCATCTTTTTCATTTTCATCCTACAAGAGTGCTACCATTGTCCTATGGTTGGAAGAAATCTGGTTTAATTGACTTTGCTTCCTTGAAATGCCCACAGAGCTGTGG
Organism: Vanilla planifolia; assembly: GCA_023846275.1. Taxonomy (NCBI): domain Eukaryota; kingdom Viridiplantae; phylum Streptophyta; class Magnoliopsida; order Asparagales; family Orchidaceae; genus Vanilla; species Vanilla planifolia. The sequence goes on along the minus strand of JAIUJO010000032.1, from coordinate 625,588 downwards.
AAACCATCAGTGCTAGCTCTGTAGAGCAAGTGAGACCACTCTTCGTACTTGACGATGGCGACAAAGAATATGAGCAGGGTGAGAGTGAGTAGGAGATTACCCAGAAGAGACCAGAACATAACATAGACGACAATGATGAGCTCGTAGCGAGGGCATGTAGGTGTTGAGCCCACAACTCATTATCCTCCATGGAATAGGCGGTGATGGTGTCTGGGCCACCAAGGTGAAGCATATGGAAAGGCACCCAGAATGCGAGGCTGGCATTGTTGCTATTATCATCCATGTTGTGACTTCGCTGGCCAAGAATGAAGTCGGCAACCCAGTTGGCCAAAAGATAGTTGCTCCAAATAGCCATTCTTATCCATGCTCTCGATGCTGAGGTGTTTTTCAAACGTCCAAAGAAGATGAGCACAATCTTTATCACGAGGCTTACCATTATTAAAATACGTACATCCCACTGCTCCAAAGTTTCTTATATTTTCCCAAAATATCCATTAATTTTGTGTCTTCTGTGAGATCAACTGATTGCAGAAAGTAAAAAAAAAATTTGCTTTCTCCATTCATTTTGATCTCCCTGCTCCATTTTCCAGCAGGTGAGTGTCAATATATATTTGATGGGGAACCCAAGCAAGTTTGGAGCAACAGCCAAAACATGACTAACTTTCTCGTGTCAAAACAACACAAAATATATATTTGTTTAGGGGACACCTCGAATTAATAATTGACATGCTAAGGTTAAAAAAATTCCTTGCTTGTGTGGGAGACTGCTAGATAGTTAACATCCATTCCTTGATGCCTTTCAATCTTTCTTACAGTCATTCTAAAAAAACTTACATCATCGATGACTCAAACCTTTGCAACTCTCCTCTATGGCACAACTTTGCTTCCAAGTTTTCTTATATAAAAAAGCTCATTGGATTGGGCCTACTAGACTCATTTATAAGTCGAGACAACAACGTCATAATTTCCTGAACTCATCAAAGCTCACTATTGAATTAAGCTTAGGAAGTGAGGGCAGTTAAAATAATTTTTTATCCTACACATACCATGATTGTTGAGAATTTGAAAATCTTATTCCCCATGAGTTTCAACATGACATTTTTATAAAATACCTAAATATTCTATTATTTACAAATATATCATCTTATTTAATATTCCTCTATAATGATATCTAGAAATTACATAACATATTGCCATTAAGGTTGTAGAGGCAAATATTATTCATTTGTATTAGAGTATAGTATACACGATTTGTGCATGCCATATAAGATGCTCAACATAAAAGTTAAGGAATCGTCAATAATATAGGATTAGTCGTAGAGTGGTTTTACATAAAAGATATAATGCAATCAATTTAATGTATGGTATGCTATTAAAAAATTTTACAAAATATAGAATGCATTATGTATAAAATATGGCATGCTAATACTATAATAGGGGGAAAAATAAAGATGATAATTTGAGTGAAATAATTCATAAGAAATATGGTGTGTGTGTGTGTGTGTGTATATATATATATATATATATATATATATTTAAAAAACTATTTGGTGATAAATATGCATGTTTATATTTGTAAAAAATAAAAAAAATTATTTGAAAAAGATGTTTTCGTCCTAAATTCAATTAGTAGAACTTGTAATTAAGATATATGCACAATATTAAATTAATATATAAAATGTTTCATAATTAAGATATTTTTGCATATTATTTTTTATTTTTTTTATTCTTATATAGCATATGATTTTACTAAGTGGTTGATTATTATTATATTAGTATATCATTTTATATTTTAATAATATTTATATTTCATGATATGCATGATAATACATACACTTTCATAAAATAATGCTTACAAAAATAAAATTTTGTTATTATAATATCTTAAAATTTTGCTCTATATAATATATTACAAATCTTGAGATTTGATATATATAATTGTAATTATGAGAATTTAAATAACAATAAAATTATTTTTTTAAATAATACTTTTATTAATTAAAAAGAAAATAATAATAATTTTTCTTAGAAGTGTGACATATTTTTAAATGAAAATAAAATTTAATTAAAGCACATAATTAAAAAGAACTCTCTTTGAAGAATATAATTATAGTGTGCTAATAATGTTTTATCCCTACAACATTAATTACAGTTTTTTGAATAATACATATATATTATGAATATTTAATTGTCAAATAATACTTTTCATTTAAGCCAATTATCTTTAACAAGATTAGTGTTAAATAAGTTATTACTAAAAGTTTTAGGTAGTTTGGAGATGTAGTAAATGAAAGAAAAATAGAGGGAGAGAAGGAGAAAAAGAGAAAATAAAGAGAAGAGGCAAGAAGAAAGTTTCAATTCAAGAAGACAACAAGAAGGAGAAGAAAAGAATTGTGTTGGTCATAAGGAGAGCATCAAGGAAGATAGAAAGGAGACTTACTAGTACTACAGGAATAAAGAAGGGGAAGAACGTACTAGAAAGCTACCACAATGAGTGAAAATATGGAAACAAATTTGAAATTATATTTTTTTATTGAATTTGTTCATTTTTATAAAGGAATTAGTGGTTTTATTTTATATTATGAGAATGCTAAGATAATTAATTATTGGTGTTTAGAGTTGTCTTATAATAAAACATAGTTGAATTTAAGCCTTATGGTTTTGTTTGGAGGTGAGTCTACTATATGATCAAACTCAATATATAATATGATTATCATTAATTTCTTTAGGGAGTTAATAAACCTATCATACAATTAAGAGAATATATAATACAATTAGAGTTAAGTTGGTTCAAGAAGAAAGCTTATTGTGTGGTCCAACAATGCTGTCATATCATAGTTGGAGTGATCATATTGTACCATGGGATTCTCATACAATATGATTAGATAAAGGTCAAAGAGTAATATATGCTTCTGATAACCATATATGGGGAGTTGAAGGAATGATACTGTTTGATGGAGATGCCATATAATACAATAAGTGAAGAATTAAAAACAATGATTTAGTGAGATGCAAATTGTACAACACGATGGGGGAATCATATAGTTGTTGTTTTTGAAGCAGAAGAGAAAGTAGAGAGAATACTTTCGATTATATAATCTTAAGGAATTTTAGATATTTTCATTAGTAAAGATTATATAGTAACTCATGTGCATGCATCTATAACTTTGTAGAAAAACTAAAAGAAAATGAAAGTGGATTAAGAATCTTCACCTTAAATTTAAGTAGAAAAGTTTGATAATGGTAATATAAATATAATATTAAATTAATATATAATTTATTTTTTAATTAAGATATCTTATAAGCAATTTTATTTTGTGTATTTTGATATATGACATAGTTTTCTTGATAAGAAGTATTTGTATTACATTGGCTTATGTTAAAGCTAGTACAACAAACATGACTGACAAGATATACCAAGGGAAAGACTTGAAAAGTCCCTCTATACGTACACATGAAGCGACCATCACCTCTCATTCTTTAATCTCTGGTCATCTTGGGCTAAAAAAAAAAGATTTCTTCTCTAAAAATGTAATAAAAATATAATATTAGAAAGAGAAACCTTTCATAATGGGATTTGGCTCTTATAAAGTTTTACATTGTGTCATTTCGTGTAGCCCATTATTTTTCTGTGTGTGCGTGTATCTACAGACATTTAATACATCTTATACATGAATTAATTTTTTTTTAGACTTTTTTTATGGTCAATGGATGCATTGTTTTCGTTTATGCATGATTGTACATAATGATTTTTTTCTCTTATAACTATGTTTGTATGTACATAATGTATTTTGTGAATGCATTAACTTCTTTTTGTGCATATGACTATACTCATAATCCGAAACATATATTAGACATTATCTACTCTTGTATAGAAATAACTATTATGGAGTGAATATTTTTACGGGCATTTCTCCTTTTGTGCACATAGAATTTAGCATGCATTGCTTTATTTGTGCATATTAGTTGAGAGGCAAGCATCTATATATGCACTATGCATCAATAGATAAATCTAGTTTGCCTAAGTTGTTTTTGAATTTGTTGGAATTGAACATTCCCACAATTGGTGATGCAACTACTCATATGGTTTGAACATTCCCACCCATACAAAATTGTCATGTATTGGTTACAACAATGGGCATCTCTTCATAATACCTAGTGACTAAGGCCTACATAACAAAATAAAACACATTTTTCTTTTCAAATGCATTAAAAATATAAAATATGATCAAATATGTTGAACTCGAGTCAATCTAAAAATTTTTATTTTATTATATTTTTTAAAAAATTACTAAACTCCTAGACGAGTCAGTGGTCGGGTCAGGTCGACCCACCCAATGCTACAACAAAAAATCCCAAGACAAATGTTGTTTTATAGTGTTTTGTGAGAATTGTTGTGACAAAATTTTTAATATAAGCTTACAAAAATAGTTTTATATTATGATAGTGTTACAAGTTTCCTAAATATCTAAGAAAAGAAATTCTAAAAAATAATTCCTAAATAATTTTACAAAATCAAATACCAATGTCTTTACTTTTTATCAATAATGCTTGGGCCAAAAATCAAAATTCAATAATTATTAAATTTATAATATTTTCAAATATTAATACTACTAGTCTGCTACATCATCTAAAATTTTGGACACATCAAATTCAAGAAAAATAAAGAGAAATTCAAGTATAAAAATTTTATTGCATGCCTTCAATTTCCTTGAAGCTTGCCAGGACTCCAAGAGCCTTGAAGAGCACTATTTTAGACATTTAAAGTTCATGGCTTGACTTAATTTAATATTAATAATTTCTTTTAAAGCAAACTCATATGAGATATAAACATTTATGCTTGACTCATCAAACACAAGGATGTAACAGAGATATTAGAGAACATTGATGCTCAAAAAGATAATCTGCTTAGTAGAAAAATCATCATTTTATGAGATATTATTTATTGTAGTATAAAAATTACGCTCAAATTAGGCTAAGGTGTAGTGTAACTTTTCATTATATTACTAAGAGAACAATAGAAAAAGAGCAATAATGAATGGACAATCACTACCATAGACAAGTATGGTCGATGAAATAGACCATGATGTCACAATTCATCTTGATTCAAATATTAATATAATGCTTTTTTACATATTTATCATCCTTCATATTAATTTATTAAATATTTACTCCAAAAAAATAAGACAAAATCATAATATCATATTAAAAAATAATATTAAGTTAAAGATAAAATTTGTTTAGATTAATAACAAAATTTTAAATATTGTTTATTTCTATTTTTCTCAATCTCTAATTGTTAAAATATATATATTTATCTAATTTTATTTATTTATATAAAACTCTTTTTTAATATTCTTCTTTCAAAGCTTTATTTTGAAATCTCTCATTTTCAAATTTAAGCTAAAAAAAATAATGCAATCATTTCTTTTGTTTAGTTTGGTTTTTAAATGTTATTTCTGTTTGTTTTGTTTTTTTGCTGAATAATATTTATTTGAAACAAAATACATATAGCTGCTTCGTCCATCTTGTAATTATTAACCGGGTATGTTTGGTTCATTTAATAATCTCTGGCATGCTTGTTTCAATAAATTACAAATCCCGAAGCTCGCCCCTTCACTCGGGTACAGAAGGGAAGAGCAAGAGTATCATCATTCTCGAGACCAAACAATTCCTTGGAAAGATAAATAAAAGGTTTTTTCCTTCTTCTTTAGTTTGTAATAATTTTGTACGATGCTTTCTGTCTTCTGTTCCTCATCGAACCTTTGCACCTCATCAGGGTTCCACGTCAACCCTACCGCTACGTAGCTTCGTTGGATTGTTTTTCTCTCATTGACGATGCACACATGGAACCAGAACAAACCCCCACTGACCGCTGTGTATAATGTTTCTCGAAGCCGCTCAAATGTAAGGTTTACTTCTCGCCACATTCAGTTTCAATCCGTTCTATGGCTAGTGTTCTCCTTGGCTTGGAATTCTTTATGTAGATTGATTTGCAGAAGAGTGAGAACTTGGATGAATCACAGTTAAATAGGTGGCAGAAGATTGGAAGCGGGAATATGGTAGGAAAGGAAAACTCCACGCATTGTCGCCTACCGCTATCAAGTATGAATACAATATCTAGGGACAATTGAGGTGTTCCCGATACTGCCAGCTCTAATAGAGATTATGATGGTGCCGGGGTTGCCCTTAACTCAAGGGAGGATGTAGCAAAGTTACTGTCTGAGAAATCAAAGCTCAGAAGCAAAGCAGATGTCGAGGCAACTAGGCTTCCTAATCTTTATGTTACAATAACAATCTATCTCTTTCCTTTATTGAATAATCATGCTTATTCTAATTTTTATAGTTTTATTTTTGCAGGGAAGGATGAATGATATGAGAAACTACATTAAGAGACTAAAGTTCTGCATTAGTTGGTACATTGATCTGGAAGATTGTTATCTTGCGATACAGGATGAGCTCAATAGTTTGTTGGAGTCAGAAAAGAGAAAGCATTTTGAAATTGGTGAATGTTTTCAATTTACATTTTCATGCGATGATGAATTTTTTATACAATTAAACTTTAGAAAATTTCATTTCTTCTCATAATCCGAAATGAATCGAAAATAGAAGAGTTTACTTCACTGATTTAGGAATACCAGGCAATGAAGGTGTCCTAAGAGAAGAATCATAAGGGGGAGGAGTCCAACAAATTGGTACCTTCTAAAAATTAAATATAGTTTCTTTATTGACTTATATATAACGACAATACTCATGAAACATATCAGGTTTCCATTAAGCTCAGGAGATAAAAGCTGAAGCAAGGGCTGCTTCTGAATATTTATGTTATAGTCTCATGGAAGATCTTGAGAAAGCTACACAAGAAATAAATCATCTTAATATTCAAGTAGAGCAACATGAATTGTTGAACTTAATTGAAATAAATATTTATATATTTTATTTTTTTAATATATTCTTTATTTTGTTACTGCATAGATAAAAATGATTCAAGGGACAAACAAACTACTACAAGAGTACAACAATAGCTTGCAATAGTATAACCTTTAGCTATAGGCTAATTCTATCAAGAATGGTGATACAATATCAAAGTTGCAGAAGGAGAAAAATGCAATGGTGGAGATTATTACTAGATTAACAGATCAAGCTAGCTTGCTTAGGAATTAACTTGAGAATATGAGGGTGAGATTATCAATTTAAATTGAGTTTACTATCATATAAATGCACTCCACCAAATTAAAAAACAAAAACTTTTCTTCATGTAATTTTGCCTCAATTATTTTCATTCTAACTCTGTGTTTTTGTTAAAATTTTGTATGCTACTAGTCTTAATTTATATACTAAGAAATAGAGTTTAGTGGATGTGCTATCATAGCTTAAATCAATCTATCAATTGCTTAATTTGTCATCTAACAAATGCCTTTTAATCAGCAGCCTTTTTCTAGTCTAGTAATTTGCCATAGAACATGGTTGAAACGTTTGTAGTAACAATGTTGTTGAAAGCTAGCTTGTTTTTGAAGAGTTAATACATGCACAAGAGGAAGTTGAATTGTACTTTTTTTCATCTTTTAAAAAATTTACTAAAATAAAAGGGCCTTATTTTAAAATACTATTTTTTAAAAAGCATGTGCTCTTGTAGTATAACTAACAAAAAATAAGAATGATGTCATGAATAGAAATTTTTAAGTGATTTGGACAATTATTGTTTATATTTACTCATAATCATAAAAGATCAAACTTACTCCATTGTAGTTTTTTTGTAAAAGTAGGTAGAAAAAAATTCAAAACAATCCATAGAAGAGTTATGTACTATAGTTCATTATGCAACTCAAAGGGGGTACAATAGATCAAAAGATCCCATACTTGAGCCAAAAGTAGTCATATTAGAAGAATGAATAAGATAAATATAGAATATAAAATAGAAACTTTATATTTATAATTGAGTGAAAACCTTAACAACAACTTGGCATTTTGAATCAAAGATCAATGTTGCAAAAGATCTCCAAAAACCCTATTGACAATGAGTTATTTTTTCTTGTAATACACTTGATGTTGGATGCAAATGCCATTATTTTGCATATTTTGTTTGTTTGCATGTTATGTTTTTCCATTTCAAACAAACATTGACAACCTTTGAAGTTGTGAGTGGCTTTACATAAGAGCTGATTGTGATCTCTATAGTAGTCACAATGCCTTAGAAGTACCACGAGTTAGCAACAATAAAAGCAATGTGAGTGATAAAAAGATTGAGATATTTCTCTAACAAGGTACCTTTTGATATCATCGGTTTTTTTGTCATTCATTTTTTCTTAGATTTGCTCTTTTCCTTTTGCAAATGGAACCATGATACCTATAACTTGGGGCTTACATGTGCTTGCCCCTCTGATGTGAGTGCTTGGACATAAGGGTAGTTGGGATGTTGACATGCTACTTCTTTTCCTTGTTAAATGCCCAATGTTAAATTGCAAAGAAACATGATGAGTTATTATTGACAATTCATAGCCATGCTACTTGTTAATGCCTCCAAAGTAGCACTTGTTCTAGAAACTTTGTTAATAAGTTATGGTTGGTAACTTTCAACAATTGTGAGTCTAATAATAGTGTTGTCATTATCATTAGAATCCATTATCAATGATCTTCTTGTGAGGTTTTCTCATCTTGAACCCTCGTCAATAGGCTTTTTTCAGAATGATAACAACGGAAGGGGAAGTGTAACAATGGTGAGCAAAGAAAGAAGGAGAAAGAGAAGGATAAGAGGGTTTTTACCATAAGGAGGTTGAATTCCCCTAGAAGATATCCTTTAAATGGTTTTGAATTTACGAAGTTCTGATTCTAAAAACTCGCTGAATTTCTTAAGTTCTGACTTTCTATGAGTTTTGACGTCTTAGATTTTTTTTGAACTTTTTTGAATTATTTCGTTCATTATTCTACCTTTTTATATAGTGTTTGGGATACAATTTTTAAATATAAAACAAAAAAAATGTCATTTTGATCAAAAATTAAAAATTTCTCAAATTTTACAAATTTTGCGCCTATCAACTTCTGTGTTTGCCGGCATGCATCCTGATGTGCACAAATTTATGACCGAGCCAAGGGTCTATCCATGCATGCAGCTAGCTTGTGTGTGTAGAACACGAATGCGCTTAACTGTTGATAAGGCGTACGTGCAGCATTGAAAAGAAATGAACTATTTAAAATAAATTGGATATTTTGTAAAATTAATGTGGTCACCCTTTGTCCATATAGTTATGGGGTTGGGTTACAAAAAAGAAATGATATAAGTAACACAATTAAAAACAATAACGATCACTTTTATGTGTGGCTAGGTGATGCAAAAAATAAATTATGAAAAAATATTGTTAAAAAATTGAGTGGCCATAATCTATCCAATTGACTAAAAAGAGTATTGTTGAAAAGATAAAAGTAGGTAATATAATAAAAGGATAAGATTCAAAATCAATGTTATATAATTAAACATTTAAATTAGGCAATATTTATTAATGTTATCGATTAGCAAATTATTAAAAGAATAAACATAAAGGTAATGTTTTGAGCAAGAGAAATATTAACAAAAGAGAAATTGAATGTGAAACAATTCCATGGTGTTTGAAATTCGATGACACTAAGTCTTGTAAATCTCATCCATTGCAACCATTATTGTAGCTATCAAGAGCATTTTCTAACTTAACCACATGAGCTCTTTTATTGTTAGAAAATGAAGGTATTTAGGTAATTTTGCAATGGATTTGGAAGCAAAGATAAGGTTGAGGGTGGTGGAGATTGATTTTAGCCAAGACTAGCTGAAACATTGAGTTGAACCAAGCCAATAATTTGACTGAGAGTTGGACTGAAATCAGTTTTAAAGTTTTTTGAACTTCTGGTTTTGGTCCCAAACAAATAAACATGCATTTGTATCACTCAATTTGTTCTTTTCCACAAACCATGTATGTGTCTCTGTTTGCAAGGATATGTTTCTCCATGCCAATGTGTTTGTTAATATTTTGATATTTTGATAAAAGCTGCATCATTGGGCAGCAAAACACATAAAATTTGACTTGCTATCTGGCTTTTGAACGCTAGACAGTAGTCTTAAAGAAAAAGTTCTTTTTTCTTTGCAGCTTTTTTCCTTAAAATCTTAGAGCCTTTCATAGCCATTCCATTGGAAAGTTGTGCAAGAAACATAAGCAAAATGTATATTCATATCTGATATTTATACCACACATATTATGCTTTTACTGAGCTTTAATGTTTTGTAGGAACTAAAAGGAAACATTCGAGTTTTTTTTAGAATGCGACCTTTTTTGTCAGACGTTGATGCCAGGGGAGCAGATGGTTCAGTTATTTCATATCCAACAAGCATCGAGTCTCTTGGGAGAGGCATTGATTTGATGTACAGTGGTAAGGAATTTTTTTCTAATTTATTACATGCAAGCTCTCATCCATTTTATCATGTCTTATGGAAACCATAATCTATAAGGATGAGCCTTCTATAGCTGATGCTTTTTCTTTTGCTTTATTTGTAAATTCCTGAAAAGTATTGTTTCACTTTTGACAAAGTTTTTTCTCACGAGTCATCTCTGGAGGATATGTTTTTAGAAATCTCGTAGCTAGTGCAAAGTGCACTTGATGGACGTAAGGTAGTATTTTCTAGGCATTAAATCCATTATGAAATATATTTTATTTCAATTTTCTTTTGAGAATTTTATCTTATCCACGTTTTTCATTTTTTCATCATTTATTAGAAACTAAATTAAATTTAGATATTTTCTTATGTGCTTCATATGGGTATGCAATCTAAATATGATTTTATCAAACCTTATGTTCATGGATGCTGCTTCTTAATTTCATTTTTACCTTTGTTGTCCTTGAATGTGCTCATTTAGCAAAGAGTGTGGCATGGTGGATAATGCTTCTTAGCAATTCTTCTTACGTTGGCATTTTAATTGCCCTCTTCTAATGAGTATTTTTTTAATTTTCCCTTCTAAATTTCAAATTCCTACTTTTTGTTATGACAATCAGACCCATAAATTTTTCTATGTGAATTCGAGACACTTACGTCTTTTGTCTTGCTTTTTGGTGCACTTAAGAGAACAATTTTCTCCATCTTGCTTCATGGATGCAACATCAAAGTGGCTTTAGAAGGTATCTCGTTATTCCAAATTTCAAGTCTTTGAAAAGGATCTTTGCTTCTTTTTTTGCTTGTTATGTCAAGCTAGAACTTTTAATTGAATGTTTGCCAGATCTTAGTCAAAATTAAAATGGAAGCCCCAAATTTTCCCTCCAATGTTTCTGAGAAAGCCTAAGTGAGGTGGAGCTAGAAGAAACCCAGGTGACTCAAGCATCCTTAGTATTTTTTCTTTGGGCCAATTAATTTGGGAAGCCAAGGCTTTGTTTACCATCTCATATCTTACTGAAAAACTTTTATTACTCTTAGTTAATGAAGATGACTTATCTATTTCCAACACATTTGGAAGCAAGAGAAGGCTTAAGTAAATTACCAATGAGCTCACCTCAGCAATGAAGTAATCTAAATATTTTTATTAAGGGAGTAATTTATAACATCATTATCATCCATCTTAGACCATTAGTTACCTCTTCAAGAGTTTGAGAATACTCCGTTGAATGTATCTCTCAAGTAAATTCTTATTGCCACATTACCTTTGGTTATCATCCATGAAGTCTTGGATTACAAAAATTGTTTTAGAAGGTTAGCTGCAATAACATTATGGTAAGAAGGGAGAAAGAGAGAAAAAAAGTAGCTCTTTTATGTCCTTATTGGATGGTTAATTAGCTTTATTTAAGAGGAAGCAAGGCTTGACCAAGGGTTTGTAGAGAGTGGATGATGGAAGTGAGGGTTTTGAGTGTGAAAGGGAGGAAACAAGAGAAGAGGTTGTGATTTAATTTTACGTGAGGCAAACTTGAGAAAGGGAAAGCATGTGATAATTTTGGAGGTTTTGGAGTGAGGTATTTGGAAAAAGTATAAGCATGGTTGAAAAGGGAGAGGGTTTTGAGGTTTAAGATGGTTTTTAGGTTTATTGAGTTTTCTTAGACTAAAAAGGAATGAAAAAAAAAGAGAGGAAGAAGGAAGTCATTAAGAGTTTCAAGATGTTGGATTGATATTGAAGCCTAGTGAAACATAAGCCCTCAAGCTATGCAAGAGAGATCACAAAAAATAAATCAAGATGATGCTATCTAAACCTTGGCACTTTTTATGTAATTCGTTTAATGGAATTCATCAAAAAGGGAGCTTATCTAGCCAAAGCAAGTATCAAAGAGATTAAAAATTCATGAAAAGCTCCCAACCATGCCTCCTATTGTGTTAATCTATGGAAAGGTGCCCAATGTGGTGTCAATTGAAGGAACGAAGAAAATTCGAATTGAACTATGATGTACTTTAATAAACTATGATAAACCACTCATAAATCATGAAGAGCTATCGTATGAAATGGATGAAGTTATGTGTCATCATCCACAAAGATTATGAAGTAAGGTTTGATCTGAGTAGCTTTGTGATTGGTTTATCCTTTATGTAGTTTATATGGATTAAAGGAGGATCAAACTCCACATTTAGTGTTGCACCACATTGAAGGAAAACCATTTAAGACCTATCGAGACTTTTCATCTCTCTTTAGGGCAATGGAGACAAGTTTAAGTACATGTTAGTATTATTTTGGTGATCTTTGAGGGAATCAAGCATGCCCTTATAAATTAATTCTAAAATCTTTTAAGGCAAACACTTTGTCAAATGTAATAATGAGAATATTTTATTTGCTTCCAATCTCTTTTGAGACAAAGCATCTTTGTTATTTAGAATTTCTTAAAACCACCATCATGTTCACATGACTTATTGCAAACATTGATGTGTGTTTGGTATTGTGGATATCGTAGTTTTGTTGATTCTTTATTTTTGAATGCCTTCAATAAGATGGGAATTTGTTTAAGTCATGTTCTCCCCTATGTTGGTTTTCCAATCTCCTTCTTGGGAGAATAAACTAAGCTTAAAGTTAGCTTTCTTTTTTCGCATATTGGAATGAAATATAAGTAGTCATGTAGATGGAAACTTTTATGAACATGACAATATCATTATTTGTAATTTTTGATTTACCTACAATAAATAAATTTCACATTATGGCTTCAACACCTTCTATGTATAAATTTTGCAACCTAGTTTTATTATGTCGAGATATTCTTTCATTTCATCATCCGATTCAGAGTAAAAAGGGTTTTAATCTCAAATTTTTTTTAACAATTTAAGTCTAAATTATCACATAAATCTCCAAATCATTTTCTTTATAGTCAATGTGGGATTATTTATTTTTATACCCTTCAAACTAAAATCCTACAAAAAAATTACCCTTTGTTAAGTAATTTCAATCTTGGTCATCAACCATGAGGTACTCCTCACACTCTTTGATCCCTTGTTTTCAAATAAACTCTTATGCCATTAGGTTTCGCATGTCTACGGAGAACTGCTTCAATTGAAGAGTTGCTACCTGAGTACAATGATGGGAAGTCATGGCATTTCGTCAATTTATTGGATGTCTTGGTTCTTCATCATAGATTATTTTTTCTTTTCTTTTTGATCTTTTAGTTCCTTCCAAAGTGTATGTATATTTGTTAACTTCAATGGACAGCAAAGGGTTTGAATTAATAGCAAAGGGAGATCATTCTCTCACTCCTAGCTCAACACTTTGATATTTTTGCATGGTCATTTTTTGATATGGTTGGTGTTACTTGAGTTATGTTTTACCAGCATCTTAATGTTTACTTTGAATGCTTAAGAATATGATTGAAGAAGACACACTTAGCTATGAAAAAAGAGCCCTAGCTAAAGAGAACTAGCTTATATTCTTAAGGTTTGATTCATTGTTGTTGTGTAATACCTCAAGTGGTTGGAATGGCTTTTGCTTGTCAAGAAAAGTAATGACAAATGACACATTTGTGTTGAATCTTTGTTTTATCTTATTTGGCTTATCAAAAATTTTCTTTTTTGTCAAGCTTTGATGATTCAATGAGCTTGATTGCAACTAATCATTTAAGCTTTTTTGAATGCCTTCTTTGGATGAAATTATATCAAGATTTTTGAGTTAGACAATGAAAAACTTCATCTATCATCAATTTTCAATATGTTGCTAAAAGGCCATTTCATTTGTTTTAAAAACTAAAAGGTCAACATATAAATACATGGTTAATATAATTTTTAGCCATCAATGAGGAATGAATCTTGATGCATATGTTGAGGAGTTTTTAGTCAAAAGCAATCATTCTTCGCTTATGTTGAGGATCTGAAAGAGAACTTTCAAGAATTATGAAAATTTGGGTTGCATGTCAATCCACTCGAGTGCAATTTTGGCATTATATCAAGCACGTTTAAAGAAAGGAAGTGTAGCTAACCTTAATGGCGTTTGAGACTTTTTGAAAATGCATTCACTAAAGAAATTTTGAGACCTATAAAAGTTAGATGGTCATATTGCTACATTGTGCAGAATCATATATTGTTATGAGTCAAGGATTAACCATTTTCAAGCCATTGAGAAGCAAAATCAGATTGTAGCTTATAAAAAAACTATGAGAATGAGATGGAATTAAGAACCTTGTCTGTTAGGTCTTTCATGTTCTTAAAAATTTGGAATAGTTTTATCCAACGTCTCAAGCTGTTTGACATTATTAAATCCATTTATTTTGTGGATTATTGAAGTAGTTCTTTTGGTTATAGCCAAGCCATGTGTTTTTTAACAAGAATTGTATTGGCCAACAATGCAAATGAATGTTGCCAAAAATGTTGAGATTGTAATAATTGTCATTTTAATAGACATTTGCCTCAATGACTGATAGGATCAATGAAAGCCATTATTGTATTATGGCATTTCCTAGTTTATGAAACTATTTTTCTTGGACAAACATTGGTATTTTGTTGTGATAGTTGATTGCATCACAAAATAGATTGAAGTAAAATACTTGGTTAAAAGAGCACAACTAAATGAACTTTAGAATGCTTGTGTAATGTAGTGCAAGCTCTTGAAATAACATTGGAAATTAGATTTTAATTTGTATACGTTTTCTATGAAGTTCTAAAGTTCTTTGAGGTGCTTTTTGGACACATGATTACCATAGTAGTAAAACATTTTATGTCTTCACTTTAGAGTATTCTTATCTACTCCACAATAAGTGATCAATGAGTCTACCAATCTTATGGTAATTTATAGAATATACTAAACAGATAAATAAGATTACATAATAAATATTTTAAGTGTTAATTATTATCAAAATAAGATGTTATTTTTGTTGTCATGGAATTCAATACTACCATGTCATGTCAATGGGTTTTCTAATGACTTAATTGTCCATAAATATAGTTTAGGCATTTAGCATATGGAGTTGAGAGGAGGGAGGAGAGAGAGTGAGAGAAAGGAGAATTTTTAATTGGTTATATTTGATTTTCTCTCTTATGGTCACTTTCTCTTTGTTTATCTCTTTATTATTTCTAAGTTCAAATAGTGAACTTGGAAGAGCTTCCTTTTTGTAGTACCCCACTACACCTAGTAATTCTTCAACTCAAATTCTCTTTTGTTTCTTAAGATATATAGTTAGCCTCAATACTTTACATTAAGGATGCTAGTATAGATGGTCAAGATAGTGATTTTTAAAATTTTTTGAGTATAAGTGCTTAAATCAAATGAAGCTTTATGAGAAGGTATTTTTTATTTCTAAAACCATATAAAATTTTTTAATTTTTAAGAAGCTAATATAACTTTTGTTAAAATCAATTAGATATCATCCAATGCTCTAGCAAGATTAGAAAATTCATATACTTGATCAATTTTTATTGCCAACTTATTTTGTGTTATAGATCAAAATAAAAATTTTTATTCTGTTGAATGGGTTTTTTTGGTTTTTTCTTGATTTATGAACTTAATTATACTTTTGTTGTTTGTATTTATTGTTTTATTCAAGCGTGTTGGGGTGGGTTGGCCTTCGCTTGAAAGGAACTGAAGTATGATTGGTAGAAATAACTTGTTGAGCTTGTCCATTATATTGGTTTATTTTACACTGTTAAATGCTAAAAATGGTAAAAAATGGATTAACCGAAGTAGCTAAGCCAAGGAGTAGTGATTTAGTAGTATTTTGTTTTTATATAACAAACATTTTAATTTAGAGTAAATGAATATGGATGTTTAACCTATAGTTGGGACAAATTTTTCTATTATTTTATTTTTGATGCGGTTCTATTTTCTTCATTCACTTTTTTTTTCAAAAATCTTTTCATATCTTATTCCTACAGCAGACATAAATGTGACATAAAAAACATTAAATGACCATGCTCACATCACTAGGTTAGCACGATTGAATTGGATGATCCAACCAGTTGTTGACCTAGTTGAATGCCCAGTTTGGTCTTCAACATTAATTCCCTATCTTGGAGAAAATGCATATAACAAGCTTAAACTCTTATTCATTATTCTTAACTCCTTGTTTTACTATCTCTTCTTTAAAAAGGTTTGTTTCTTTGCTTATGGTCAAACTTGTTCTGGTAAAACTTATACCATGATTGGCAAGCCTTAAGCCCCTCAGCATAAAGGATTAATGCCATGTTCCTTAGAGCAGATCTTTGAGACTAGCCAGTCACTACAATGCCAGGGTTGGACTTACAAAATACAGGTGTGAATGTTAATTTACATGAAAACGTAAATTGTGCTCAATCATTCCTGCTTTCAAACCATGCTTTTCATCTTTTACAGGCATCAATGACAAAGATCTACAACGAAACAATTCATGATTTGTTATCACTCAATCGTAGCACAAACAGTTGTCTAACTCTTCTTAACAAGCAATATACCATCAAGCACGATTAAACTGGTAATACACATGTGCTAGACCTTACTGTTGTCGATGTGTGTAGCATAAACGAAATTTCCTTTCTGCTTGATCAAGCTACAAGGAGCAGGTAATTGGAACCAGCATAGACATAGTAAATTGGAGCATGCTTTCATCTTTTATTTTCTTGTTTCTGGTGGCCAAATAAATACATCATGTTTATTTAGTTTCCCAAATGTTCCATATTCTTGGGTACCAAGTTTTGTTTTGCTTGCATGCATGCATTCATCTTTTGTTTTCTGTTTTCTGCTGGCTAACTATATACGACATGTGTATGCTTTCATTTCATGTTGCATATTATGGGGTACCAAGCTGTGTTTTGCTTGCATGCTTTTTAAACATACGATTCTGTATCAACATTTTTTCACTTCTGGATCATTCTTCTCTTTCCCAACCTAACTAGCCACAAGACTACCTTCGCAAGAGATTTTAACTAATGATTCAGGTTTTACTTTTTTCGTCAGGTTAGTTGGCAAGATTCAGATGAATGAACAATCATCAATAAGCCATTTTGTTTTCACCTTAAGAATATTGGTGGTGAGTGTTGTGAGTGGTGGCTGTTCCTTGTTCCTTTGAGCCATTAAGCTTGTTACCTAAGACATTTGTTGACCTGTCTCTTTAATTACAGGCCATGGAACAACAGGCTCAAGGTGTTTTGAACCTGATAGATCTTGTCGGAAGCGAGCGTCTTGCCAAAAGTTGCTCGACTAAAGATCGTCGAAAGGAAAACCAGGAAAGAATTGCTTCTCATTGATGTAGAAAAATTCCTGTTTCAGATGCATATGTAGAAATTCGTTTTGTCCTTGAAACAGGCTATTAACAAAAGCTTGTCTTCATTGAGCGATGTTATATTTGCAATTTCCAAGAAGGAGGATCATGTTCCTTAAACTAAAATTTGACATACCTTCGACAAATACATGGCCATTGGATTTTTGGGGTGTTTAGTATATTGTAATGTGAACAATTTCATTACATTAGTTTTAAAAATGTTTTGAAAAATGCTGTTTGTTTATTAAAAAAATCAATTTTCAACTTTTACCATCTTCATTGTCATCATACTCTATAATCTCTTTGTGTTTAAAGCCTTGTCTTGGTGGGTGATTCAAAAATGTTGATGTTTGTTAACATCTCTCCAGAGGTTTCATCGGCTAGTGAGTCGATTTGTTCACTCCAATTTCCTGCTCATCTCAATGCTTGTGAGAATGGGGTTCCTTGCCGTCAAACCGAGATGCGACCACAGGATTCCCATTGAAACAATGGTTGAGTGATTAAAGTACATTTGTCCACGAGGGTTTCTAAAACAGTAACTGAAGCAATGCATTTTTTGTTGCCCCAAGCCATTAAAACAATTTGGTTGGGTGATTAAAGTACATTTGTCCACGAGGGTTTCCAAATAAGCAACTGACTGCATTTTTTGTTGCCCCAAGCCTTTAAAACAATTTGGTTGAGTGAGTAAAGTACATTTGTCCACAAGGTTTCTAAAACAGCAACTAAAGCAATGCATTTTTTGTTGGCCCAAGCCATTAAAACAATTTGGTTGAGTGATTAAAGTACATTTGTCCACGAGGGTTTCTAAAACAACAATTGAAGCAATGCATTTTTTGTTGGCCCAAGCAATTAAAACAATTTGGTTGAGTGATTACAATACATTTGTCCACGAGGGTTTTTAAAACAACAACTGAAGCAATGCATTTTTTGTTGCCCTAAGCCATTAAAACAATTTGGTGTCGGAAGAATGAATTTTGCAGATGATGGATTTGATCATTGCTTCCTCTTCCATTGCCATAATATTCATGTCAGGTGTAATAATTTGTTCGGCATCTAATTAATCTACTGCTTTGTGATCTTTGTATATGGTATTGGGTGACGAACTATCTTCCTTTTCATCACCCATTGTTCTAAAAACTAAGCGTTCATCTTCTTTTACTAAATAGCTGTTGAAGTTGTGCATAGTATTATATTTTATGCCTTTGATATTTTTTTGCACCCTTGGCAAAGAGAAACCATTGTCAATCTAATGTGTGCCCTTATAAATTATATGTTATTAAAATATATGACCTAGTGAGGTTGTTTTAATTTTTAAAGTGCTTCTATTAATTAGATGGCAGAGTTGTAATTATATAGAGTCCTTTATGCCCTAAAATTGCAAGAATTGGCATGTTTTTGCTTGTATTGACAATAATTTTTATATATGTTTCTAGAATTTCAGTATTATCCCTAGTATCAACCTAAAAAATGAAGCTTTTAACTCAAATCAGGAACAAAATTTCGTGTTGTGATCTGATTATGATCAATCTTAGCTTCGGTATATGCACGTGTTTGAGGATGCATACATTGGCATATTCATACTAGTATTTTTGAGAACGTACTTTACAGTGATACATTCTATAATATATTTTGATTTTTTTACGAAACTTGTATGGATCAAAATATCAGGTATCAGTTTACCATAGTGCAAGAACTTATTTTTAAAAGAGAAGGACAACATGAGTCCTATTATTCTCACAAACCATGCTCTTAGTGTGGGTTTTTACTCATAAAAAACCTTCCAATTTTCTTGATTGAGAAAGTGGACAAATTGAAAAACAGTTGTCATGATTTAATTCAGTTTGCTATAAACTTTGATGCCTTAAAAAATATATATGTTCCTAAACATGGATTACAGTCTCTATTGACAAGCAAGCATTACATTGACTTAAAAAATTAGCCATAATAAAAAAATATAAAAGGGTTAAAATATACTTTTGAATAGCAAGTTTTGGCCAATGCGTATATTTATGATGGCATGCATTGGCTAAGTGACAAAAAAATGAATTTTTAGGAATATAAAAGGGCTGTATATGCCATACACCAGTATTATTAAATAGAGATGAAATTATCAACTTCACCAACAAATTAATTCAACATATGTTTTAAACCAATGTTTCCAATAAAACCAAGAGAATTACTGAAATAACCTGAAATCATTCAACTTGGTAATAGAAAAGTAAGAAATCAAGTAACAAAACATAGAATATACGCGAAATAAGGATAGCATTTATCTACATTGCTTACATCCTCTAGTGACAAGCAAGCATTAGATTGACTTTAAATTAGCCATAATAAAAAATATAGCAGAGTTAAAATATACTTTTGAATAACAAGTTTTGGACCAATGGGTATATTTATAATGGCATGCATTGGCTAAGTGACAAAAAACGAATTTTTAGGAATATAAAGAGGCTGTATAGGCCATACACAAGTATCATTAAATAGAGATGAAATGATCAACTCTGCTAACAAATTAATTCAACTTATTTTTTGGACTAACGTTTCCAATAAAACCAAGAGAATTACTGAAATAACCTAAAATCCTTCAACTTGATCTTAGAAAACTAAGAAATCAAGTAACAAAACACCAAATATATGCCAAATAAGTATAGCATTTAACTACATTGCTTAAAAGCCAACGATTCTTAATACATCTATTTTGATGCGACCAATTAAGTGAGAAATATTATAAGGTATGCTTTCATCTTTTTCTGTTAATAAGTTTAGAAACTAATGATTTAGCCTTGATATTCAAAAGAAATGAGGAGAATGTTTGCACCATTTGTTGGTCTCACACTAGTTTCACAAGTCAAGTAGTACAAAATTTATTTGAAAATATTTTAAAAAATAGTTAATTTTTTTATTAATTTCACCTCTTCCACCATCTGCCAACATTTTCTGTCATCAACATTGTCATCTATTAACTAGATAACATTGATTGTCCACCGTTTAACTAACGTGGACTCATTTTGCACTAACTTAGGATGACCCATGGCAACTTGCCAGTCCCACAAATCCTGGCAACCTTTTCTTTCTGCCAGACCCACACCTTCCCTAAACCTACAACAAATGCACTAAGACCTCTTTCTAAATTGCATTGATTTCACGTAGCTATTTTTCCAACCGCTATTTTGCCACCGATTGTTATTGCTATCCAAAACTTAGAATTTATTTATGAACTACTTAATTAAATTAATTTTGTAGTTCTTTTTGTTATTTTTCATTCCTTTTAAATTAGTGATGAATATTTGAAAATTCCTATAAATAAAAAAGTTTTCCATATTAAAAAAAATAATTCAATTAAATTTATTTTGTTTGTGTGCTTCCACCTTTATGAAGAAAGGGTGCATACAAATCTATAGTTGGAGAGACTCTAAATTTACTTATGAATGACAATGATCGAACGTGAGAGTCATTCCACCAGTAGAGCCAACAACCGAATCCCTTGCAAGAGACAAGGATCGAAATTGAAAAACCATTCAACAAGGAAGATGATAACAAAATAAACTCTGGCTTCTCCTAACATTCACATAAACATCAAAAGGTTTATTCTTTCAAAAATTTTTATTTTCTAAATAGTAGTCCAATAGTGAAGTTACTCCCTTTTATTATAGTATTTCACATAGAGTTTGTTTAGATTCATTATTTAATATGTCTAAAATTAGATGTTACAAAAATTAATTTTGTTTGATTTTATGCTAAATGCTTTAAGAGTAGAGTATTCAACTTAATCATCTATGGTACAATTTTGGAATTCAAATCTTTGAATAGTTCTTAAATGCCACACATGTCATCTTTTCCTGATTTGTATATAGTTCCTTTTTTATATTTTCTAATAATCTTTTGAGTATTCCCCATATTGTAAGATCCAATTTAGACCATGATAGAAGTTTAAATGTGCCATGCATAACCTTTGGTATCAAAGACTATGATTTTCCAATAATTTTTTTTTTCTTTTTTTTAGTGCGATAGTCTTTAGTATTGGACATATGTTTTTCCATTAAAATAGTTTTTCCTTCTTAATACTTCAACTTTGGTTTTGAACTAATTTTTTTATATTAAAATTATTATTTTTTTATTAAAATTTGTTTATTTATTTGTACTTAAAAAATTTAAATTTTCTTTCAACAGAACAAATTTTTGCAATTTTTTTCTTTTTTACTTAGTTTATTCATTAAGGAACATGTAGCCTTTTTTAAGTAAACTTTATTTTAGGAGGTGGTAGAAAAGTAGTGACATAACTCCCCACAATCTTTTGTAGGAACTATTTAATTCAATCTAAAAGGTGGTTTGGCAAAAGAAGGGACCTTCATCATTTGCTTTTTCTTAGAAGCATATCCCATCTCAACCTTACTATGTTATATCACTGGTTACTTTGCTTTCATATATTGTTATTTAAAAAAAGAAAAAGAAAGGTATCCCAAATTATTTTCTTTCCTTGATATTCCTTGCATGACAAATCTTTGAATGATCATGAGATCTAGTAGGTCTTATCAAATAGTAAACCAAAATCAATACTTAGTTGAAAACTAAAGAAAAACTTTAAACTAGTATCCCAAACAAGAAATATCCTAATCAATATCCTAGCTCTCCCAAATGGTTTGTCAAATCCTCCTAAACCAACAAAATGATTGAGATCCCAAAAGAGAAAGAGATAATAAAAAAATTGTCACACAAAATGATTTAGAAGAAAGAAATCTTATGACATATAGAAACTATAAAAGACATGATGGTCCTTTCGATAACTCTGATCAAGATATCCATAGAAGAGAGCATGATCATAGAAGAAGAAACAAAGCTTTAGATGAATCAAACAAAAATGATGAAATAGATTTATCAAGTAAGGAAAGACATATGATGCATCGAGATAAAGAGCACATCCTTAATTGAAATTGGTTGCCCTAACATTTTATAATAGCTATGATTCTAAAGATTCATTGATTGGCAAACTATTGTGGATGATAAATTTAATTGACATTAAATAAGTAAAAAAGAATCAGTTTTTTAAACTAAACACATCGATGCTCCTCGTAGATTCTTTAGAAACTTATAATGAGAATATGCTATCAAGGATGATTAAGTACCCCAAACATGGAGAAATCTTATGGTTAGGTTGTACAACAAGTTTTTTCTAATAACCTATAGTGTGAAAATATTAGATAAAAGATAAAGATTTCTTAAGATGGTAGGTCTATTAAAAAGAACATTAACAAATTTGAGGATTATAAACCTAAATGTGATATCGATTAACCTGAGCATATATGACTATCCCATTTTAGAGTAGGTTGAAAGCAATACATGTTGAGCATGACTTGAGAAGTGTTACTCCTTCAAAGAAAGCTTACCACCTAACTAAAAATGTGAAAAAAGTAGAACTTCATATTTCAAGAGAAATGATGAGCCAAACTCTTTAAAGGCCCACATCAATATTTCTCAATGCACTCATTCTCTCACTTCATCTACCTCATCCATCATAGTTTGCAAAACTCCAAAACTCATATTGCCACCCAATCCTTCGCACCATCTCTAAGCAAACCAAGATAACCAAGAATTGCCTACATTATGTGTACAAAATGGGACATGTGGCAACAAATTACTTAGAGAGATCTATGACTATGAACCTAGAAAGTGTTAATGAATAAGGAAAGTTAGAATGAGAGAAAAGCATTATACGTGATGAGAAATTTGAGTAAGAATTAGAAAGCATTGAAAATGTAATCGTAAAATGCGCCCCGACCTCTACATTATTGTAAGATGACTAGAAGTGCACAAATATCTTTAGCACTATCATAAAAATTAAGGAAGAACAATATATAATGATCATAGATAATGGTAGTTAAATTAATATAATATCCCCTAATTACACTATACAAACAAGGGTCTCTTTATTGAAATACCCAAACATATACTTTGTATCTTAGATTGATAAAAACTTTATACTTATTAAGAAATTATGTTATGTGCCCTAAAAGTTGGTTAGATATAGTGACTAAATTTTATGTGATGTCGTACTATGAAAGTAAGTCATCTTATCTTTGAAAGATTGT
The DNA here is from genome assembly GCA_023846275.1 of Vanilla planifolia. Lineage (NCBI taxonomy): Eukaryota > Viridiplantae > Streptophyta > Magnoliopsida > Asparagales > Orchidaceae > Vanilla > Vanilla planifolia. The sequence continues at coordinate 601,859 of JAIUJO010000032.1, read as the reverse complement.
CTCTTTTATAGGGATGTGACTTTGAAGCATTAGACTATCATTTGTTCTTTGTTTATGAAGAAAAGATCATCACATTATACCCTCTCTATCTTAAGAGAGACCTCAATCACTTAAGCCCAACAAATTTATAGAATATTCTTGGTCCACAAATAATGAAAAGGGATTGTCAAAATTTATGCTAGACCACATTACCCAAGTTAGAAAGATCCTTGATCGAAGATACTTATTTTTGTTTCTTATAATTAAGGAGTGAGCTGACATCTTACCAAACTCATCATCTATTATATAGGCTTATGATAGTAAGACAATATCTTTCATTAACCTCATTCCATTACTAGTAGACTTTCAATATTCTATATTTATTTTTTCTTTTACTTCTCATAAAATAATATCTAAAGAATTCAATTTAAATAATAAAATGTATGAGAAACTAATAAATAATAAAATAAATATTAGAAACTTTCATGAAAGAGACTACCTTAAAATTAGAGTTAGGTTAGAATAGTTCCTTCTTGGAGTTTACAAGAATTATAAGCACATAGAGCTGTACCTTCTAGGATTATCCAAAAACTAGGAACTAACATATGTGTTGGATTTTGTCAGAAGAGTATGGGATAAGTACGACCTTTAACATTAGGGATTTCATCTCTTATAAAGCACCAAATGCAATACCTAGTGAGCCATTTGAGTTTCATTCAAGCTTGTTGAGTATACCAATTCCTACAATTACATTATATTTCATAACAAGTAAGCATAATATGGCAAAAATTATAAATCATGTGATAATTTTTGTTAAAGATTATAAAGTTAGGAAAATTTTAATTTGTTGGAATGGCAAACCTCTGGTCCACAACTCTTGGCTTATGATCTCCTACACCATGTCATGCAACAAAAATTAGAACACTACTGTACCCATCACACTAATATGATCAAGCAAGCTCTCTTTGAACTAGTGAGGACGATCTAGGAATGTCTAAAAATAGTTTCCAAATATGCATTTGCTGGTGTCACACTTGTTCCACAAGTTCATTGATGAAAATTTTAGTTGAAAATTATTTTAAAAAATGCTTAAAATAAAAGTTCTTTTGTTAATTTTATTGTCTACCTTTGTTCATCATCATTTGTTACTGTCCATACAATCATCTACCACTGTTAGCACACATTTTGCCCCTAGAGTCGACTGCACTCCTGTCTTACTTGAATTTAAACAAGAACACTTATTGACCAAAGTTTCACTTACACCAATCTACAACGACCCATGCAAAACATTCAGTCCCACCAACCTATTCTTTTTGCACGACCTAAGCCACCCAAAAATTCATAAAAAACGCATCGAGAACTCTGCAAGCACTGCACTGATTTCACCCTGCCATTTTGCCACCTGCCATTATAGTTGCATGAGACTCAGAATTTGTTTGAGAAATGTTTAACTCAATTAGTTTCATAGTTTTCTTTATTATTTTTCATTTTTTTAAAATTAGTAATGAAAATTTAAAAATCTTAATAAATAAGGAGGTTCACCACATTAGGAAAAAAGGACAAAATAAAGATGAAACATTTCCACAAAGAGAATCTACATTTTTGGAACATGAATCTTTGAAAAGTTTCAAAATATCACACACATAACTAATCTTCATTTACATAATACCTTTTTTATATTTTTGTAATAATTTATTGAACATATTTAGAATTGTAGGCTCTAATTTAGACCTTAGTAGAACTCTAGATGTACTTTGCATCATATACCCTTTGGAAAAGGATGATCTTTGCATGTCTAAAAGTTAATTGTTTCTATTTTCTCTTTCTAAGGTCTAGGGTTAATCATAATGAGAATTAGAATGTTTTGAATCACCATCCTCCAACGGTTGCTACTTACAACCCTGTTACAATGCCTTCTTATCCCCACTGAATAATGGTTTCTTTTACGTTGATGTTTCTTTCACTTCATTGATTCCTTTATATTATGTTATTTCCCTACATTATGCTTCACCTTTCACTTCAACAAGTGTAGTTTTCCAGGATTGGCACTTCGTCTGTTGTTTCCTTTATTCTTATTCTTAATTGTATTTTTTAATGTGTTTGAATGAGCTTTATGTGTAAGTTAATTAATTACTCCTGTTTTTCCATAATATTTACTAATATTTTTCAATTCTTTTTATTTCTTTTTTACAAAATTAGTTTTATCAAAGTCAATTTAAAATAGCCTTTCTTTGTGCTACTAATGTTGTTCAAAGCATAACATATGGAATTCCTCCTATGTTGTTCTTGGTTCCCTGTTTCAAGGTTTCTTGAAAAGCATCAAAACCTTTCTTTATAGCTTGGTTATCCCAATGTTTGCAATGTGGATAAAAAAGAAAAGCTAAACTAAGCCTTCGTTTGAATTTTTTTGTTGGCACCAAATATTAAAAAAAGAGAGAAAGCTTAGGGGGTTTCCTTTTGTTTTTTTAATAGGTACAATATATGCACATGATATCTTATTGAACTTGCAACTTGGGTAACCCACATAACAAGTTACAAATCACCCTCCAAGATCTCCTAATTAGAATATAATCTATTGAAGCCATGGAAGAGGAATATGGTTTTAGGATTGCCTTGAAGAAGCTAAAATTGAGCCTACCTTTTCCAAACCTAATATTACCAGCCACCATAATAAAATACTTCTTATAGTCAACAACCCTATCTTACGTTAATACTAAGAAAATGATGATTGAAAATTCATGAAGTTCATAAAATATGACACTTCCATCTTTGAATGTAGCATAAGCCCTAAAGATGACAAAGAGTGGAATGTTTTCTTAGACCATTGCTTCTAATGGTTTAGACTTGATAAAAAATAAAGGTGGGGTTTTCCTAAATGAAGCTTACAAATGAAACTGAGCCATAAATAGAAACCATGGACACCAACTATTAACAAGAGGATCAAGAAATATTTTGAAATTTAACTATAACGTCCTTAAGGGGATCATGACTATTAAGATTTTTTCACTTTTGTAGTTCTTTTAGAAATTTTAGATGCATCATAAGGTATACATACTTTAATCCATGCCCTTTTTTGCTATATTATGTAATAAAAATTATATTTTTACTAAAATATTTTAGTGATATATTAAAGAAATTTATTGAGCATTTTAAAGTCATTCGTTGAAGAACCTTTTAATTTTTCTCACATTTAATGGAAATAAAATATCTAAAATATTCGATAGTTTTTACAATATATTAAAACAAATTTGAATAAATATGTTAAATAAATACAAATATTATATCAACAAAAAAAAAAACAAATAACTAAGGTATTTAAAAATATCAAATAAATAAGCTATATGGATAAGTAGTAAATTAACCATTATTCTGAAAGAAAATTCAATAATCAGTGGTCTCATCGTGCTATTGTGAGAAGTACATCTTTGAAATTAATAAAATACTGCACGCTAAAAACTCTAGTACCATTTTCATTATTGAATATTTTATACCCAATTTAATAAATTTTTTATATAGGATATCAAAAAATAGTTGCATAATTTGGGAAACATTCAAACATAAAGAAAACAGTCAAGTTAAAATATATGAAATTTTACAAATTTAAAGCATTAAAAAATATTCATAATATAATATTATTAAATAGTGATAAGACAAGATGTTTAACAAAATAATAACAATATAAATTTTTTAAAGTAAAAGTGGTAAATAATAAATATTATACAACATCTAAAATCTTTAATCTATAATAAAAAATATAATATTACTATAATAAATAAAACAAAAAATATGAAAAATTCCTTTTTGAAATATTAATAAAAATATCTAAGTAAAGAAATGAAGGAAATTATTGTTAATGCAATGGATAAAAAGCATACTACAATAAAGTGAAACACCACCCAAGAGTACATACATATTGTAAACCATGGTATTATTTGCAAAATGCTCCTTTTTATCTAGGTGCACAAAAGAAAAAGAATGCTCACGTATGGCTAAGTATTCTTTATGTCCACCTCTAGCATTTATTATCATTTAAAGGAGGCATTGTACCAAAATAAAGCATGCCCACACAAGATATTTTCTATGCACTTTAAGATCTAAAAAATTACAGATTGTTGTATTAAGTTCATGGTCTCGTTTTGTAAATTTTTTGCACACTACTTGAAAAAATTTTCTAATAAATATGTTTTGTACATACCTTTCAATACATTGAGCATTCTAATATCTGAATAATTTTTGTATTCTTATTAATTTCAGTCTTTTTTGTAATACAATGTTTTTGTATTATAAAGAAATTCTTATTACGTTTAGAAAATATTTTAAAATTTTCAAATAGTTTATAATAATGATGATATTAAGTTTTTTTGTTAAGATTTTCATATTTCTTGATTCTTTTATCATTATAATACTTTATATTTAATTATAAAAAAATTCAACTATGATTTATTGAAAAACTGATTTTATTTTTTACAATTACTTATTGATGATTGTTTCAATAATTTTAAAACTCTTTAATAATAAACTTTTTTTTAGCAATTATTATGTTTATATTAAAAAATTAAATTGCTCGAGTGAAACAAAAATAGTTACAACTCTTGAACACTTGATTATTGAACAATCTTTTGATGAATCATATTTTTTTAATAGTTGTTTTCTATGTAATATTTCAATCCTGTCTTTTAAAATAAAATAATGAGTAATTAATTAAAGAGTTTGATTAAGTATATTATTAAGTAATTCACTTCTAAGTATAAGTCAATGAGTGTGAGTAGTTTTTCTCATGTGTAGCTCAACTTGTAAACCTAGAAATTATTTCTTTGGCACTTGATGAACTAATTCCCACTCTAAAATTCAGTAATTTACTTTATTTTAATTAGAATATAAAACTAACCCTTCACGTTCATATGGCAAATATGTTTATATTGAATTGTTCTTGAATATTGAAATTTGGAGATAATAGGGCATTCATTTCATACATTTCACATGCATATAAATGTCTTAATAAATATTAATTTATACATTTCATTCTTTAATTTGTTCAACTATTATAATTTGTAAAAGTGATAAAATTACATATTACCTATGCTTTTTGCATTTGTACCTTTTAACACTATGTGGCTACCTAAGAAGTGTGTTAAAATGTATAATCTTAAAGTTTCATACGAAATAATGGCATATGTTATAACATACGATGTATTCATTAGAACATTAGATAGGACATGAACAAAACAACATTAAATGTATGACTTAATGTTTTTATATTGCAATGTCTTAATAATGTTTGCATTATTTAATCATTTTTATTTCTTACACATTTAAAGTTCATTTTTTCTTCTAAATATTTGTAAGGTTCTAAATACATAAAATTTTTTCTTCTAAATACACATAATTTTTTCTATTCTTAATTCTTAAAATTAATAACTTCTTTTCATTTTACTTTAGTTTTGTGTACTCTCAAATTGTGCAAACATATTAATCAATTTTGTGTTATTTAAAAATCCTTTTTCACCAATTAAAATTTTTTTGCTAAATTAATTAGTTATGTTATTATCTTTGATATTTTAAATTTATTCTCTCTTTTATACCTTCTTTTACCAATGTAAGTTCTTTGTGATTGGCATGCTTACATAAATACATTTTAAAAATGTGATGTTATGTCATCTAATTTATTTTCTTACTGTAAGTAATTTTAATTAATTAAAATATTGAGATGAATAAGTTTGTATTTCAATATACATGCTATAAGTGTCATACATATTGTTCTGAATATTAATTTTTTTAACTTCTTATATGCTTTTTTTGCAATTTTAAAATCTTTTTGTTTTGTTAATAGTTTTTTGAGGTTTTAAAATTAAAATACCATTTTAAAAGATCAAATATAAAAACAAAATTTAAATATTTTAAATACCATAAAAAATAAAAATTTCTAAATTAATTTTAAATTTTATTATTTATGCTAAAATTACTTTTTAAAAAACTGAAAAAAATATTTTGCTATTGTAAAAGGCTAATTTATTACTAAAGAAAATGTTATACTTTTTAATCATTTTGCAATTTTTTTGGATGATGACATATCCATCACTGATTGATCACGATAATACTTTTATTATTTATATACATTATATTTTATATTCTAGTTAAACATTACTATGCTTTGTTTTTTCACCTTCAATAATTTTATTTTTTTCTTTCACTTGAATATTTACATTTATTGTTTGGAAAAGTTTTTGTCACTTAAGTTATATTAAATTGTTAAAATTCAAATATTTTTACTTATTATTTTTTAGATGAATTATTCTTTCACATTTTATCATAAATCTTTATTTTGAAATAGATTGTCCAATCGAATCAAAGCACAACTCTAAAAGCAAAATATTATATAATATTATATAAGATAGGCCATAGGAAAAGCTAGTGGATGTACTCACATGCGTCCTTTATAGTTATCTTAGGAATTATTAAAGTTGAGGCAAATATTTATTTTTTTTGGAATCTTTTACTACTTTTTCTTATCATCCAATGTTATCTAATTTCAACATTTTGAGTTTCCATTCTATTATCGATTTGTTTTTCATAAATTTTTTATAATTCTTATTATGTTATGTTAATTAAATCGTGCTATTAATTTTTAACAATTTTAGTATTTGTTATCGTAATGATTTTCTTTTATAATTGATTTTCTTGAAATTTTCTATATATTAATTAAAATTTTTTTATGTTAGATTATTAGTAAAATATTTGTTTACCAAACCCTATAAGTACTTTTATATTATCATATTTTAATATTTCATAATTCATTTTAAACATTTGAGCTTTTTAATTGTAATGAAGTCTTTTGAAACTTATTTGAAATAAAAGTTATTTCCCAAAACATAATTTTGAGTACTCTTTAATTTTTATAAAAGTTTATTTTAACGTGTTATCCAATAAATTTTAAATGTTAAGGATTTTTTTATTATCTTACTAATTTGATATATTTTTATATTTCCTGTATTATGTTTAAGCAATAAATGTTCAATAATGTATGTATATTTAAATAATTATTATAATTATTTGTTACATGTTCTAATTATTTCTTGAAATATTGCTTTATCACATAATATCTTTAAATCAAATTATTGTAATCCCTTTTAATATAATAAAAAATTGAATCTATTTTCTATTATAATAAACTATTAAATTGGTATAATAACTCTCTTTATCATCTTAAATTCTTTCTATCAAGATAATTTTCTACATTATTATTATTATGTGTATTTTTATTTGAAAAAAATTCAGAATAGCTTTTGCTCTATGTTTGACACTAACATGCCACCCAATTTATTTTTGATATTTAAATATTTTACTATCTAACTAATATTTTTTATACATATTTCTTTTTTATTTTCAATATTATGACCACATGCATAATTGTTTATGTTTTAAAAATGAAAAGTTTTAGCAATTTCATATATTGTCATCCATGTTGGCTTTTTTTATTTTTTGTTGATGATGAAGTTGATACTCGGACAACATTTTAGTCACACTATCTAAATATTGGAGTGACTAATTGCCTTAATAGTTATTTTTTGTTACATTGCTTTAAACTTGCTATGTCTACATCGACGTATTCCTTATCATTATAGTTTAAAATTTACATTTTTTACTTTCTTGTATTTAAAAAAAAATTTAATAAAACATTATTTATAATTGAATTACCCCAAAATATATTTCAATTTTTCTGTTTCAAAATTTCTATTTTGATTGATACCTTTATTAAGCCTTTTGTAGAACAATATTTTGCATATGATGATCTTAGTTTGTACATCCTTTTTTTAGAGTACTTTTCATTTATTTCACATTATTACAATAGACTTCGAGAACTTTTTTGTGCAAAATTCTTAATAGATTTAATTTAGTGTATCAATATTTTGTATATCTCTTAGTGATACAATTACCTTTTTCAGTAATATATGTTTTTTACAATAGTGAAATCAATCATTGAAAAATGAATGCAAATATTTTTTTTTGGCTTGTTAAAATATAACTTGTTGCAATTAAAATTAAACGAATATTTAATACATAAATATAAGTCATAAACTTGATTTAAAATAATTAAAAAATATTTTTATATTAAAGATATGTTTTTTTTGTGAAAAACATGATTTGGTGTGATCCAAACTTAATGAACAAACTAATATTTGTTAAAATCTATGACGATAGACATAAAAATATACTTTTTGGCTAAATATATCAATTAATTAAAATAATGAAAAAATTTGAAAAACATGGTTTAATTAAAAAAAAAATAAGAACTATATCAAAAATATAAAAAATTATTCAAGATTAACAATAAAAATATTTAAAATTTCTTAGACATTTTAAATGATTTATTTTATGAGGAAATTATCAAAAATAAATTGAAGTGCATAAAGTGAATAGAAAATACCATATTTAATTAAAAAGGAAATTTTAAATTTAAAAAATTAAATAAATGGTACGATACATTAGTATGACAAGAACCTCCACCTAAACAAAATTTTCAAGTCATCACATTCAATTCATTTATAGGATGTGATCATTATCGCTTCAATATGTTGCTTCCCTTTGTCATTAAACTCTTAAAAGCAGTGTCCTTCTAAATCAGCAAATTTATTAATTTTTTCATTTCCTAATTTATTTAATTAAGACACTTGTGCCTCTTTAATCATTTTTAATTTTATGTCACTGATTATTTTTCTTCTATTGCCAATTTATATTATTGTAAGGTTGTATAATACAGTTTCTTTGGTTTCATCATTATAATAGTTTTGTTTACCTATTTCTTGACAAAAGGCTTATATTGAGCGTTTGTTATTCCCAAAATGTTTTTGTGGGTGACATAAGGTTGTTTTAAATCGAACACATAAGACTTATTTGTGTATATTTTAATTCTTATTGATTTTTCCATTTTATTGTTTTTATAAAACTTATTACTAAAATAAATTAATATCATTTAAATTAATTTTAAATTTATGAAGATCATGTTTGAGAGTTTATTAAATATTTCAAAACTATTTTTATGTTATTTACTTTATGATTTTTGTAAAAAATAGAAATTTTACTACTTACCTATTTCTCATCATCTTGCAAAACAAAAGTTCAATTAGTATCAGTGCAAGATTCTCCTATGATAAGAAATTCTACAAGTGTTATATGGCTCAAATTAATTTTTCAGCGGTTAGGCAAAGGTGGTGCTTCTTGTAGACCACCACTCTTTCGTGATGATTTTTATCACTATTGAAGGACTAGGAGAACTAGTTTTTTAGAACACATTAATAGAGAAATGTAAGAAGAAATAAAAATTCCTTTTAGTTTTCCAGTTAATAAAATTTAACAAATATTTTTTATACTGAATTTAATAAAATTATACCTTGAATACTACTAACTTTAAATGAATTATGAGTTTTAAAATATCTTATAAAATTTGCCATGAGTTAGTGATGATATATGATTGATAATTTAAGAAGAATGAAATAAAAAAGCACAAGAAGGAAAGAAGACATTTAAAATAGCTTTGAATGAGTCAAAAGTGATTATCACAAGTGGAAAGGAACAAGACAATGAATGATTCTTTTGCATTATGGTTAGAGAAGGAAAAGAACTGGGTATATGTTGAAGTATGAGGACAAATTACTACAAAAAATAGGTTAAACAATTACTTTATGTTTGCAAAAGATATGAAAAGTTTAGTAGAAAATTAAAGAATTTAAGAGAAGAATATAATGAATATCTAATTCAATACTAAAACTATTAGAGAAAAGGTCGACATGTAATTTGAGAATGTGGAAAGAGCCATGATTTAAAACAAAATGTTAATAAGCATGAATCATTAGTTAAAGAAATGAGTGATTTTTAATACTATTGTTATAGTTAATAATAAGGCTAATATTTAATTAAAACTTCCAACTTTTGCATTGAGTGTAAAACAAATAATAGGATAGTTATACACAAATATGTTAAACAAAAAATAAATTGGTTTCTCAAATCTAATTATAAAAATCAAGTATTATGCCTGTAAACTTTGATTAATAAGTTTAAACTAAAAACTTAATATGAACATCAATAAAAAAATAAATAAGATTTAAGAAACGATCTTTAAAATATTGAAATAAAATAAGTTAAGAAAAATGATGTAATTAAAGAAAATCTTAAAACTTTAAAACTTATTTAGGATCTTCATAAAGATCAACTTATATATGAAATTTTATTTAGGCCATTCAATTAAAGAAAACCTTAAAACTTTTGATTAAGCTATATTCTATTTAGGCCATTCAATCAAGTCGGATGAGATGTGGGGCATTTGATTAATCAAGTATAAAATTGAGAATGATCTCAACCACAGGGTTCAAAATGGAGTATTTAAAGCCACATGATACAAGAATAAATTTTTCATAAGAAACGTCAATTAATAAAGTCGGATGAGTTTAGGACCAATTGATGTCGAGCAAGGATCAATCACTTATAATGGATGATGTTGCAACCCTCTGATCAACTCATGAAATTAAGCATTGAATCAATTAGGATTACTACTTAAAGGGAGAGGTGATCTCCTTTCTGCCATTGCAAAAATAAGTGATCAGATGGCAATAAGCACTCTCAATTTCGAAAGAAGACAAGTAGCAATGAATAGGCCCACATTGCATAGTACGATAAGGATGTGCTCTTTATAAGCAATTGCACAACGCTACAACTTCTTAAAAAATAAACTACTTCAACAATTTCTTAAAAAATTCATAAAGTTTTAGGGTTATTAATAATTTAAAAATTTGTATTACGTCACTTTAAGTGATAAAAAAATAAGAAGGAATAGAAATTGCAATAATTTGAAAGAAAAAAAAATAAATTATGTGAAAGAATTAATCAAGTAATGACATACATGTAAGGGGTGTTTATCTTTAACTATTTGTGTATTCATTTTATAAATAATTTATGTTTTTATCAATTTTATTAAAACTTTTATTATCATGAAAATGGAAAGACTATTGTTTTACTTACCTCCTGCCATGTTATTTTGTTTGTTGATAATAAGCTCTAAGTATTTTTAATAAGTTGTTTAAGTAAATTTTTAAATTTTAGTTAGATAATGTTTGTATTAATGGGAAAACTTTAAGGAGTGCAACATAAGTGAAATCCTATGAAAACCATTTTAGTTGTAGTAACAAACTATCAAAAGATATATTTTATATTAAATTTTTTATACTTTAATTTTATTTTTATTAAAATTTTAAGCTTGATTGAAATATTTATCACAAGCCACAAAAAATAAATTTTATTAAAATTAATATTCTTAAAAATATTTGGTGTTAAAAAACATAATTCTTCTTAGTTTATTATCTTGAATTCATATTAGTTGTTTTATTATATCTTAGTATTTGATCAATAGCGTTTCTAAAATGTACATTAAAATTATAATAGTAATTAGAAAAAATTATACTAATTATTAATAAAAGAACCAAAAGTCTTTAGAACACCTAAAACATGCTGGCTATCATTAAGAAGTTTAGAATGCAAGTCGCAAAACTCGTCAGCCAATTGTGATACTATGGAGAATTATGAACATCATATTTAGGGCCTCAGAATGGGTCAGTACTCCTGTATCCACATATACAATTTCTAAATCATCACAAATAGCATGAGTAATGGTTTTTCGAGCAAACCAGCCCCAAATAAGCTGACGTTGAGGAACATGTAAGCTTTATATATGAAACAACTTTATTCGCTTTCGTGATATGGGACTAAAACAAAGCCTTGTATTTATATAACATGCTTCCAAATTACGAGACTAACTAGAACCTTCTAATTGTACAATTTCATGATCAAAAGTTCTTGATCTCCTTTATCTTTTTATAAAGTCTAATAATTCTATCCATTAGATCAATATAGATTTAATGATTATGATCAAATTCTTCGCCTAAACATCCTCAAAGAATCTCATTCATCGAATCAGCAGTTTTCTTCAACAAATAGTCTCAGTTTGTTCTAATTGAGCGACTCATGTGCAACATCTCTTTTAGCTACTTTTTAGCCTTTATAATATTTTATTTAAATAAAAAATTTTCCACTAAAAAAATTTAAAGAAGTATACCATATAATATTTCTTATTTTTCTTGTTCAATAAACTCTTCCAACTATTAGAAAAGTTTATAAATAAGAGAAGTTTTGAACAAAATGGATAGATGAATAATTATGCAATATGAAGAAAATTTTTAAGCCATTAGTAGCCATGATAAATTTCATTACTATAGCAACATCCTTTAGTTGTCAAACTCTTAATTGCAACTTTCTTCGCAAGTCGACTAATTTATTAATTTTCTCTATTCTTAATTGATTTAATTAAAATAATTGTGCCTCTTTAATCATTTCATTAATGGTACGACTTTAGATGTATTGATTTTGATTTTATGTTGCCAAATAGTTTTCCTCTATTGTTATTTTATTTTATTGTAAAGCATTTGTAACTTGTTTCTTTTATGAGGGTTTAGCCTATACTTCATTTGGCAAGTTGTTTTTGTAAAGTTTTTTTCCTAGATTTTCTTTAGAATAGATGTAGGTTTTTTAAGTAGAGTCACCTAAATATCATTCTTCTACAATTTTGCTCTCATTGACTTTTCTATTTTATGTTTTTTATAAATAATTACTATTAAAAGAAAAACTAATATCTTAAAATTAAATTTAAAATAATTATAGAACACTTTTAAAAAATTTATTTTCGTGCTTTTCTAAGAAACTTAAATTTTTAATCATAAAAATTCATCCCCTTCTTATTGATCTAAACTTCATCATATGTCATTATGAAGTGTTATTTAATAAGGGAGGGGTGAATTATTTTGAATAAAAATTTGTCTCTCTCAGAGAATATTTAACAAAATGCCTTAATATATTTTTTAATAAACCAAAGCATGTCTTTAAAAGGGAATATTAGAAAATATTGAATTTATTTTAAAAAATAAACACTATTTTAAAATATGTTTATTTTCTTTTCATAATAAATTTTCAAAAAGATATCAAAAAAATTGTAAAAATAAAAAATTATAGGAAAATGGGTTTTAAGTGATTTTGCTTAAATGAAGCATTTATCTACCCCTAATAAGATATAATAAAAACCAATATAACTAATATAGATCTTTTACGAAATGATAGGTAAGTTAAAACCTTGCAATAACAAAGCAATAGAAATTGACTAATATGGGTTCCCAACCTAACAAACTTTAAAAAAAAATTAATTTAGTAACACAAAACAAAAATTAATACAAACAAAAACATTTATACTTGAAAATGTTGAATGAGGCATAAGCATTTTAAATAAATTATTTAAAAACATATAGAACTTCCCTTGTGAAGAAAGTAAAGACTATGAGTTTGATGTGTGAAGTACAAAGCATAAGTTTTTTTATGATGAGCACTAGGTGCTAATGGCTTAAACGTCATCACTTGAAAATGTTTATGTAAATTTTGTTAAAAATCAATCAATCAATTACGTTTAGGAATTCACTTACTCATAAACATTTTTCTGATTACTAAAAACACTTAAAAAATTTATCAATTAGTCATTGTGGATAAATTATGGAAATTCCAGTGTCTTGAAATAATGACTAAAAGAGCCATTACACAAGAACTACTTGATCTAAAGGCTCTTAGATCATTTGATCATGAAGAAAACATGATCAAATGGCTTGGATTTAACAAGCATTATTTGATATGGACTAGTAGGTCTAAAGGATGAACTAATGACAAGATTTAGCTTTTATGTATGGATTAAATGAGAAGTTTTCGATTATGAAATTACGTTATCGAAAAACGAATCTGATTAGGTGTTTTTTAAAGGTTAATGTGATTATGATCATTTAACTACTTATTTGTATGATTAGATGAAGCAAACAATCCAATAATTTTGAGTATCTACAAAATGGTAACACATTTTTGTCCCACATTGCGTCAATGATGTATTGTCATTGTTTTATAAGAATTTTCTTATGCCACATAATAATTGCATTGTTTGGGTATGGTAACCCCTCGATTACCTATAAAGTGATTTCCCTTATTGCTAATACAATCATACTCTATTAATGTTTGATATGTGAGTTATGTATTGAACCAAAATTATTTGATGAGTTTTGGTGCTCTTTATAAATCTCATAAACCCAACTACCAACATTTAGGAGCTATGCACTAACAAAACACTTTGGGTTATTATTAGCAATAGGTTTTTCTTTTTAATTTTTTTAATTATATTATTATTTCCAACTAATTAATTATTATAATTACAACTCAGTTTTTGAAATAAGTTATTGATATAAAATTTCCAATGATTTAATTAAGAAAAAAATAATTCTTTAGATTGTTGACTTTTGATCGAGATTTTAGAATCATATTTTATTTTCTAAAATGATTAATTTAAATTTTTTTTTGTGCCATCAAAGATGTATTTTAATCAAGCTTAACATTCTTATCAAAATAAAACTATAACACCTAAAATTAAATTCAAAATATTTCTCACAGTTATTTGTCAATCAAACAAAGACTCATCAATAATTTTACCTTTGCTCACATTTCTCTTCATTGTTTTCCTTGAATAGAAGTATTGTTTATATAAAATTTAAAATTTATTTACAAAATTCATTAATAACACTTAAGGTTTATGATCATCAAATAAAACATCATGACATGGGGTGAACAAAACAATCACTCTCTTTTTGCTAAATTGTAACCATAACTCCTCTTCTTTTTTAAATTCTCCTATAGCCAGCACAGCTCGTTCCCAATGCCACTGCCACGCACAAAAAACTACTTAGCTTAGCTAGTTGGCAGCTCGGCATCATTTAGGCATCGATTTTCTAAGATCTACAAGTTCTCTTTGACAAATTCATCTGTAATTCTTAGATTTTTTTATCATCAAACAAAGTATCGTAACTAAGGGTCAATAAAAATTTAAATCTTTAAAACATTAAAGACTCTATGGAATTATGATAAAACAATTTACATCCATTGATAGTGATAGTCTCCTTTCTACAACCCTTTTGGACCACTCTATCAATTTACGGGACAATTTGGCACCCACTTGCAATATTGTCTCATCTGCCACAAGCCTTTATCATTCCAAAGTGCTTTTGCATGTTTGTTAAATATGTGTTAGACTTATTTCTAATATGTTGAAAATGACTAAATATTTAAAGCGCTTTTTTTTTAGTTTCTTATACTTCTTACAAAAAGCTTCATATTATTATACACAAATTAATTATTAATGTAATCTTCATTATAGTAACTTACCTCTACATCGCTTAATGATGCTCCCATTTCTTCTTCATCCTCTGGAGCCACAATGAAAAATAACTCTTCATTGTTCTCTTCCTCTTCACTTGTACTAGTCTCCTCAATGTCACTTCAAGCTTTATTCAATGCTTTCTTCATATAGTTCTTGATTTTCCTTTGTGCATTCTTCTCTTTATCATATCAGTCTAACTACATAAGACATGCTGGTTCTATATGTCTAAGTTTGTCACACTCATAACAAAGATCTCTTTTCTTCTCACTCTCTTTTTTGAACTTTGTTTCGTATATCTTCTTGTAGCACAAAAAGTTTTATAAAAACATTCCAAAGTATAAGCTATCCTATTTTCATATGTAGTCTCCTCTTCTAAGGCATCTTGCTCTTTTTGTAGTGCTATTATTTACTCTTTGTTCATTAATTATTTTTTTAAATAAAGCCTTTCACTTATTTTCTCCTCTCCATCTCCAATTCATTAGTCATGAGCTCACCTACAAATTAATCTATTGTTATAATAGAAATATTTGCATTAATCTTGAAGGTTGTGGTGAAAGATTAATACTCTTTTGGAAATATGGTAAGGATCTTTTTTAAATGTTCTTTCATAGACATAATGCTTTCCAAACTAACAAGTCCATTAATATTGTTAACAAACCAAATAAACATTCTTTTAGTAAACTCATTTGAAATCATTTTCAACAACTCTTAAACATATGTCATCATATCAATTTTAATTTCTCAATAAAAAAATAATACCTTTTATGTTGCCATTAACTTGTGGCAAATTCCAAAAGTAATTTCTGAACACTTAATTCAAATAACCTTAACAACATTCAATGTACAAATAAAAATATTTGTAGCATTATCATTTAATTAAATTCTATGTTCTTTCTTTGCATGTATTTTTAAATTTTTTTTGTTTTAATAAACCCTATGAATTTTTTTGAGTGTGCATTTCTCTACTTATTCACTTCAAGTGGGTGATAGTCCTAATATATAATGACCATAAAAAAGTGGTGACTAACTATAGGAAGCTGTTAGGTCACTACTTGCTTTGATGAGTAAAGTCTAAAATGTTTCATATTTTATTTTAATAGACTTTTTTAAAGTAAAATAGGTTCACATCTAAATAATAAGTTTTGTATATTTGAAGATGATGAACTAATGGTATTTAAAATACAATGGAGTGTTTAGCAAGCTTCATGCATTAAATATATTTTCATCAAATTTGAAAAGGTTTTTATATTATAGAATATTATCTTATTTATTTTATGACAGTCTCATTTTAGTTTAATTTAAAATCACATTCAAGTGTGAAATTGTTCGATCATCTCCTTGATTTAGCAAACAAATAAGATTTTTTTTTAGTCCCATAATAATTTTCTTCATTAAACCATAACCTTCTTAGATTTCATGTTCTTTTTTTTTTGCAAAACTTTAATTAAATTACAAAAAATTCATTATGTCAAATTTTTCATAATTTCAATTATATAAAAATTGCCACATCCCAGCTTATGCACAAGTGCAAAGCTCTTAGGTCCAACTACCCCAAGGGGGCACCTGCAAGCCTTAAGTCTAGAAATAGTCAGAATTAAATCAATTCGAGGTCATTCTAGCAGTTGGTGAATTCCTGAACTAGATAGGGTAATGCATTGGATCGAGCTGGGTAGCACTCAAACCAAGTATACGAGTGGACAAAAGGGGAGCTAGCCCCAATTAAGTTTGGATGTTAATCTTGTGTGAATGCTTACATATTCTAAAAACATTTCCACCCCAACAATATTGGACAAAATCCCTTGTTTCAGTCTGTATGAAAAATCATGATCCCACGGTGGGGCTCGTCTCTACTTTATTAATCAGTGATTACTGATTTTGTTGATGTTATACAATTTATCCCCACATCTGATGGCCATAGCTTCATCCTAACTTATTAGATGACTAGAACTCTTTTTGTTTTATCATTGAATCATGTGACTCTTAATTATCCTATTTGAATCTTATGATTGAGATCAACTTTAACTTTATCTATGTTGAATAGAATGATCTAGATCTCATCTGATATTATTGGATGACATAGATCAAATATGTTTTGATGAATCATCAATAACTCATCCACTTATTTAGTAATAGATTTGATAGTCTATATCACCTTCGATCAGATCCAGTGGCCTTAGTCCATCCCACGAGTTGTCATTAACTAGCTTTTTTTTATTCATTTTGAAAAAACTATTTTAAAAAATTTTTAAAAGCTTTTTAAACAGTTTGGCCATAGCTTTTTACATAACTAACTTTTAATGACTGCAATCAAAATTTTTCTATAAATGCCCAACAAGTGTCAACGAAATAACTAATGAATGTGAATCAAACTTGGAGATCTCAATAAAACACTGCTCAATATTCTATCGAGAAAAGTTCCGTTGCCAGTATCTACGACTTCTGCTTGTCAAATTTTCTAGCTAAGCCTTGCTCATTTAAACAATTAAACTCTCATATCTCATCTTAGATGTATGCTCATTGTGTGTTTTCTTTAATTAATAAGTATAAAAATCTATACTAAATTTGTCACAATATTTTTGTCTTGCTATATTTTTTTCTATGGTTACGTGAGCCAACATAACCAAGAGCTTGAATTTAATTTGATCTCGTAAAAAATCAAGTTTGGATTAAGCTTACAAAAAACATGAGTTATAGTTGAACCTACAAAAGCTTGTAAGTTAGATGTGAACCAAAAAAACTTCATGTTGTAATATTTTATTAGTACTGTTTTTCTCGACCTCGATTGCTGGTGGATTTTTGTTTAATTTCAATACAACTACTTAAAAATTACGGTGTCTTGTTATAATTTTTCTTTTTATTTATCTTTATCAGATTAAAAATAATATATATATTTATATTTAAAGTGTTTTTACAAACATGAAATTATTCTTGAGAAATAAATACAATTTAAAATAGCAAAAATTTTTTATTAGTCTAATATTCACTGTCTCTTGGGAGATTGACACACTACTTTAATTTTAGAAGCACATTCACCAAAACTTCATCAACTATTAATTTAAGAAATTATTATCCATGGAAAAGTTAATGTCCTTAGAAAGCCACCTGACTCTAATACCAATTGAAGCTTGGTTTATCAAGAGGGAGGAATTGATAGGAGAAATTTTTTGACCTATAAAAAACTATTTTTTAAAAAATATGATCAAATAACAATTTTATGCTGTCTCTTAACCTCAAGTAATCTTTCTTAAAAATTTATTTGTAAGTCTTACATTTTTGAAAAATATTTTAATTGTATTTTAAATTTTGAAAAAAATTAAAAAATAATAAAATTGGAAATAGTAAAAAAGTATAATAATCTATGGTGATTCAAATTATATTCAAACCTACAACCTCCCCAAATAAAGGCTATGATAACACAAATTAATTACTAGACAACTTTCAAAAAATAATGATGTTCAGAAAAATGAAATAAAATAAATAGGCTAGAACAATCCTTCAATGAAATGAAGCTTGTAGAAAAATAAAAACTATAGAAAGACATTTGACTTTGATGCATATAGTAGTCCTATGCACGAAAAAATATAAAATAAAACACAAATAAAATTTTCATTTACTTTGAATGAAAAAGAAAGGTGAGTTTGAGCTAGAAGAATGATGGACAAAACAAATGGAAATAATTGTTAGCATACGTTGCTAAGTCTTAAATTCTATCGAGTTTCTTTATTGGTTTATCAATTTTTATTTTAAAAAAACAGTTTTCTAATGACATATTTCTATGACTAAAAGAAGTTATAGAACATTTCAATTAGTTGCTATGGGTAGAGTTGTTTGAATTCAATAACTATTTAAAAATAGTTGTTTACAATAAATAGTAGGACGGGTGGCTCAATGGTGCTCATAAAATTAGCATTAAAATCCATCAAGCATCATTAGGATTGCTCAAGCCAAGGACAAATTAAGGAAAATGAGACCCACATGATGGATTTTACTCTAAATCATTATATCAAACATTGTGTAATTGATCAAGGTGAATGACAACCACTTGGCTATTTTCAACGTAGATGATTGAATCTCAAACTTTTGTAATTGAATCAAGGTAAATGATAAATACATGTTTGATTTTAATATGGACCACTATGTCATAAAAAAATGAATAATTAGATTGCAAGATTAAATTTTACACATTTAAGAAAGGAAGGTGAATCTTCAACCCTTGGATCTTGAAAATTACATGAACAAATGATTGAATTTAAGTTTATATATATTTGAAAAGATGTTGAATATTTGAACATTTAGTCATAATGGCTATGAGATCAAAAAATTAGTTTTGGATCTACATGTTTTTAAAAGTAAATGAACTTTAGATCATTTGATCTAACAACAAAATCTAGTTGTGCACATTTGCCTCTAGATTTTTTAAGAGATATATGCAAAATGAATTTGCAAACCTATGTGCCATATGAGTATTAAGAATTGATTTAATAATTTCTACCCAAAGTTTGATGTAGAAAACTACTACACAAAGAGCTCTATCCATTAGCTCCAAAATTTGAAGTTAAGTCATTCCTAAGAAGCATCTCCAACACTCATTTACCTGTCATCAATTTTGTATTTACCCATTAATCAATTACTTGAGTTATGTAGTTGATTAATCTACTTGATGTTGAGATACAAGACTTGAAATAGCCAACAAAAAAAATTAATAAATAATATAATGATTTTTTAAGAAACAAAATATATTGTAAGAAATAGTGGTTCAACAAAACTAACATGGGAAACAATAAAAGTTGTCAATAATTAAAATTTGCTATAGAATAATTACTTGAATAAATAACATATAAATAAAAGAAAAGAATGATACTAAAACTCTTGTCAATAAATAATCATCTTAGTTCTCCACTTGCTTTCTTGTATAGGAATGATAGGGTCATATATTATAAGCTTATGCGTTACATAATTTTTTTGCACACATTTATTGTCTAAATTGTCTTTTACCTCAATCTGCATATCTAAGTATGTTCTTCACTATAGTGAGTCATGTAGTAAAAATTGGCATGCTTCTCCTTGTGTATTAATTAGTCTTAAGAAGACTAAAAAGTATTATCAATGTCCAAAAAAATTATTTTTGTAGAAACTTTAATAGGCCTCCATTAATTAATGGCTACATTATTTATTTAACTTTTTGCACTTAGATTATAAAATTTTATAGCTTTAAAGAAACTAATAATTCCCACCTTTTTGTTAAAAATTTATTGTGGTTATCATGACAAGAATATTTTTTGTAAATGATATAGAGTTAAAGTTTAATGTTTTAAGTGCTCTATTATCTTGATTTTTTTTTCTGTACATGTTAGTAATTTTTAAATTGTTTTGTCACTAACATTAACTTTGTTTAACTTATAATATCATGAAAGGATTTTTAATATTATGTAGCATCAATAATTCAATTTTTCATCATAATATTAATTCTTTGTTATGTATTTATTATTTTTAAATTGGTAATATTTTTTGCTTAATAATTTATTTAAATATATTTCTTTAAAAATCTAAGGACCTTTAATTTTTTTAACTAGTTTTTGGTTATACAATTAAATGAAAAGCTAATTCATTGTACATCAAATTCAATAAGTTTTTCGCAATACTTAATTTTGTATTTCATTTTTCCTTACATGGTAAATGTTTTGCATTTTTTCATTTCATTAATATATTACATTTTGTACAAAAAATTTTGTTATGTTTATACATGTTTTATGAAACATATATTTCTTTGTTGAGTTAATTATTTTCTGAAAATTATTTTAGAAAAATAAGCCTTTTATGTTTTAGTGAACATTTGATAATACTGTCATTAAAATAAAAATTATTTTATTGTACTTTTTTTTCTTATGTTTAATCAATCCTATATAAAACAAATTGATGCTACACTATTTTTAAATAGTTGAAGTATTGTGCATTTTTAAAATAGAGAATGTCTCTAAGAATTTAAAGTTTTCGTCATTAAATGATTATTTTTAAATCCTATTATTATAGTTGCTTAATGCATTGGAGTATTATAAAAAAGTAATAATAGATATGACTTTTTATGGCTATGTTGTCTACATAATTTGTATAGTTAAGATCATGAATTTTATGTATTATTATTATTACTATTTCTGAAATATTATGTTTAAAATTTCTTTATTTTGAATTTTTTAGTATCGATCATTATACAACTAATTTAAAAATTTGTTGTTTTGTTATCATTGTTTTTTTGTCCTTTTATACTTATGTATTATTTATCTTTGTTGCCTTGTTTAAGATTTTTAAATTCTTAATATGTCATTTAATAAAAATATCTACATATTATTCAAAAACACTAAACTCATAAGTCCTATATAATAATTATTAACAATTATTTCGAAATTTTCATGTATTATAATATTTAATCAGAATATAATATTTAAAAAATTTGAATGTATAAAATGAAGTGTGTTGTTTTACTTTTTAAGTTACTTTTTTTAACTTATAATACTCTATTTTCAATTATTGTGCTATTATGAGTGCTTTTTTACATAGTATGACATACTTTTTAAAACTTTTGAACAATATCTAACATTAATCACTTCCTTAAGTAAGAACATTTATTTAAATTAAAGCAATTCGAATTTTCATGTCCAAAACAAATATAATTATCAATTTGTTTCCAATAAATAAAAATCAAAACATACAAATAATTAAAAATCTTGACCTAATATTTCTAACATTAAAAATGTGTATAATATTTGCTAAATAGTTCAAGAGTGTATGCTTTGTATAACTTTCCATTATATAGATTATTAAAAAACAAAAAAAGTAAAATATTAGAGTTCATTATTAGTAAATATTTAAATGGACTAAATTGAAAACATATTTTTTTACAAAAAATTTAGATATCATTCAAAACATCAAAACTATGACAATATATATAAAAAAAACTTTAAAACAAATAAAATATAACCCTTATGAAAAAAAATATTAAAATTATTTATTAATTTCCAACAAAAAGATGGAGGTAAATGTTCTAGGTCTAGTAAATATCATAAAAGACAATTTTGGATTTAAAAATAGAAAATAATTAACAATGCAAAATATTGAAGTGATTTAATAGGGTGAGCATAGTCATTAAAAATACTTATATTTAGAAAACATAAAATAGTTTAAGATGATAAGAAAATTCAACATAAAATAAATTCAAATAAAAATAATCGATATGATATTTCAAATAAAAATGAGATAAATAAGTCTTTCTTTTTGGTGATAAAAAGGTATGAAAAAATGCACATTAATAAAATCATATTTTGATAGTTTCTAATTTGTTTTTTTAATGTTATTTTAGAGGTGACACAAATAATAAGAAAGAAATTCAAAATTAAGAAGAAATACCAACGAAAACAACCATGGGTTTTCTTTTTGTTCGTCATCACAATGTCATTTAAAGGTTATATAAGACAATAATGACTAATTTATTATTTTATTTATTTTTTCATACATTTTCTCTTTATTATTTAAGGATTTTTTAATAAAATTTAAAAATTTATTTTCCATCGCTAAAGTCTTTGGACACCTTTTATAACCATTACATTTATCTTTTAAAATATTTACTCTACTAACAAATTTTTTGTATAAGTTTTAACATTTTTATTTGCATTGCGGGTGTTTTTCACATGTAGTATAAAAAAGTGTATTATTCATGTATTATGTAAGTGATTTATTCTTTTAATGTACTAATATTTAATTATATTGATAATATTTTTAAAATTTTTTAATATATTTTTACTTGTATTATTTATTTTTTAAATTTAATTATTCGTTTGAATTAAACTTTTTTATGTGTTGTTTTGATTCATAGAATTTCAATTATTTTGTAAATTGATAAGAAACACAAAATTCTTTGATATTGCATAATATTTAATATTTTAATGTTTATGTAAAAGTAATTTTTTATGCTATCAAAAGTTTTGAGCCTGAAATATTTTTTATTATTATTAAAACTTTACATAGTGCTATTTTTATTGGCAATATACAATATTTTTGAATTCATATGGCAAGCACAAATAGTTATTGCACGACATCCAACATATTAAGTGAATAATAAAAACATTCATGAAGCACATTTATTAGATGTGAGAATGAGAGACAACATATTATGACAAACATGTCCATTTAATATATTTGTCTATAGTATTATCTCGACAGTATCAAAACTAGTTAACGAGTCATCATTAATAATTATCACTATTTTTAAATCAAAAGATATGCATTTCACCGCATAAGAATTAATTATTAAAAGTTTTCTTATATCATATTTTTCACTTATATCAATGTTATATATTATTTTCATTGTTAATATTGTTTTTACTAAGTTTCTTCAACAACTTATTTTTTGTCTATTGTGAAAATCTCATTTTAAAATTTAATATGATGAATCTGCTGTCCTTTTTAATATTTTTTATATTTTTTATGTATACTTAAATATTTTAGAAAGTCATTATGTTCGCAATATTATTTTTTTTCGCAATAATTTATAATCTTTTAACGTTATATATTTGATATGAAAGATTTTAACTACACACTTGACTATTATAATTATTATTTTGTTATAGCCTTTGAAAAAATAATTATAAATAACTAAATCATTATGAAATTATTTTGAATATGATTGTCAAAAAATTTAAAACTTCATATGTATTGATGCAATGATTTTTATTATTTCTTAATTTATCAACTCTAGCATTTTTGTATAGGTTGTACATTAGCAACAGTACTTTTTGACATGTTTACAAATTTATTTAAAAGTTGAATGTAGCATAATGTGTTACTCTTTTAAATTTTTTGTTTTTGTATGAATATGTTTAATAGGTTAGCACATTTATCTTGATATTATAAATAAGTAATATTTATTAATTTACAAAATTATTTTTTCATTTATTTTTTGTCTAAGTTTTTATATTATTATATTAACTTTTATGAAGTAAATGTTAAAATTTTAAAACTTATTTCACTTAGGTTATTCCTTATACCTTCATAGTTGTATAACATTACTTATATAAATTTTAATTTTTTTAAATAAGAAACAAAACACATTTCAATTTCTCAAATCATAGAGTGTCAATAAAATATTCTAAATCAAGAAATTATAACGACTATACAACTTAGATAAAAACAATACAATGTGCAAAGAATGATATTTAAGGTAAATAAAAAATTTAAATAATCAATCTTTACACATAAATTTTCAAAAATGTTTGGATAATTCCTAACAAATTTAAGGAAAAACGTTCTATTGGGTGATCTCCTAACATTTTGTATATTCACAATTTTTTTATTATATATATACATGTGTGTCTTTTAGCTTTGCTTCTTTAGTCAATTTATTTTTGCTAGTTTAGTTACTTTTTTGACCAAAAAAATGGCATCTTAATTAAACAATTAATATTATGGTTATTTCTTAATTATTAAAAATATTTAAAGATTAAATAAAAGATTTCTCAACAAAAATATATAATAAAATGTCATTAATTGTTTTTACATTAAAACATAGAATTTGAAACCTTAGGAGTATTTATTCTTAAATTGTTTTCATTTTTTTAATTCTTTAATACCTACATTTTTTTTACATTCATGTATTGGATTGTTATTTACAAATTTTAAGCTATCAAATATCTTTTTATTTACATTTTAATATTGAGCTTGCTATTTTGATTTTTCTAATTTGGTTGCATAACTATATCTTATTTTAAATGTTAAACTTTGTTGACATGGGATTTAGTGAAACTTATTTTATTTTAAAAGACATATTTTTTGCTAAATTAAATGCATATAATTTTAATTTTATTATTTTAAATGTTTTTAAATTTGGTTTATTGAGAGTATCTTTTTTTATAAGGTTTCAAATTTTTGCAACAATTTTTTATTTATATCATTGAATATTTTATTGAATACTTTAGACCATTTAATGACTTATAGCTCTCCATACATTGTTTAATTTACCATATAATTTTTGTACTATTTATATTTTATTAAAAACGTTTCCTTCAAATATTTGTAAAAAACATTTTTTCTATTTTTTATGAAGCATAATTCTATTTACTTCAAAAAAATTTTCATTAGCATATTACATAAATTAAAAAAATTTAACAATTTATTGGATGGAAGGAAAATAATTCAAACTTGCAAAATTTTTTTTATTGTTTGTAAAAAAATTTTTTAATAACAACAACATAACAAATTTTAATGCCCAAAAAACTCACATAAATCTTCAAAAATATCAAATATTTCCAATAATGTAAAATATTTAAATCAGTCGAAACATAAATCTTTTATATATTTTTAATAATATAAAATGTTGAACATTTGAAATAAAATTATTTGTACGACACATGAAATAAATGAAATAAATTTGTACACTACTAAAGACATTAAAAATATCACAACAAAAATATATAATAATTCAAAATTTCTATCAGCAATGCTTTGATAAATTTTCAAAACAATATATGTCGTTTTAAAAAAATTAAAAGAAAAGTGTAAATTAAAATTAGAAAGTAATGATTACTAAAAAATATTTAAAATCGTGAAAATAATATTCAAATTTTTTTTAAAATGCAATGTATACTAGCCAAAAAGAATTAAAAAAATATAAGCTGTCAAGGAATATTAAATAAATAAATAACATAAGATTAAAAGTAAGAACAATTCACTATTACAATAATACGTATAATATATTTTTACAAATAAAAAAGAAACAAAATATTTTTAATTGAAAATAAAAATATTCTTATAAAATGGAATTTTTCACTTTGATACATACAAATGATTCAACATTATTTAATAATTAATCTAAACTAAAATCAAAATCATAAAAAACAATTCATTATATGTATTCAATGGCCCTCTTAATACATAAATTAATGAATTATAATGTAGCAAAAAACGAATCAATATGGTCATAAACGATCTAAATGTCCAACAAAACATCATTAATTACGAAGTATTATTTTATTTTTTTTATAAGCATACACCATCCATTTACTTTTTATTTATTTTGGTCTACTACTTAATTTGATAATTTTTTTGTTACGAAACTTTTCATGTTGTCCACAACGCAAGTAATTTTTTTAGTAATTTCATTATGGAATTTTTCATTAACATTTATATTATTTTATTTAGCTTCAAGATATTTGTATTTTTAAATTATTAGATTTTAATTTTTATTACAATATTAAATTTTTCTAAATTAAATTCTTTAGAAATTCTCTTGTTAATATTTTGTATAAATTGACAAAAGAATTAATATGTTCATTATAATGGTGTGGCTATTTTTTCATGCAAATTTGTAAGGAAAATATAACTTTCCATAAGTTAATTTTTTGATGTGATATGATTTTTCTACAATTATTATTTATTACTTTTTGCTTATGGTAACTCATTTATGATTCTTATATTAATATATGATATATAATTTTGAAGCTTTGCGATGTTTGTAAACAAAAAAATCACTTGTTAAAATGTTATTTAAATAAATCTAGAAAATTTAGATTAGTTTTTATCTTAATAGTTTTATATATTTTTGTTCTTTAAATTTGTCCATAAAAATTAATTTTTCACCTAATATTCAAAAAATAAAAAGTATTTTTTATTTTTTTCTTCATTACTTTAAAATATTTTTATTTTCAATTATTCTTCTCTTTTACTAACATACTTTTGGATTTTTTAGTTACATTGCAAAGTATCCTTTCATTAACATTTATGTATATTTTTTTATATTTTTAAAAAAGCTTATATTTAATAAAATAACAAATCAATGTATTTTAAGGTCGATCGCTGAAGATAATTTTTTATTTGTCTCATTGCTTTTGCTGTTTATTTAATAATATAGATGCCATATTTGAATTGGTAAGTTAAATTTTTATTAAAATTTTGTATTCAAATATTTGAAAACATAAAAACTTCAATGATATACAAATAATTTTATTTTCAATTATTTATAATTTTTAATTAAGTTATGTAAACATAAAATTTAATATTCTAAATATTTGTTCACCTTGATAATCTTTTATGGCAAATTGTTACTTTTAAAATTTCATGGAGTTTTTAAGAAATCAAAGAAAAAAATTAAAATATTTTCACGATGATATTCTTTTTACATTTTTGTGATTTTTTTTATTTTTACTTGCAATTCAAACAAATAATTTATATTTTTATATTTGTTTATCTATTATTTTATGCTAAACTATTTGTTGTTTTTTTTATAGTGCTGTGAGTTTATTACAATGAGAATAATTTCAAATTTTGTTATGAAATGTAATAAAATATTTGAAAGAAAAAATATTTTTACCATTTATTAACAACAAATTTATAGAATTTAAATACGAAGAAACGAATGTTATATAGACATAAATAGTTAAAACAATTAAGATAATTTAAAATTTCTATTATATGAATTATATACACATGCTGTAAAAAAAATAAAATAATAAAAAATTAGAAATATAACATAAAATGTGAGAATAAAGAAACAAAGTTCATTGTTCTAAGAAAATTGAATAAGCTGTATTTGCAAACGAAAATTAAATAATCATTATTCTCATCGTGCTTGAGTAAGAACGTGTATCTTTGAAATTAGCAAAAGATTAAATATTAAAAAAGCAAGCCTAAAAAAGTCTTGTAGTATACGAAATGATACAAATTTAAAACATTACAAATTATTCATAATATTACATTACTAACTAATGATAAGCACAAATATGTTAAGAAATCATGGTAGTATAAATTTTTTGAACATAAAAATGAAGAATTTGAAATATTAAACAATATCTAAAATTTTGAAACAACAATAATACACAAAATTAAAAATATTAAAAAAAATTATAATTATTATTGAAAAGTATCTCTTTATTTAAAACAAGCAAACATATTTTTATAAACCAAAAAAAGATTAGTTTTTATGCAAAGGATAAAAAAGATACCACTATAAAGAGAAGAACTACACAAAACAACATACATGATAGATCAAATATAATGTACTATTAATAACATAAACCATGTTCTACTATGCAAAATGCATTTTTTTATCTGGATGAACAAATGGGAATTGACCAATGTCATCTAGTGTGCACAAATGATAAATCCTGCTAAAAAGTATATAAGTATTCTTTATATCAACGTTGGGCATTTGTATTACTTTAAAATATATGTTGTACTCATATAATGCATGCCAACACAACTAGTGAAGTTCATTTTTGAAATAGTGGATTTTTATGTCAATTTAATGACCAAGATGATAAATTGGTTGCACATCACATCATGAGAAATTTTTTTAATAAATATGTTATATATGTTGCTTTTAATATGTCGAGCATTCTGTTATCTTAATATTGTTTCAAAATTATTATGAATTTTAAATTTTGTTTTTTTCTATTGCATCATTTTTTCATTATTAAGAAATTCTTATTGTGCATTGCAAATATTTTAAATAGTTTACTAAAATTATGATGCATCATTTGTTTGTTTTTCATATCTTTTGTTTCACATATCATTATAATACTTTTTATTTAGTTATAAAAAATTCCAGTTGTGCATTTTGAAGAATTAACTTTTTTGTTTGCAATAAATCATTATGATATTTTCAATACTATTAAAACTCTTTAGTGATACAAATTTTTTAGAAATAAGTATATTTATATATTGAAAAGAAGCATTTTGAGTGAAACACAAATAATTCTAATTGTTGAATATTGACTGCCAAACACTTTTTTTGATACCAAGGAAACCTGATGTATTTTTGATAATGTTTTTTTAGTGATTTTTGAATCTTGCAACTCAAAATCAAACATTTGTTAATTAATTAAAAAGCATAATCATGTGTGCACAGAGTAATTAACTTTTGAAGTAAAGTGATGAATGTAGGTGGCTTTGCTCAAATATAGTTTTACTTGGAAACTACGTAATCATTTTTCTAGCATTTGTCAAAGTTGTTGCATATAAGAAAATCATAATCTATGCATTATCTTTGTTAGAATTGTAAAACTTCTCACTTTGTATTTTTATAACAAATATGACTGTATTATTTTACTCATGAATTTTAAATTTGGGTCAACATAAGGCATGTATTTCATACATGTTTATATCTATATAAATTTACTGAGATAAAAATTTATTATATAGATTAATTTGAATGTGGTCAAGAGAGGCATGCATTTATTACACTATTTGTACTATGTATCAAGGTGTGTCATATTAAAAATTCATTCTAAATTATGTCATATGTTGTATAATAGAAGTAGTCATTTGCTAAGTGAATGAGAAGCTAATAGATATTAAGTGTGTGATGTAAAGATTGAAATATTTTATAAATATAACAAGATCATTATCAATCTAAAATCTATTATGAGCTAAGAGTTTAGGACTTAATTTATAGGTTAGCTAAATTATTTGTACTTTTGTGATGTTAAGATCATACTAGTATTGTCTAATTATTCTAGTTGAAACATCCATTGTTGTAAGACTATAATACGTAATCATATTAATATGATCAATTTTACAAATGATCTTTAGATAGATTTCTATCATGTCAATACAATATTAGTGTCATTCCATTATGATATAGACTTATATATGAGTTAGGTTTGAGTACTTAAGCATTTGTTGAGTTTATTTGTGTAATTTTTTTTTATCTACTTTTCATGCAACCACAATCAATCATGATTATTATTGTGAGCTTCTAGTACAATATATTATATGCTATATTATTGCATCATTCAACATTTTCTTGAGAGGCAAAAAAATTTTGTTTGATAGATTTGTTTAATTTTATATTATTATTGTGTATTATATAAATTGTTTTAGGATTTATTTTAAGTATTGTAGTAAATGTGTAAATTGTAATACACTTTTTTGATTGAGAGGACTTGCACTTGGTCATTGTCGAGAAGTTAGTGGACTTGATTGAAATGCCTCTTGCTTTGTCATTCGTAAAAATATAGGTGTGGTTTGAAAGGTTGTGCTTCTACTAAGAATTATAAAAGCGTGTTGTCATTAAATGAAGCCTAATTGATGTAAATAGATTTAGAATTCTACGATAGTCTAAATTGGAGCCTATAATATTAGAGAGATCTAATAAATTATTATGGAATATGAAAAAATATTATATACTAATTAGGATTAGGTAGAGTATTTAGTGTTTTAGAATTATTTAAATATTAGAATTCCAAAATAGTAACAAAGATTATTAAGTTTGGTAAGTGCAAACACATTAAGTATAAAGCATAAAATATTGTAAAGTGATTTTTATTACATATAATTTTACACATTAAATAAAAAATTTAAAGTAACTCAAGATAGAGCATTTCAATAGAGAAGAATAACACAAACTTTAGTTACAATTAGAAATAAAAGTTAGTAAAAGAGCATGTCTTTTTGATAATAAAATCTTGTAAATATATAGGGGGTGGTGTTTGCAGCACCAAAGATAAAAAAGGTGACAAGGTGGCGGTTTTGGTTTAGTGGATAAGCTTGCCTTAAAAGAGCAATAACTTAGTGGGATATGATTTAGAGCTTTGTTGAGAAAAGTAGTGGTTTGGTGATTAGTTTAAGAGAGTAAAAGTTTGGATGAAAAAACATTAATAAAAAATTGTTTTTAAAAAAAGAGAACTATATGAATGAAATTAGAAACTTTCAAAACAATGGAAAGCAAAAAAAAATATCTACTATTGTTGGGCGTTTAAAATGTCCAACTTATATGCATAAATTCTCAAAAATAAAATGAATTAGAAGCATAATAAGAAACATAAAATATGACAAGAAGGTCATCAAAATTGTAGCTATATGTTAGGAAAGAGATCATAGCTTTTAGCAAAAGAATAATAAGCTTTACTATATGTATATGAACTTCAAATTATTTAAAATAATTTTCCAAATAGCATGAAAAAATATTTTTTAAAAATTATAAATAGTCAAAACAAAAAGGAATGACTAATGAACAAATACTTAAAAAATATGCTATTACAGATAAGAAAACTTGAAATATGTTCTTCACTGAACCAAAAAGAATATCAAAACAAGATTGTCATATATCAGGAATTGACTACAACCTATTTTTTAGTAAGAAATTTTTTTTAGGAGAGAATTATAACAAAAGAAAATTAAATAAAATTGTTATATTCAAGATTATACAGATTTTAAAAGGGTATCAGATTCATCTAATTATGTAAATATATCAAATGGAGTAATTTTTTTGAAAACTAGAGTTTTTGTGGCTCAAAGTTTTGACTATGTCTATCGTTTTTAGATATTATTCCTAATCTGACTCCATAATATCTTAATAAAAACATGATTAAAACAATTTTCAAAGCAAGAAAAAAAAGATTGTGGTCATTTCACTTTTGAAGTCTAACAAAAATAACAATATTGTCTTGCTTTTACATGTCTGTAAGGAAATAAATTTGCAACCACTTACTTTATGGTGCCTTTTGACATTTATGAATCATAGTCCTCTGAAAGAACTTGTTGTTTTGGATCTATTATAACAAATAGAGCAAAAATAAAGTACTAATATGATTTGTGTAGTTCTATGTGCACTCCATGCAGTGTGGTAAGATAGATGTGAGTTTCTTGGAATAAAACACTATAATTTTATTTGAAAATATATTTATTTTTTCAAAAATTAATTTTGATGAAAATTATGAAAAACAAATCAACAAAAATAAAAGAATATAAATAAATTATTATTTGTTGCTTTGATTTAAAGTCAAACTTATAAACTCCTAGAAAAAATCAAGTAAAACTATAGTAGTATATATATGCCTTCCACAATTAAAAGGTTAGCTTAAACTCTTATAATAATAAAAAAATAAAAATAAGCTATTATGTCCAATAACATAATCAATATGAAAAAATTAAAATAATTCACATGCAAAAAAATAGAAACTATTACAAATAAAAACCAATGATTAAAAAATGCTTAATCTGACAAAAATATTTTAATTAAATCAATTAGAAATAAAGAAAAATGGAGAACTTTATTGATTTGAGAAAAAAATTAAGATTAAGGGTTTGATAATTGAAGGACACAACATAAGGAAGTGTGAATGTGCATTAAGTGCTTACGATTTCAATGTCATGACATGAAAAATTTTTCGTCAGTTTTTGGAAAAAAGTTTTATTAGTAAATTCTGTCTAAGAACTAATTATCTATAAAATTTGTAAATGGTGAAAAATATTTTCAAATTTGATTGATTAATTAGTAATAATAAATCATAGGAATCTTAGTAGCTAAAAATTACTATTAAATGTGTGGCTATGTTGGACCTACTCAAACTGAAGCCTCTGTAACCTCTTTATGCCAAAATGCCTGATTAAATGACTAAATTGAATAAGCTATACTTAGAAATTAGGATTATATCTGGAGTATTATATTTGGATTCAGTTCGGTTATTTGGATTTAGATTTGATATTTAAATCACAGAATTGTGCGATTGGATGATAGGCCTAATTAGGTGCTTAAAGGTGGAAGTGAATATTGTTATCTCATCACGTAATTTTTTAATCAAATGTCACAATAACTCCAAAAATTTTAATTGCGGCCACTTGAAACAGATATGAGTTTTATTCCTACAATGCTTGAATGATGGATCATTATGGCTTATTAAGAGTTTTCTTACATTGTGTAATAGGTGTATTGTTTGGAGTTGGCTAGCCTTGTTTTGCTCTAAAGTTATTTCCTTTATTACTAGTGCATTCATACTTTTTTAAATCTTGATTTGTGAGTCATATTCTGAACTAAAATTATACGAAGAGTTATGGTGTCATTTTATCAATCCGATAAGTGCATCTAATCATTTTTTGTTTGGTTAGTTTTGTGTAAGATAAGTTAAGCCTTAAATGATTATCATTTCATCTTAATGAACTTCATTAGGGTGAATCTCACTTAATTTTAAAGGAAAAGTGATATACCATTAAGGATAATGAATCAAAGATATTCAAAGTACTTTGGAGTATTTAATAAAGTTAAAAGATTCAAGATATATGTATTAAATTTGCAAAGATTTTTTTATTATAAAATAGAATAACACTTTGTTGATTATAATGGACATTTTCATTCAATTTCAAATCTTAGTAAAAGTATCTAATTTAATCAATCTTTTCGTAATTTAAGAAACTTATATGATTTCATTTCTTTATCAACACTTTATTTATTAAAACCATCTAATAAATCTTTGCCAAATTTTATATTAATTATTAACATTAGGTGAACTAAAAAATTAATACTATTAAATTTTCCTGATTAAAATAAATTTAAGCGACACCACATGCTCTCCAGGTACAAAGTACTTGGGCAAACCAAGCCATGTGGCCTAGAAGCATTGTGTTAAGAGACCAACTAAAAACTTGCCTAGTTAGCCACAAAACGTGTTAGTGTGCATTCATGAATTTTTTTAAGATAAGACAGAGGATTGATTGGGGTTGAACAAATAGAGATCAAATCAAAACCATAACTATGAAATTACCTGTAAGCAAACGAGTGGCCCAGGTTATGGAATCCCAAGGGCACATGCATTATGCACCCATGGAAGGTATTGTAAAGAGAAAACTACCTTTCTTTTTGGCAACGTCGTACAAACATTAGTTTAATTATTAAGCACAAAAAGCAATTGCTATTTGTCACCATAAAATTTTTTATCAGGTTGTAAATGTTTCATCCACTATAAGCACTCAATCTTGGGTCAGAATACAATGACCAAGATCACGCCTAGGTTCATTTGATTGCATTGTTTGTTTTAACCTTTCAAAATAATTAACCCATGAATTAGAAGGCCTAGCACTTTCCATGTTTGTATCCTATAGTTAAAATATTTTTTGCCTTTGCAAACAATGAATCGAATGATCCAGATCTCCTCTTACTTAATCAGATGGCTAGAACTATTCCAACTTGATTCAACCATCTAGAAGTAATCTGCTTTAATAGTCTTTAATTTAGCAGTCCAAAACCTCTCCAATAACATCCAACATTCTTGTCGATCCCACCTTATGCTTAATTCCTTTGTTGTTTGTTGAGCCATTACATTAACAAATTTTAGGAAATATTTTAATTTGTTTCGAAGAGCTTTTAATCTGTTCGAAAGCATCTTTTAAAAAAACTTTCTCTTAACATTCTAATAACTTTGATCGAATATTTTCTTTATCAAACTAACCATTATTCATGAAATGTCTAATAAACATGAGCCAATATTTGAGATCACAACAAATTGCAGCATGGTATTCTACTATAGTAAAATTTCTTGATAGTAACTACAAGTTAGTTCTTCACAAAATGTCAAATTATTTTAGCTAATCTTAGTACAACTAAGCTTTTAATTCTTACTTAATGTAGTAATTTTAAACTCATTGTGACTTCATCTGTTAATCAACAACTATCAAAATTTGTACAAACTTACTACATTTTTTCCCTCTTATTGTATTTTTTCTTTTTTTTGGGTTGGGTAGCCGAGTGTTTGTAAAAGCTTGAGTAGTGTTTGATATCGTTATATGCCAAGTTGGGCTTAATCTCACAAAAGCTTGTGTTATTATTAAACCAAAGCTAGAAGGTTGAAGGATGGACATTGGTTCTAGCTTAAACAAAATAATCTAAACAAATAATTATGTTATTTTAAACTTCATTCTAGCTATTTTATCATAAAAATTAAATTTTAACATATTTAAAATCAATGTTTTCCATAAATATAAAATTAATTTTATGAATAAATTTTAAAAAATGAATATAATCTAAAAAAGAAAAAATATTTTAATTGTCATAGGTCACCCCCTCATGTGGCATTCGTACACTTGTTTTTATTTCCATTAATATCAAAAAAGTTCCCTACCAAAACGTGAGTGAAATTACATCGGTGATCCATCATGTGTGTTTTAATTATTTATTAGGTTTTTTTTATTATTTTTATTTTATAATAAGTTTAATTTCTATCTTACCATTTTTGCGTGCTTTCCAAAACATGTGTTTGTTGATTTTCTTCTTAAATTAAGTATTACATATGTTATAACTCATGATTAATATTGGTGCAATACTAGATGAATGTCATCAACAATCCATCTATCATTATTTAAACATAAAAATTTATTAATATTTTAAAAAAAGTATTAGAATTTTTATCTAATCAATTTACTTACAAGATTGTAAGATTTACTTCGACATTAATGCATAGATGAAATCAAGTTGTTTAGTGCACTTAGTAATCATCAAAGAAGAATGACAACTAAATATCCTAGCACTCAACTACCTTCATTGTAGTATACTACAAGTGAATTTAATCAAGTTATGAATTTGTATACTACACATGAAGTTTTGAAAAAGTTAGAAGTAACTTATGAAGGCACTTTGTAAGTTGAAGAAATAAACATAAAACTTTTTACACATGATTATAA
The DNA here is from genome assembly GCA_023846275.1 of Vanilla planifolia. NCBI lineage: Eukaryota > Viridiplantae > Streptophyta > Magnoliopsida > Asparagales > Orchidaceae > Vanilla > Vanilla planifolia. The sequence goes on along the minus strand of JAIUJO010000032.1, from coordinate 566,164 downwards.
GCTATTTATAATGAATTCAAGATAAACTATAAAGAAGATGTCTACGTGACTTACTAATATTACTAATGAATTCCAAAATCTTGAAAAAATGCTTTCAAATTTACATCTTGTAAGAAAGGTGGTAAGGATTCTACCCAAAAAGTATGATCTTCTTGCCATAGTAATAAAGGCATCCAAAAACATAACTTGCTTACTTTAGATGAGTTACTGAGAGAATTATTATCAACAAAGATGAGATGATGAGAAGAGCTAAAAAGAAGGCCTCCATAAATAAGCAAAGCATGGACAAGGTAGAATGAACAATTAGCTTTTAAAACTAATAAAGGTGATATAGATACAACATCAATATTTTCTTTGGACTTGGAGGAAAATGCCAATTTTCATGTTAAAGCTTTAGATAAAAATTTTGTAAATAAGATTGTAAATAGAAATTTGTAAAAATCAAGAAGAGAGAAGTTGAAGACAGCAAGATGCTATGATTGTGATCAAACCAAACATATTATACAAGCTTATCCACAACTCAAATACGTAAAAAAAATATGGAAAAGAAAAAGAAGTGGATGAAAAAAAAAGGAAAATTTCCAAACTACTTGGAGTGCTCGAAAACAATTAAACTCCACAACTTCAAATGGTGAAGAGGAAGGAATGATATGCTTCATGACAAATGATGATGAATCAAGTACATTTGGTGAAGAATAAAAGATTAAGGTAAGTTCTTGTCCTCGTTAGTTTTTCAAAAATAATTACAATAAAGTTATTAGTGTTTTAACTTCTTTAATATCTGTACATGAAAAATTAAAAATTTTTTACAAAGAAAAACATGAATATTTTGATTATTTATGAATAGAGTTTGATAAAAATTTATATGATAAAAAGGTTTCGTGATCATTGAGAATATTTGTTAGAAAAAAAAGGAGTTTGGAAACAAAATTTTATTCTATTGAACATACAAATTTTTCTAATATTTTGCATGATGTTTAGTTTTCTAAACATAAATACGTCTTCTATCGAATATGCCTAATATTTCAAAATTACATACTTTTATAGTTGTAAAAACGTCATACCATTAAGGATCATGAAACTAGAGAAAATATTGCTTGTTCAAAGCCTTGTTTTAAATGACTAAGTCAATCTTGTTTGGTTGATAACATTACAGAATAGAGAAATTACGCACAAAAAATTTTGAGATATTCGTTGGTTAGAAGCAATACACTTTTGAAATATGCATAGAAATAAGGCTGATAAAATTTACGTTTTATGCCTACTTAGCAAAACTTTTATAATTTATGTAGCCTTTTATAGAAAAAAAATCAATATCTTACTCTTGAGAATTGAATGGTGGTGGCTCAAGACATATGACTAGAGATCAATCAAAGTTTATCTCAATAAGATGTGGTCCAAATAGATGTGTGACACTTGAACACAAGTCTAAGAAAAGATAATAAAAATTGGTCACCTGTGATATTTTATGTTGAAGAAAACAAGCAAGCTAGATATAGTTAGCGATCTAATCAAGCCAAACAAAACTACATGAAAAATTTATGAATCTTGTTAAAAAGGATGGCAAGTTAAATATTTCTTTTAAACCTAAAAAATGACTTAACTACTCGTTTATTTTAGGATAGTTTATTTAGACCTTTTTAGACACACAATCTAAAATTTTTTGTAGAAAAAAATAAAAATTCATGTTTAATAATGATTCTTCTAGATATAATTGGGTTTTATTTCATATGAGTAAGGGTGCAACATTTGAAATCTTTTTCAATTTAATAAATGAGATAGAAAAGAAAACCTTTCTCAAATTAGTTTGTATTCAATGTGATAGTAGTACCTAGTTTAAAAATGAGGGGCATCAATTTACATGTCCTTATTCACATCAACAAAATGGGATTTTAGAAAGAAAGAAGAGCCCCTTGGTTGAGATGGGTGGAACTATGTTAATCGAATACAACTTATCAAAATTCTTTTTGGCCAAGGAAACTGACACAACTTGTTATACAATAAATAGAATTTAAACTTAAGGCCAATATTTTTTAAAAAATTTCATGAGTTATTTAAAAATAAGAAACTGAATGTCAGTCAATTTCATATTTTTTGATTCAAACACACCATTCTTAATAATAAAAGGTCCAACTTGAACATGTTTAATGAAAGAGTATGGCTAGAAGTTTTCATTGGAGCTCTTCATTTTGAAAAACTTATAAAAGTTTATAACATAGATACTTAAAAGTTAGAGAAAATTATGAATATAGTGCTTGATGATGCTAACCATAAGATAAATAATAAAACTTTAGATTAACAAATAAAGTCCTAAAACAGCGTAGAATTGAACAAAGATGTTGGTGAAAGAGAAACTTAAAAAGAAGAAGAAGAGACTAGACATCAATTACCTATGGATTACAAATACCAAGCTTCACATCCAAAAAATGAATTATTGGAGAAGTTAAATAAGGAGTTAAGAAAAGAACCTTTATTATAGAATTAATCATAACACATTTGTATCTTTCATAGAATTAGTATGTGTAGAGGAAGCCCATACGATTAACTATTAGTTTTAAGTAATGAAAGAAGAGTACGATCTATTTTAGAGAAACTAAGTGTGGGAACTAGTTCTTAAGCCTAGTGATGAACAAGTGATAGGAACTAAATGGATATTTAAAAATAAATTTTATGAAAACAGCATGATCACTAAAACAAAAGTAGAACTTTTGGTAACTGTTACTATCAAGTTGAAGGTATATATTTTTAGGAGTCATTTGTATTAGTGGCACTATTAGAAGCTATTAGACTTTTCTTAGCATATTCATGTCATAAGAATTTAGATTATTTCAAATAGATGTAAAATTTTTATTTTAAAATGGGAAATAAAAAAATATGTGTGCATAAATCAATCTAAGAGTTTTGAGACCCATGTACATAATGATTATGTATATTGGCTTGAGAAGGGATTTTATGGCCTTATGCATGCTCCTTATTTATGGTATCATAGATTGAGTAATTATCTTATTGATAGTGCTTTTAAGAAAGAAAAACTAGATAACATTCATTTCCTAAAATCTTTAAATGATCATTTGTTGCTTATAAAAATTTGTATTGATGACAAAAAATTTGAAAGCATAAATAAAAAATGTGTAAAGAACTTAGTGACTTATTTGTAAGAGAGTTTGAGATAAGTTTAAATGTGAAATGAATTTCTTCTATGGATTACAAATAATGTAACTAAATGATGCGACTTTTATTTCACAAACTAAGCATTAAGGATATTTATTAAAAAATTTTGGATATGAAAATATGAAATATATGTTGATTCTAATGAATCAATTAGTCCATTTAGATTTAGATGAAATTAAAAAATATAATGATAAAAAGCATTATGAAGAACTTGTTAGATCCTTACTATATCATTTAGTTAATAGATCAAACATCTTAGTTAGTGTTTGCTTATATGTAAGATTTCAATAAAATCCTAAGAAACTCCATGTAAAGGTGATTAAATTAATCTTCAAATATATGGAAAGTATAATGAAAATAGGTTTTAGGAATCCTAAAAATGTTCATTCATGAGATCTTGTAGGTTTGCCAAATTAAGACTTCAAAACCACTAGTGTGGATAAGAAACATATCTTGGGTACATATCAATTACTAAGAATACTTAAATTTCGTGGTCAAGAAGCAAGAAAAGATTACATAGCCGTATTTGACCATAGAAGTCAATTATGTAGTGACTGAAAGTTATGTTTCTCAAGTGGTATGTTTTAGACAATAATTTTAAGTCTATGGTTTATATCTGTCACATATTTCCATTAGAATTGATAATACTACTTGCTTGGCTTTAGTAAAGAACTAAGTTCATCATTCTATGAGCAAACACACATTGTAAGACATCACTTTATGAGAGACCAAATAGTTACAAGTTTAATAAAATTCACATGTGTTTCTACAAAAAAAGAATTCATAGACATATCTACGAAATTCGTTCCAACTGATCAATTTCAATTCATAAGATAATAATTAGGTGCATTACAAATTATATAAATTATAGTTCTTTTTTCATAGTATTAAAGAGGGAGAATAACCATGGTTTAAATAAGTGAGTAGGAACATATAGTAAGGGGGAGTATGATTTAAGTTGGAATACCAACTTTTCATTTTTGATACCACATATCATAATAATATATGTTTTTTAAATTATTTTTTATTTAAATATTTATGACTTGTAAGCATAAAAAAGAAGTGATTATTGTCACCTTTGTGTTTGATGAGTCAAGCTATAAATACTTAATATTTTATTCTAATGGACTTGTTTAGTATGGATTAGTTTTGTTTTAATGATCAAACCTAACTGCTTTTAAGGTCATGAATAGTGGTCTCTTGAAGTATTTAATGAGCTTCAAGGATTAAATACATACACATCAACTTTGATAAGGTTTAAATTTTTGTTATAAAATGAATATTAACTTGTTGATTATAAGTTACATCTTCATTAATCTCACATTCACATCTTAATTTAAGCATTTAACTTGTTCATCCTTTCCTTGATTTAGAAAACTTATAGGATATAATTTTTTTCAATCTTTTTTTCTAATTAAATCCTTGTAAGGCATCTTTGACAAATTTCATGTTAATTGCAAAACATTTAGTAAACTAAAAAATTAATTTTTTTGAATTTTCATAATTAAAAAACATTAAGCCACACCCTAAGCAAGCCAAGTGCAAAGCAATTGAGTAGACGAAGACCAGCTTGGCCTGGTAGCATTGAAACAATTTAGGACGCATGACCATGTTGCTTTGATCATATTTACATATAAAAGTACAATTATCAAAAAGTTTTATGGGTTCTAAAAGACAAAATGCATGTACTACGGCAATGAAAATGACAACAATCTAGTAGTCATAGAACAATTTATTTTAAAAATCTATGAAAGCGCAAAATGTCTTGTCTTTAGTTATTCCCTTTTTCCAAACATTGTAATGTATTTCATGGGACTTACATTTAAAATTACATGATCCTTTTCCTGAAAGTTCACTTTCTTAACTTTCATATCATAATTTTTGTGAAGTAAATATATTCCTTTTAAATTCACGTTTTGATTATTTAGATATTCTTAATAGAATATAAAGTTATATTTATATCCATTAGAGTATTGTTAGTTTGTTCATACTAGCATAATAATAATTAATGCATCTTATTATATAATACTATATATCGTGTCATGTATATGCCAAATAAATAGTTGTTGTTGTAGGAAAGTTAATTAAAAGTGTTATACTTATCCCAGTTATCATGAAAATATCTTTTTCATAATCCTAATATATTCTCAAGTGTTTTAAACATGCTCTTTCATTGACTTTATTTTGAGTCTAGAATGTTGTGTTGGACATTAGTTGAGTATCACACAGATCAAGAAATCTTTTGCAAAAGTATGATATAAAGTTGGAATCATATGTAATATATTAGTGTTTCCATACAACATAAACCACACTATTAATCAGCATATTTTTGACTTATTTTTTTGTCAAAAATGCTTCCTTAATAAGTAAAATATGAATTTTTGGGGTTTTTTTTAGAATCACAATTTCAAACTTACAGATTTTTGGGTTTTTATTTTCGACAGAACATCGTATTGGTTTAAGACAATAACTCCTTGTTGTCAATATGCAATAATCATCAATGGTAAAGTTGCTTTAATTTGTTATAAATATAGCATATATCTCTAAATTATCCATTTAAATAATTAACTAAGCTTCTTCCATGTTATATAGTGCAAGCTTTTGCACTCCTTAAATAATTGGCATCTACATTCAATTTTTTCTTCTTTATATCAGATTTCCAAACCATAATGCTTGAATAATTCAAGCTATTCTATTTATCTTAATGTCTCAATAAGGTTATCATGAAACAAATTATAAAAAAGACATCATATGTACTATGAATAATAAGAACCCCAAATTTAAAAGTTTTGGCATTTTTGGATGGAAATGTTACATAAATAAGTGAGATAAGAAATGCAGATTGGCCACCAAGTTAATGGATGCTATTTCTCTAGGATATTCCATAAATATATAGTCCTATTAACCATTTAACAAGGGAACCTTAGTTGTGAAGGAATCTACTGAAGCTGTTTTTGATGGAATTATGAATCAAAATAAAGTGGTTAATTTAGAACAAATGGGAGATTTTAGAAAAAAAAAATTAGAAGAGAAACAAAAAAGAAAAATAAAGATATAGTAGCAATATTATCAAAGTATATTTGACCTATTGTTTTGTCAAAAATGTGATCATAATAAGGAAAATGTGTATTTTGTGGTGAATAATGTTATTCTCATTTAGCTCAATTCAAACTCCCAACAGACAAATGGTTTTGTTTTTAATCTTACACATACTATCATGCTAGCTTAGGACAACAACATTTGGTTATCAGTATGTCACATCAATCAAAATAATAAAGTTTCTTCCATTTTTTAGAGATATAGTATTTATCTCTTAATTGTCTACCTAAATATTTAATTAAGCTTCTTCAAAGATATGAATCGAACAATGTGCTCCCCTCTTAAAGCATTGGTAAGTTTTATTGCATTTCTCTTAGTGATATAGGATCTCCAAACCATAAATCCTTAATAATTCAAGACGTTCTATTTATCTCAATGTCTCAGAAGATTTATTTTTAAACCAATTACAAATATGATACTATATTACTTCAGAAAACATAAAGCCTTAATATTAGAACTTAGGCATTTTGAGATGGAAGTGTTACATCAAAAGGTAGAATAGAAAGTGGAGATTAAAAACAAATTAATGCAGGCTATCAGTTTATGATATTCTTCAAATAGATAGACCTATAAGCATTTTAATATGAAAACTTTAATTGTAATTGGATACGCACGAGTTGTGTTTGACAAAATTATGCATAAAAATGCACTAGAATTGGCAGACATGGAAGATTTGAAAAAAATTGGAAGAGCAAAAAGGATTATAATACAGAAATCTTAGTAAATTTTTTCTCAAACATTATTTAAGATGGTAATCTAGATAAGCCTTTGTTAAACAAGAACTACACTGCTAAACTTCTTCAAGTCATAGATTAAGCAGACGATTTCATATTTGGATCATCCAACATTGATTTATATGAATGAATTATTAAGCTTATGGGTTTAGTAAATGAGATTAACATAATGGGTGAGTTTTCCTATTTTCTTGGACTGCAAGTTAAGAAAGATGAAAAAGGCATCGTTGTATCTCAAATAAAATATGTAAAAGATATGATAAAATTTCAAAAATAATGGTATGGTTGAATCAAATAAGTTAGTAAGCAATAAAATTCCTTTTAGTGATTTAAGCCCAAGTGACATATTGTTAAGTACAAACCCATCCCTCTTTAAAAATAAATCATATATGTTGCATGAACTTAAAAAATTGTCCCTCAAAATACAAGCAAAGCCTTAAGGATTGAATTTTATTATGTGGGTTGCTAGGTGACTTTAACTGTTTGTTACAATGAATTCTTTTGCTGCTATTAGATAGGATATCTCACCACAACAAAGTCTTATAAAATGGTTATTAAAAATAAAAACAAATAGGTGATGTGGCTATCATTGAAAATAGGGAAAGGTTAGTGGCAAAGGGTTATAACCAAGTGAGAGGACTAAACTTAAAAGGAGCACTTGAACTAATCATAGGGTTAATGGCAACATGGTCATTATTAGCTTTTTCTTATTGAAAGGAATTTAAACTATACCAAATTGATATTAAGATCACATTCATAAATGTTATTGTTTACATGGTAGTGTATCTAGTATAATTGGATTGCTGTCAACATTGTCCTCATCCAAATCTTGTATAAAAGCTAATTAAATACTTATGTGATTTGCAACAGGAACAAAGATCTAGTATTGATAAACATAATAGATTTCAGTCATACATTAATTCAGCATGGGAATGTAGATTTAATTTTTCTTCTGCTCCAAGGTTATGTAGATGATATCAATTTTCAATCAGCCAACATGACCTTTGTGAACGATTTAGTAAGCTTATTGTTTTAGGATTTGAGATTAATAAAATGGGTGAAAAGACACATTTTCTCATTTTGAAAGTTAAACAATAAAAGAAAGGTATCATTGTATCTTAAATAAATTATATAAATGAGTTGTTATAAATGCATGATCTTGAGAAACTAAAACCTATTTCTACTATCAAGAGTCTCTGCCAAAGTATTAAACAAAGACAAGAATTGAAAACAAATAGATTCAAGGTATACCAAGAGATGATATGTTCTTTAATTAACTGCAAGAAGACCTAAGAATGTTTTTAGTGTGGGATTTTTTTAATCTATTCTATGATTTGGAACATATAAAATAAATCTTTTTGTAATTGCTTGGCACAAAGGTATCGCAAATTGGAGTTATGTCATTATCACATAAGATAAAGCTACGAAGATTATGTTGGTTCAAGAGTACATAAGAAAAGCTTTGTAGGTATTTAATAATTTTTTGGACACATCTTAAACTCATGATCTATTAAAAAACAATTGAACTATTATTTTTTTCAAACCATCAACCATAATTTATAGCATTCAGAGGAATTTTAAAAAATATTTTTTGGTTAAAAATGAGACTAAAAGTTATAGGATTACAATTGGAAAAATAATACCCATAAAATATAACAATATGTCTCATTTTCCTTGCTCAAAACCTTATCTAGTACTCTAAGGAAAAACAAAGTGATGTTAGGCACCATTTCATTAGGGACCACAAAATGAAATGTGGGAGACATTTAATTTGTTTTTGACAATATGCAACTTGTCGGCATCTTAATGAAGCTACTTAGGAAAGATTTATTCCATAAGATTAGAAGACATTTTTACGATGACAAAAGTAGGATACATTAATCTCAGTTTTAATAGTATTTCCTCTAATGAAGGGGAACACATCCATGTGCTTTTATTATTGCAGATCAAGCTTCCCTTGATAATATTTAGCAAATGGTTTCTTTCACTTCATTCAATTAGTTTATGCAAAAGTAATTTATCATAAAAAAATAAGAGGTTATTTTTCTAATGATCCGTAATCTAAAATATTTTGAAAATAATAGCCTATTTAAATAGCATAATCATTGATACTCAAGCTATGCTTCTAAGTATGGTCATGGACAACATTAGGACATTAATGTTTGAAGACATCTCAATTGATTAAATATGTCAATGTAATAATTTGTGAAATAACAATGAAAAAGAAAATTGTATGGTCAAGAAACTAAGTGCTCTTTTTTAGTAAGACATTTTCCCTATCTTTTAAAGTAAAGAAACTTGTGGCTTAACAACACTATGCACGATTTTTCAAATTTGAAATGAAAACTTTTGCCTAGCCAATTGCATGACATGATCATATTTTATACAATATGACTAGCTATTCAAGAAAAGAGACAATTTTGATGACTAGTCTATTTGATCTAAGCTAACAAGTGGATTACGTAAAATTGGATGGAATAGTTACTAACAAAGACTAAAACAATATGATCAAACTATTCGATTAGGGAAAAACCATTCAATAAAAGTTTCATAAGGAAAAGTCAAAAGAATCAATTGATATATTTAACTTACACCTTGTAGTGAAATCATTCAAATTAAAATTAAACTTTTAAAAATGTTGTGTATCACCATCATATAATATGTAATGGTATAATGAACATTATGGATTATATATTGGTGATGTTCTCACCCTATTTAAGTTAAACAAAAGAAATAATACCATATAGAAATATTTATTTAGATAATGTAATTATCTTACTCATGCAGACTAAAATAAAATAAATTTTTTTTATGGAATAACAAAATTTTATTGCATTCTAAGATCAACTCTCTTTTACTTACCACAAGTAATTCATTGAAATCATATGGTATACTAACATTCTTTTATACCAACTTGACTGACTATAAATGGATATCAAATGATATGATTATTATGCTAAATTATACAATCAGACAAATAAAAAGTTTTTATGTTATGAAATTTTCTTATTGCATCATTCTAACTTGGAAAATTTTATTAACAAATAAAGAATTCTTATATAGTTTTTGAAAATAAGTAGGATTGAGCTTGAATGTTGCAAGTAATTTGAAAAAGATATTTTAAAGTCTAGTGTTGTAAATTCTTTTGTCCAATTGAACCCTTTTTCTTAACATATTCAAAGCTAAGAATTTATCATTGACATAATTTCCTATGTATTTGTTGTGTTATAATGCTTTATTTTAGATGAAACATAGTGCTTTTTGATTATTATAGACAATTTTTTTTCTTATTTTTCTTATATAGTTTTCAAAATTTAAAACAAATTATGATATTATTTAATTTATAATCACCAAAAAAATTTATATATTTAATTTGTTAATTATTAAAAATCCTTATAAAAATCTAGATTTATAGATTTTTCACAAATTTATTTTGTAAACTATTTGTTCTAATTTTAATTATAATTAAGACATCCTCTATTCTTAAAATATTAAAAGATTTTACTAATCACAAGCCTACATTAATTTCAATATATTTCTCATTGATTCTTTAATTCTTTTTAAAAAATATTTTAAATACATTTTAATATTTGATAAATTGATATCATATAGAGGATTTACTATCAATCTATTGCTCATATATAATAGGTTATTATGAAGTTATTCTTTCCATTTTTCATTTTTGCAATTAAGCACATTTTATTTTAATGTACATAGTTTTAATTCTTTTTTATTTTTAGATGACAAATTATTTAATTTTTTTAGGTAATGTTTTGAATATTTTTAATATTTTATTGTGATAATGGTTTTATAATTTATAAATTTTTTATCCATTTTTAACAACCATAAATCTTATTCTATTTGATAATTATCTGTTTTATTTTATAAATTTTTTCATTAGTGATTTCCTTTTTCTTATTTTACTAATTCTTTTATCACATTATTTTTAAAATGTTTATCAATCTTATATTATTAAAATCTTTTTTGGTTGATGTCAAGTAGAAATACAATGAAGAATATCAAATAAGTCATTAAATCATTTACATAAATATTTTAAATAATAAAAATATTTTAGGTTATTAAATATTTCAATAATAAAAATATTTTATTTTCTACTTAATAATTTTTTGTTATAAATATTTAGATCAGCTAGGTTATTAAAGCTTTTAGTTAAAATGTTTATAATACAAACTATGATTTGAAGGACTTAAATAGGTTAGCAATTGTAATTATTTTTAGAAGTGTTTCTTGAAATATGCTTTCATAATTGTGTCACCAAATCAATTCTTTTAATATGTAACACATGTTCTATTGATTTTTTAAAAATATTTTCTTAGATTAATAATTTAGATTTTAAATTTTTTTCATTAATTTTAATTTTTTATTTGCACAAAGATAATGAAATTACATTATATTTTCTATGATTTTTTATTTCAAATCTTCCATGACTTTCTATCTAATTTTTTTTTATATTTTGTTGCAAGAATTTTATGCAATAATTATTGTTATAATATTTTTCAATTATTTTGCAATTAATCTTAAAGGTATTAAGTACTCTTTATTTATAAAACTATTACTAATACATGTTTTTCTTTGATATTATACATAATTACTTGCATATAATTTAAATATTTAATTATCATGACAACTTGATATATTTTTTAAATTATTTTATCTCTTCTTTTAGTTAAAAAAAGAAAATATTTAACATGCTCAACAATCTTTTTGCATCACCTTTCTCTAAGCAAAAATTTATTAAATATTAATGTGAAAATGCATTTTAAGAAGTCTTTAAGTCCTACATAAGCTTCATTACATACAAGCTAGTTGTACCTATTTGTTACATATGTAAAGTAATTTTTTAGTTATTATATACTGTTTTTTTAATAATTTTACAAAAAATTATTTTTTTTAAATTTCTATTTTTGTTCATGTTTTCTATGATAACATTGATAAATAAGTTATTAATAGATTCTAGTATACTTATATATTTTTTAACTTATTATTTTCTAAATTCAATAAGATTTTTTATTATATTATTGTGCAACTTTATGATGTATCATGAAAATATATCAAATATTTTAAAAATATTTATATAACTATGATGTGTTTTGTTGTATTGTTTATTTTAACTTATCATATTTTTTTGCCAGCCTACTCTTTAAATTAAAAAATTTAAATATTTAGATAATTTTAATAATGATTGCTTAATTATTATATTATAGAAATAGGAAAACTCTTCATTGAAATATTATTCTTTCTTCCTATCTTATTTATTCATAAAATAATCTTGTTTTTAAAATTTTTTCACACATTGAGAATTACTTAAATATTATGTTGTCCCAATAATTGACATTTTTTTAACTTCTAGTATATTTTTTAAGTGACACCATTTGAAAAAGCTTTGAATTATTTAATTTATGTTATAGCATTTTTTTACACATATTTAATTTTTTAAATTATTTTGTTTAGCTTACGTAATGTAAATATTTTAAATCATTAAAAAAATTATTTACGTATTTAATCTAAAAAAAATTTAAATAATTTTAATTTTTAAATTATGAAAAAAATTTCAAAATTTTTTTTTATTAAAAAATTATCTTCTTTTTTTATTTTTTTATTTTTTTTTATAAAATACTTTTTCAATATTATATTTACTTATGGTATGTTTTAAACATTGTGATATATCTCTTTGTAAGTTTTTATTTTTTTACGAGATTTATAGAATGTAATTTTAAATAATAATTTTTTAGGTGACAAATCATCTTAACAATTATTACTTTTTTATTTTTAAAATTCCATTTAAGACACATGTACTAATAGAAAATCTTTATGATGACTAGTAATGTTTTAATATTTAATAGTTACATATAAATAAAAATTAGCATTTCTAAAAAATATATAATATATTAAAAAATTTTATATTTTAACTTTTTTTATACCTTTGAAATTACTAGAAATTAATTTAAATATTAACGATATAAAGCTATATTTTAGCATATTATTTTATTGTCATAATGTAAAATTTGTTTCAAAGATAGAAATTATATGTTAAGAAAATTTTCTTTTTTTTAATCTTTTTATATAATAAATTGGTAATTAAATTGCAATTAATCAGGAAATTTTCATCATTTTTATTCACATTATTTTAAATCTTATTAAAAATTTCTATTAACTATTTTTTCTAGAGTCTTGTAACATTTAATTTTTTTATTTATTTCATGATCTTTTTTATATTAAGCTGAGTTAAATTTTTTTTTTAAAAAGTAACCTATGTTTATTTAGCTTTTTATAATAAATAAAAGCATGATAAATTGAGTCTTCATTTTGACATTATGATCACTTTGAAGAATATTAAAATTTAAGGTTCATTAAGGTTTCCAAGGATGGTACAGGTTAATCAATATCATTAATGATAACGTTAAAATCTTTAAAGGACAATTGGTGCTCCATAAATATAGTCTACATTTTAGAATTAGCTAATTTGATCTCAGGTGATCCCAAGTAGAATATTTCTTAATTACACATTATATGTTAGTGACCATATCCAACAGTTCATTGAGTCAGACCACTTTCATTCTTGTAAAACGTTTTATCCATTGCACACTAGGCCATCTTTTGGATTTTATCCCTGATGGATTTGATAATTGGTATATCATTAACAAGTAGTTGGACTAACAAAGTTATTTGTTGGTATCTTCTAATTAAGTTTTATAGAAAATGTTTCTCAATTTTCCTAATTTTCTTAATACCAAGACTAGTTTCATCAAATGCGAAACTAATTTTTTTCAAAGAAGTCTAATGATATGTAAGATTTTACACATTGTACAATTACAAAAATCAATTCATTCCCTTTTTAAAATATAAAGTTTTATTTTTGTTACTCGAAACTCTTTCACTTAATTATTATGATACATTGCATTAAAAAATTACAAATTGAAAAACTGTTTCATGATGCACTATGTATATTATTTTTAATTAATGTTGTACAAAGAAAATTTTAAAGAATTACTATTTCAATATATTAATTATTTTAAATTTATTAAAAATTCTGTAATATTGTTTTAAAGCTTAGTTGTGTACTTGAATTTAAAACTTTTCAAAAGTTAATTTTGAAAATTTTCATCATCAATTCTTTTTTATTATTTTTATCAAGTTAATTTTTATATTTAGATCACCAACTAAGCTCTAAATGTCTTGTATTTATAGTAATTCTAAATTTTTGCTTTCATAATGTTATTTTACTTTTCTGCTCTTTTAAAGATATTTTCACTAAATTTAATATTTATTAAATAGTTATTATAGAAATGACTTTATAATTAGAAATTGCATGCATATTCATACTTTTATTTATTTTTTATTGTCTTCATGAGTACTCTAATAATAAAGTTTTTTTTGACACATAAGTTATTTCTTGTGATTACATGTTTGAATGAAGTACAAAGAACTTTGTGAACAATGATTTAAATATTTAAATTATTTATCAATCTAAATAATTTTATATATTATTATATTTAAAAAATGTTTTAATGTATGGGCTATTTCATATGGCAAAGTGGTTTTATACTCTTTGTCTATCTTCATTATTCTTTTCTAAAAACTGATATTTACTATTACCGTAAATTTAAAATTTATATGTTACATGAACATTTTTTTCAAGCTGATTTTACTTAAAAAGCTATTTAATGACCTAATACAGTTATAGAGTTAAATATTTCAAATAGGAAAAAATTTCATGATTTCTTACTTTTTATACCATTTCATATGTTATGATTTATGTTATATAGATGTCATTTGTGTTTTCATAATTGTTTTCAACTATTTTGATATAAAAAATAAATCAAATATTTAAATATTCTAAAATTTATCTATATTTGTAAAAAATAATTATTTGAATAATAAATCCTAATTAATTTTTAATGTAAAAAAAATATCACATAAAAATAAGTAATAAAAAATTTTTACAAATTTTTGCTTATATATCAAAAATAAGTTGGCATAATTTCCAAAACTAACGAAATATACATATGTGAACAAATAAAATATGATAAAATTTTAAAAAATAAACTATATGGAAAAATAAAATATATAAAAAAATTATACAAAGCATATTGATGTTAGATTTTACAAAAAAAGTTTATTTTATGAAATTATTAAATAAAGATAATTGATAGATAAACAAAAAATAATAAATATTAAAGAAATAAAATAAATACAAAACTTTAAAATCAATAAAAAAAAGTAAAATAAGAAATAAAGAAATATATAAATTATTTGAAATTTGAAAATAATTTTATGTTAGAGCTTCAAATACTATACAAAGGTTGTTCGTTAACTTTATCATTCAAACAAAACAACAAATATATTTTGTTAACATTTGTCCTTACTAACTAATGATTTAATAGAGATGGTCAAAACAATTCTTCAAATCCACTAAAAAATTTATTGATGATGAGATAAACATACTAATGTTTGACACTTTACCTTTTTACATGTTATGCAACAAAAGTTTAGCCTTTTTTATTTTAAATGAATTATATAAGCTTTATGTTTTGGTAAATTTATCATACCTCTCATGATCAAATTATTTAGTAATTGTGTCATAGTTCTTAATATTTAAGAAGTTATCGTGATGAATACTTGCATTTCTTAAATTTATCTTTTTTTTCATTAAATTTTAATATGTTTTTTTTTGTCACATCCAGAATTATTTAAATAACTTTTAAAGAAGCCTTTTTCATAAAGAAATGCATGAATTGCATCCAAAATGTTTTATTTTGTGTTTGGTGTACTTTTTTTTATTTATGATTGCTATTCTTTTAACTTTTTTGTCATTCTTATTTATACTAATTTATTTTGTTTAAGGAATTGCGTTCTAAAATTTTATTATAATAATTATTATAGTATGATTTAATTATAATGCCTTATGCATATAATATACAAAGAATTTAAAAAATTTAAAATTATTTTAGTATTTATATTTTTATCTCACATGAAAGATAATTTAATTAAAATATTATGAACTTCTTCTATTAGCATTATCTAGGCATAGTTTTTAATTATTATGAACTTTCTCTATTAAGATTTTGAAAAATTTACATATTTGTTATAATTTGATTGTTGGGAATAAGGTTTTCAACTTTTAATTTTGTTTAACATTAAATATTATAAAAGAAATTTCAATTTTTTATCATTGTCTTCTATGATTTTTATACTTATATATTGTTGTATCCTAGTTACCTTGTTAATGATTTTTAAATTATTATTGTCTTTTACATGAAATATTAACATATTATATAAAATAATAAATATTTAATTTCCATATATTTTTTCCATTTATTTAAATGATTTTCTAAACTAACAAACTTGTTGTGATCATAATATTAAAAAAAATTTAGTACATAATTTATAGTGTAATGATTATTCAAAAATTTTTCTAGTTAACTTTTCAATTTATGAAGTTTATGTTGCTGACATCTTTTCAAGTTATAGTTTTTACTAATAATAGTAGATCTTAAATCATTACAATATCAATAAAACCATTTCATACATTGTAGGACATAACTTTAAAAATTTTAAACAATGTTTTACATTAATGTTTTTCTTAGTTGTATCATTTGATTTAAACTAAATTTTTTTTTAATTCCTTAACAAAAAACAATTTATATAACTTTCAAAACTCTTGCTAGTTTTTTATGTATTAGTTTAAAATATTTTATCTTACAATTTAAATATAATAAATATACAATGCAATAAAAAATTATAAGATAAATAAAAAAATCATTATCATAAAATTTCAAACATTAAACTTAGGGACTTTTCTTACTATAAAGCTAATTGAAATTATTGAATGAAGTGTAATTTATGTTATTCTTATAAATCAACATGATTAGAGTTTATTAAATTTAATTAATAAGAATTAAATCATATGCCCAAAAAAGATTTAATTTATATTATTTTCCATGAAAATATTTTTGTAATTTAAATTAGAGTTTGAAATCCTTCTAATGTTTGAGTTAAAGAAAAGTTTTAGTAGGATCTCTACTTAGTTTAATTAATTGACTTATATTATTAAATCAAACAAATATGAGTCCATGCTTTAGGTACAAAGGGCCTTCTTTTAGCAAGCTACAAAAAAATTATGATTCATCTTATAAGCTAAAAATTTAAAAGTCTAGAAAATAATCATCTTAATAGTTGGTATCTTTTATTATCCTATTTAAATAAATTCTTGATTTAAATTCAAATTGTATCAACTTTGTTATTATTTAAACAATTGTTGCTAATGTTGTTGACATCATTACTTTTATACCAATTTATGTGATTATCTCATTTTCAAATATTTTGGATCAGTTAACTAGACTTCTTATATATTTTTCTCCAATTGGTAACTATTTTTGTAGTTTTCAATAAAGTCAAGTCTATATTATTTCAACTCATCATCTACTTTTGTCTATAAATATATTTCAAGAAGTGTGAATCAAAACTACTATAACATCTTTCAACCTTTAGTATCTCTCAAATTATTCTATAGTAATGTTTTAAAGAAAAAAGTTAACGATTCATCTTAAACATTTTTTAAGATTGAGATTTATCCTCAAATTTTTTATTAAATAAATTAGTCAACCATAAGTATCATATATTAAACGTTAACCATTGCTAAAAGTTTTACATTTGTTGGGATGAGATCGACTTGGTATGTTTTTCTATTCTACCAAAAAATTAATAAATATTTTATTGATCTCTTTATCAATTTTTGTCAAGATTAATTTTATAAAATTTTTAGCTAAAGCTTTGTAGTCATATTGTCTTACAGAAAACATAGAAATAAATTATCAAAATATTGGTGAAGATTAATGAATTCACTATGTGGTCAAAAAATTAGGGTTGAAATATAATTTAGAGGTATATTTATAATTATGAAAATCCTAAAACCTCGATTATAAGTAAAACAACAAAGAATACAAACTTGATTTCTAGCTATCATTATTAAACTTAACTGGTAATAATGAATAGCATTTATTATGCTTATTTTCCTAAAAAAAATGGGCATTGTGTACTTAATATTTTTTTGTTGTATAATTAATATTGATTTAATTAAAGATATATGATTTTTTAACTAAAATTTGGAAATTCAATATATTTAAACAATTAATATTGTTAAATTGAATGTTTAATTTTGAAATTTTATATTCTAAACATAAAATCATTGTTGAATTACGAGACTTGAGTTGTAACACACAAATATTTATTAGGCTTAATAGTTCAAAATGACCTTTTAAGTTTATTTATATTATTAACTTGTTCTCTCATTCTTATTTCTATCATATCATGAATGTTTGATTAGATATGGATAGGATTCTTAAATATAGGAGTTGGTGGTTAAAGATAAGAGGATTTAAAAAAACTTTTCTACTTGATGCATTTAGGAATATCATAAGAAAGATGAATATAAGCGAAAAAAGTCTCTATAACCATATCTTACATAGATTCTTAATTTTAAGGAGCTTCACATAAAAGACAAAAAAAGGTGCAATTAGAAGAGGGTTAATTTAAAACACTTAATAAAGCATACTCCACCCAAAAACTAGTTTATCCTAAGGTAAAGTCTTAGTTTAAGCTTATGTGGCCAAGGCTATATGAGCCATTAAGATATGCTTGTAGTTCAAAGAACTTTAACCATAAAAAAGGAATTTGGAGAGGCTAAAAATGTGAGATAAGATATGAGGAAGAACAAAAAAGTGGGTTAATCTTTAAAGAAAGGATAGATCTCACAAAAGAGATGTCATCTACATGACTTCTATATAAGATAATAGTTAAGTTAAATATAACAATTTAGCTCCGTTCTGAACCAAGATAAAAAAAATTGCTTTGTGAAAATGTTTATGAAACCTTGGTGAATGATTGTGACAACAGTTAGTCATTCTTTTTCATTATACTTCTTAAAAAAAGAAATTCCTACAACCCATGACCAAGAGAGACTTATTTTAGTAAATTAATGCTTCAATTTTCACTCTTTCTTGTGCAATGTTTCTTGTTGAGTTATAAAAAATGCAATGTTGCTAGTAAATTACATGATCATACATTGCAAGTTTGTCTTTAATTATAGATATATGTGGAAGATGATTCCAAAATAGCAATTTAATTATGCAAAACACTTCTTAACTAAGACAGCACCATGTAAAACAAGTAAAAGGCATGATAAATTTTGTGCCTTCTTTGTTATCTATGTTGGTTGTCTAAGAAATTATGCATTAAGCATTGATTATCATGATAATTATTTAAAAGTTAGAAAACCATGGAGAAGAAAATTTTAATGAATGTAACCCCCATCACTTGGACATAGTAGCCTTGTTTCCTTAATATGTGTTGCTAAGTGTTAGGATGCTTTGTGTAATTACTCTTCTCTCGAAGTTGAATTAATGTTTGATAATATAGATTAAGTGTAATATTTATTTCTTGATTATTTCATAAATAGACAAAGAGTTTCATACCTTAAACAAAGAAATCTAAAAATTTTAAATTTTATTATATATTTTTTCATATGACATTATTATTTGAAATTTATTTTTGAAGTGACGTAGTACAATTGTTTTTGAAATTACTCACAAGTTTAGTTGATTGTATCTCATGGTATAAATGTGTACTTAATCACTAAAATCATGGATAAAAATGTATGAAATGTAATGTGATATAGGTTATACCATAGACTAAGTAACAAACAATTTAAAGGTACTTGGAAATAAATAAAAAAAACCTAGATAATGATGTAACCAACCATTTCATTGTCTAGAGACAGCTTGCAAAGCATGGAACCATGTTGTTGGTTAAGTTCTAGGAGGTATTGGTTCATCCCTCAAGAGAAACAAAATGGATTCTAAGATATGTGTGATTCTTGATTGCTAGTTAGAAAGCCTTCGAGGGCTCATTTTGAAGCCTTAGAAGAAGATTAGGTTAATTAAGGATATAGTTAGCAGCCAAAGTGTTTGATTATGGAAAACATTACTATGGTTAAGGTTAGAGGTAAAGTTTTTATGGATAATTCATAAACCTTAGCATAGTCAAATTGTACCTTTTAGGTGCTTTAATATTAATATGCAAAGTAAGTGTAGCCTTGGAATAATGTTCAAAGGTAGAAAAAAACAACAAAAAAAGGAAGCTATAATAAAAGGTTATTATAACATGCTGAAGAAATATTGTTGGTGATCATTAATGCACAATGTAAATTAAGCTTTGGTTAGCTAGGCTTTCAGCCAAGACCTTGTTAGAAGGTGGTAGAACTTGGAATAAGAAATAGGGTTGTGCTAGGTTTTGCAAAGTAAATCATATGATAAAGATGTTGGCTATACCTTAGGTTGGAAATATTACTTGGACAACACCACAAGTAGTTTTGTTTAGGCTCTTATGTCACATGATAACACTCTCAATGCTGATTTGAGAATGTGTGGAGGCCTAGAATAGGCCTTATGATCATTATAATGACTACAAATTGCCCCACTCCATTGGCATGGTGTTAGTTAAATGTGAATGGTTAAAGCTATAGTTGGAGTGTCACATTTCATGGTAAGAACCTCTAAAATTTGTAGGAAGCCATTATATGAATAGTCTCAAAAGGGAAAAATTACATAATTTGTTTTATAAGAAATCATATAATATGCCTTGTTATATTGATGATTACTTGTGGTTCTTAAAGACTCTTAGAAGCCCAAATGGATGCCCATTTTATTATCATTATTAGGGCAAATGTTGGATTACATTATTTGAAAGAAGTGTAAATGAATAAATGATTCATATGCATATGAAATTGTATTATATCGTGAAATGAATGCTATGTATTTGGTTAGTCACAGTGTAAGGATATATATATTAAATTAGTTAGCAGGTGATGATATAACTTTTTTAGTTAGAAATTGATGTCATTCATTCATATATTTATTCCATTATTACGTTCATATTACTTATTAGTAAACAATACTTCTGTAGTATGGCTCAAGGATTCCCTATTGATCCAGCAAACTCTCCCCTTTGTGGCAACATCAAGTTGTTGAGCTTTAAGCAGATTTGGACTTAGAGATTATCAAAGTTAAAAAATTATCTAGATAATTTATTTATTTATTTCATCAACAATAATAATATATTTGATACATATTTTCCATCAATTATATTTTATTAGACATAAGAGTTCATCAAATTGTCTTATCAGACTTGGTATATAATAATTCTTTTTAAAATGTAGAGCTTTTGCAACTTTTGTAATTATTCGTGGTATTTTCCTAGATTGGATTTGAATCGAGCAGTTTTATTGATTTTTTAGGAATCTCAAAATGTAGACATTGTAATTATTAATGTCCTACTCTTCAACATAAATGGTGTACTTAGTTATACAGTAGCTTGATACCTCAATAATATGATCACATTACAAAAAATTAAGTTAATTTCATTGATGAAATGCATTGTGAGTAGTAGACAAATGGACATCCTTTGTAGGAGACTAAATTTTCACTATTGTAAAGAAGCATTTCTAACAATGTATAGGTATTTTAGTTGTGTACCTACAATGTTAAAAATAAAAAATTAAGAATACTTTTTTCACATGGTGAGATGTAAATGATGTGTTACCTTTCTGTGTATGCCAACAACTCTTTTAATAATACAAGAGATTTTTTGAGAGATTTAAGATTGATGGAGGAGGCTAATTGCCTACCCTAAATGGGAGAGCCACTAAAATGTCATTCCTAATGTTCAGAAATATAAAGGTTACTCTTGTGGATCAAACCTTATTGAAGCATCGTTTGCCCAAAACCTTTCTAACATAATGGCTCAACAATATGAACATGTTCTTATTATACAAATCTCTATTTCAGATCATGCCCCATCAGCAATTAAATCTAATCCAACATAACTTATATTCCAAGGCACTTGGATCAAAAGCATAGAATTCTCTCCAATGGTTACTCAGGGGTTTCTTAAAATTGCTAAGTAAGAAATAAGGGCCCTAGCTTACAAGTTGAAGAAAGTTAAAGCCCACCTTAATGAATGAAGTAAAACTTAATTTGGTAATATATTTTTGAAAATTTAAAGATAAGAATAACATGTTATGGAGAAGTTAAACAACTTCATAGAGTTACAGATGATTTATCAAGGCTAGAAATAACAAAGCTTAAGATGAATTAACCACAGTTATTAAAATGGAGGAGATGTTTAGAGAAGACATTTTGAATATTTTTCGAAATTATAGAGGTCCATTTAGAGTTTTGAATGCCATCATAAATTATAAAATAAATTAATAAAAGTCTTCAAAAAAGACTAAATAAATAAACTCAAATAGCTACCAAAAAAATTATCATAATTAGTTCCCAAAGTAGCACATGCATTTTGACCCGTAGTAATTATGAATGGTGAAGTAATGAGGTAGTGTATGGTGCAACACAGGTGGATCGGTGCATCACTTTAGGTTCCAACTTAGATGAGTAGCATAGTTAGAGAGGCACTGACATTTGGGTCTACTTTGCAGTCAATCCAGATTGAAGAGAGTTAGCATGAGTTAAAGAGTTAGTGCAAATGTTGGTGGTAATGATGGATGTAGAGGTGGATTATAGTGAAAAAAGCCCAAAACTAACATTTAAGCCCTTTTAGAATAAATTTTAATAAAAATTGGGTACTAACAGACTTGTGAGATGTTTCAAGGGAAGGCCTATACTGAATATAAACACAAATATCTTCAAACATTTTTCAATTATTCTTTAAACAAGTTAAACTAAACTATCAATGCAAATAATTTGATAAACTAATTAAAAAAAATAGAAAATCGCAATAAACAAGGATCTATTGTAATTGAACTATAATTCAATAATGATAAAGAAGACTAATAAGTAGTATAGTGGCCAATCCTCATAGGGCTCCAAGTCCAAATAAATGTAGTACTTCTCCAAGTATAACCATTACATGATGTACTGGATGCTACTAAATTAGATGTATAAGAGCTAAAAGAAAAGCATTATGTAGCTTAAAAATGGTGATAAAAACATAAATGTCTTCCACACAATGTTCAATAATAAGAAAATAATGGGTAATATAAAAAAAGATAAAGATCCAAGTGGGTGATAGGTCACATAGAAGGATTTAATTGCCAAATATGTCTTGGATTGCTAGGCATCGTACTATTCTGTACTAAGAAAAATTGGAGGTGCTTTGCTTTATGATGCTTAAATGCACTAAAAATTAACATGGTACTAATTCAAGTAGTTAATAAGGAGAAATTACAACAAATTATTTTTCAATGGATTCTTCATGTTCTTATAGATTGGATTGTTTTATTGTTTTATTTTATATGAATTATTGGTCCATACTTCAAGATGCAATTTATGATACTATCAATGATTTTCATATTGGTAGCCCAACACCTAAAGAATGTTGTAGTACTAATTTCATTTTCGTACTAAACACTAATTGCAATACATATTTTGAAGACTTTATGAAAATTTGGGACTATAGTTTTTAAAAAAATATACTAAGTTGTTGGCAGTTAGCTTTTGGTGTTTCCTAACCACTATCATCTTAATGAAGCAATCATCTTTTGGTAAGGAAGAGAAACCACTAAAATTATTTTACCAACATAAGAAATCATGCTTTCATAAGAGCAACTTAACGATTTAAATGAGAAGATAAAAGCTAAGAACATTATTATCAAGCTAGACATTAAGAATTTGTTCAATAGTATATCATGATGGAAACAAGCACTACACAAGTTTATCTTTAATAGTTTTATTGATCTAGTCACGAGTATGTATAATATAAGTTGATTGTTAGTCATTATTAATGAGAAAGGAAATGGTTCCATTTAACTCTCCTATTGTCTAAGGCATGGCAACACCCTATGCCCATTTCATCTCTACATTTTAGCTAAATCACTAAGAAGAGGTTTAAACAATCCACATAACTAGGTAAAGTGAAGTACTATGCCACTCCAATTTGTTGTTAGCAAAAGTCCTTTTTGTGATTTGTAGATTACCTTATACTCTTCTTAAGAGGTGATAAACACTCAATCAAAAAATGACAAATTATTCTTCTCTAATCACCAGGGCACGTTAACTTTGTAGATTAATGTACAAAGGATCTTCTTTATTAAATATACAAATCTGAAACTCAAGTAGGGGAACATTGAAAAGATACTAACTTCGAAACCCTTAACTCAAAAGCACATTATTTGAAGGGATAAAACATGTGGTGCACTCGAACACAAGATTAACAAAAACATGAAAATGGAAATTACTCACAATGAAAGGTAGTACTTGTTAGTCATGTTCTATAGTTAATAGAACTTAACAATCTAATGATATCTTACCTTTTTAATAACATTATTAATTTTGTAGAAAGTGTGATAAATGGTTTTCTTTAGTGTGATAGTGATTTGGTGAGCAAAAAACATTTGGTTAGCTCTAACACGATTAGCTTCCCCAATGAAAAGTACGAATTACTAGTTAAGAAATTAAATGATTTTAGAGATGCATATAATGCAAAGCCTTTTAAGAAGGTCTACACCTCAAACTTTATCTATTTTAGATACATGAGATGCAATTTCCTTAATAGAAAATTTGGTTGAGCATGCTCAATGACTTGGAATCAAATAAAGAGAATTATTATCACTATTTTTTATTTTATAATACATAGAACAAAATAGATAAGGATGGCAACAATTATTGGAGCCTCACCAGGGAAGTGAAAATTTACTATCATTCAGAATGAGATAAGCTTAGAGGTAATTAATTACCTTATTCATAAGTAAAAAAAATAATGTAAAAAAATTCTTAACCTTCCAAAACTCTACTAAAGTGGAGGCTCCTAAATAACTAATTATCCTTTTATAACTTCCAAAAGTTAAATTTAAATTTATTGACAAATTCCTTTTTTTGCATATATGGACACTCATTTGAATCTTATAGAACCCCTTTGCAATGAATCTTGGAATCAAATAAACCCAACATTATGATTCAAGAAATGCTTCTACAATGGTGAAAGTGTTGTGAGACAAAGTCAATTGCCATTGAAGGATTTAGCATTCTACCATCTCTCATATGTTGTAATATCTAGAGGATAGATATTCAAAACAATTCAATAAGAAAACATTCCTTATAATTTCCCAAATAGAGTACAATGTAGTACTTATGCAATATTCAAATGTTGCTTAATTATGTAAAGAAGTTCAATAGATCCTCAAATGGTAAAATATGCATTATTTCCTTGATTTTGTGAGATCAATTGAATAATTATAAAAGTGGTTCAACGGACTCCCTTAGTAATGAATTTAATCAGATCAATATCTAATGGATTGGCTTGAAGTAACCAAGGCCCTGTGTGATTAGTGACTAGTTGTTAGAGCTATTAAAACACTCTCAATTTGCATAGTATCTAAAACCATATAAAAGTTGAAGCCATTGAAGTACTATTTTGTTTAAACTTATATGATACTTTTTTTTTTCAGAAACATCATTATAGAACCGAGTAATTAATCAAACCCTATAATGATGCATAAAAGCATTGGAATTCCTTTCTATGTCTTAATTCTACCAAATAGAATTAATCGATTCATCTGAAATAGTTCAATTTTAACACATATTTAGGGAAGGAAATCTAGTAGCAAATTAGTAGGCTTAAATTGCTAGTAACTATATTTATTTCGTCATTCTAAATTCATAACAAATTCTAAAAGTTTGCAAAGATTTTATTAAGAATTATGAGGAGAGATGTTGGTATATTAATATAATGATCATAAGGGAGGTTGTACAATTAATCCCTCCATAATCGAATGCATGAAATGCATTCACACAATCATTATGGCTAACTTGGATTTGTTGTTATAGAAATTACTAAGCATTTGGGGCAAAAAAGAAAAAACTAAAACCTTGGAAGACTACTAGATTTTTATCTTATGTCTTTTATTTTTTATAAGAAATCAATTTTGATAGACTACTTTAGGTTCAAATAATTCATTTCAAGTTATCATATTCTGGTAAAAAGAAATGAACCTATTTCATGTGGCTCATTTCATAGCAAGGAAACAAATATCCATAGAGTCTCTCAATTTCAAGATATGACAAATGTACTTCTTATATCTATGATCATGATTTTTTTTCATAAAAAGGAATACCAATCCAACCCATTCCAATATATTCCTATCAAACTTCCGTTTTATTCTAGCAAAAATTAAAAAAAAAAGGTTCACACAATTATGACTACTTTTGCTACAATAAATTGAGTACATATTTTATTACTATTACCATAAAATATTTTTTGTAGTATTAATTTTAGTTTATGAATTAAGAAGCTACCTACCAAATTTATTACTCTTTTAAGGAATAGGATACACAAGGAATTAGAAAAAAGCCATCACTTGCTCAAAAAATTCTTTGTAATTTGATCTAATAGCTAACATAATTATTCATCAATTTTAGTTACATAACATGTTCCTATATACATATCATCTAGCACTCTTTCATCCATTGGCCATCACATCCTCCTAATCAAACTTATGAAAAGACTAGTTCAATGTCATTATTTAAGTATGACGGACTTAATAAGGCAATACATCAGACTCTTTATGTATTTGGATTGTTTGCACCTTTATCATGGCTTTCAATCATATTAATTTCATCATTAATGAATAAACAAATACAATGATGTCAGTGACTATTTCAACATTTATGATTAAAGAGTTCATCATGGTATTGAATTATGTCTTACTTCGTAGTAATACAATTGCTAGCTAAGTAGGCTACCCAACATAGATCATTTAGAATGGTCCAAAACATTTTAATAATGCCTCAATACTTCACTTTGGATCACTCCAATGTGGAAAAACTTCTTAGCACGTGTAATATGATTCATTAATCAATATTGTATAAAGTTTCACATCAATACTAACATCTTCTATGCATGTT
Source organism: Vanilla planifolia (assembly GCA_023846275.1). Classification (NCBI taxonomy): domain Eukaryota; kingdom Viridiplantae; phylum Streptophyta; class Magnoliopsida; order Asparagales; family Orchidaceae; genus Vanilla; species Vanilla planifolia. Next base: position 539,223 of record JAIUJO010000032.1, on the reverse strand, counting down.
TCTTGATGCTAAACAATCAGATAATCTTCTATGCACGTTTATTGTAATTTTTTTCTTATGTCATTGGCCAAATATGTGGATTTCCTTGAAATCTCATTGATTTGTGCCAGAATGTTTAGTTACAACAATACACTAATACATCAATCAAACTGATGCATTTATGCATATTGTCTCAGTTTTTGTAGTTCAGTTTTTTAAATATCTTGGTTTACAACTTCAACATTTTTTTTAGAAAATTTTTGTCATATGATTCTCAACATATGATATGATAGTTCCATAGAACAAGACAACTCATTACACTATTATATGTTCTTATACAATTTCAATACATAACTCATGTGGAATCAATCATGATCCTATGGATACCTCCATGCAGTGGACCCTTTCCAACATATATATTGAATTGGTAATAAAGATACTTTGGCATGGCACTCCAAATCACTGAATGGTAACCTATTTGTGCATGACATTCACATGCATTAAATCATCAAAAGCTTATGGATGCTCTTAGTCACACACACATATCAACTGCAGTCTATAGAAGTCTTGATAATAATAATAATAATGCATTTAAATAATAAACTACAAGTATCGTAACCTCCAATATGTCGTAACATTTTTTCATAAAAGAAAAGGTTAAAAAATTGTTTACATGGCCTTGTAATGGTGAAAAAGTAGACTGAAGGAATTTTGGAGATGCTAACTACTTGTAATAAATATAAATTAAACTTTATGACTTATGATAAATATATTCATCTACTAGTAAAATTACATATCATTATCTAATTAATCAAAATTATGAAAAACTCATTTCTTCATTTTCTCATTGCCACACAAATAAAGCAATGTATAACATTAGTATGGAACCTATGAGGATCATTTAAAACATCAACATAGCTTAAAAAAACTATATAACCTTTTGATATCTACATTCATATCATGTCAGACCTTATATGTAATAAAATTAGACAAAATTTCTACTTTGAAGAGAATATTTTAGAATTTTGTTTTTTCTTTTGAATCATCAAACAGGTTGGACTTCATTGTTTAATCAAATCATCGAGTAGTTATGTTCTAGCATCTAAAAAATATTAGAAAGATTGTGGCATAGTACATCACATAAGGGTTTCACTTTTAGGCATACTAGTCTTACTTGGACTTAGAGCCATTCCAAGTTTAGTATCTCTACTGTTAGTTAGTCTTTGATATCATTCCTATTATTGGGGCCACTTATAATTCTCCCTTGTATATCACACTTTTTCATTTTCTTTTTATTAATTTGTTAATTTATTTGTATTTATAATTTAGCTTAAGTCATTTGGAGATTGATTGGTATATTTTGAAATACTTCTAGATGTAAATTTTATCCAAGATATCCTTACAGTGGTATGCAAATTCTATTAGTAAAAAAATTGTTTGAAAATAACTTTGAAAGGCCTTAAAATTGAGAGTTGGGTTGCTTTTTTTGTATTGCTCGCTGTCATCTTTCACCTTTGCCACTACTAGTGTCCATTGATGTGGGTTGCTCAACCCACCTTAACTCTCCAAACTCATTTATCTGCTCAACACACACTACTAACCGGTGTTGATCTACAATCCACAAATTTCCCCATCTATGAACACATTTGACCTGTTAGCTCATGCTAACCTACAAATTGGACTTGACATGTAACTTTGTCTATCTGCCTATGTTGCATTGATCGCATAGGCCACCTCCTTGCCACTCACTAAATTGACACTCAAAATGCACAAGACAATTTTTGAGCTTCTTAAGCTAACTTAATTTTGCTTCATTTCTTGGAAAATTTTTGGCTTATCTTAAATTATGTATTTTATAATTTGTGATGTCTTTAACAAATTTAAAAATATTCTTTAAAATTCTTACATACGTTCCATAGTATTCCAAAAATATCCTTTCATATCCTAGGCTAACAAATTATCATTATAGCATTGAAATCTATATAAATAGTGATGCTACCAATACTGTAAGTAATATAATTTGAATAAAATAACAAAGCACTTCCATTAAGCAAGTTTAATAGAAGCATGTTGTGTATATTCAAAATAATTGTGTGATTTTAGAGGTAAGTAATGAAGGAGAGTTAAAGGCCCAAAAAAGAGATCCTAACATATTATCTAGTATTTAGAAGAACATAAAATAACTAAGAAAGCTCGTAATCAATTAATTTCAAGTTTTGGAAAACTAATCACCTCGTTAAAATTTTGAGTTTGTCTTAATGAACATGTGATTTTCTTTTTTAGTATTCTAAAAACTCCACTTATATGCCTTGAAACTTCACCACTGACTTGAGTGTTCTGGTTGTTTGTTATTAAAATCACTTTTCCATTAGGTTAAAATTCCTAATGTAAATGATCAATGTATGCCCTATGCTTTAAGGAATGTTTTACTTGTCAAGTGATACTACAAATTTCTATTATAAACTTATAACACCTTTATATGGATATATTGCATGAAACTATGAACTTTTTAATTATCATTGACCTAAAAATAGGTTTTAGTATATCATCCTATATTAACTTGGTATCAAAGAATGGTTTCTTCTAAGAACTTGGCATACTTTTTAATTTATTATTAAACCAATACCTTTTAATTTTATCCATTCGTTTTTAATAACTAGAAATTAATTAAAATTATATAAAAAACATTACATAAAATAAATAAAACCTTATTTTTAAGTCTAATGGTATAACATTTATTTGTTTGTTTGTTCTTCTCCTATTACATTTCATGATTTATTTGTTTCTCTTTATCTTTATCATCCCAAATTATAAACTCTTTTTCAATACCAATTGTTTATAACTAATTACCTCTATAAAATAATATAAAATATTTGATTCTTAACAACTACAATCATCTATGGACCTAATAACATAATATGTAATTATAGAACTAATTCATTCAATGTAAGGGCTAAGTGTGCTCATAGTAACATCCTTAGATTAATTGTAACAATGTAATGAAAATATATTTGTGAAACCCATGGATTATGTTGGTCTATGACAAGTGACTCTGAAGCAGGGAAAATGTCTTCTAAAAATGAACATAACCAAATTGAATAAAGGCTTAGGTGATGAGCAACCCCGCATTCCAATGATAGTAGACATGGTCAGGATAATGATCACAAGGATAACATGTTTAAAATAATAGTTGCAACACTTGATGGTAGTTTAGACTCTAGATTATATCAAATTTAGGAAATAAGAATGGAGCATTTTTTTTGAACGGTATGATCTTTGTAGGCAACAAGAGTGCTAATTTGTGAAAACCTAGCCTCCTATTACATGCTAGATTTTTTCTTTATGCCTTAAAAAGTGATTTTCTAGTGAAAAACAAGAAATACCCTTATCATTAGAAGAACTCAAGGTTTGTCTGCAAGATAAATATGTACTCACTTCTTATTTAGGTAAAAGTTTGGATAAATGGTAATGTTTATCCCAAGATTGAAAGACTTCTAACAAACACTTTACTCTATTTGAGGATTAAATGCTCTGATATGATACTTAAGAGCTAGATCAATTAATATTATTTTTATTTTACTTTAGGCTCAGAGAGACTAGTTAACTGACCTATACTTGAGAAATATTATTTGTTTAGAAAAGGCATATAAAGTGACCTATGATTTAGAATATCAATTACATATATGAGTTAGATTCTTTTGACCACTTCCTACCCTAAAATTCTTACCACTACTTTCACTAGCTCTGTTGTTTCTACTTTGTAAACAAACAATGTCCCATCACCAATACTACCAGCTCATTGATCCAGCCCTTGGACAAATGATCTACTACTTTTAGAATAAAATGTTATCATTGTCACAGGAAAGGGCATATAATAACCTAGTGTCTTATAAGAGACTTTACACATAAATATAAAATAAGAAAAGAAAGAAACAAACAAACTTAAGAAAGTGCAGGCTATATAGCTAGATGAGGATGTTAAAGCAGAATTACAATCACAATAATAAAAATTTTAATATATTTTACCACCAAAACCATTATGAGATGCATTTTTATTACACTAAGAATAACTAAAGTTTAGCGATGAACTAAAATCTTTTGTACCTTCATTAGAATTTAAGATCAACTTAGGAAGATTGTTATAACAATAGGTGTATCATTATCATATCAGAGAATGTTGCAAAAAATATAGTTTTTACAATTGTAGGCCATTTTCTCCCATACGTAATACTCTCATTAAATAAATATCAATTTCATAAACACAAAGGTGTTGCATTCCTTTACTAAATTAATGATTAAATCTATTGGCTTGTAGAACTTACTTGATAAGTAAAAGATCTCACTCAAAAAGGCTTTATTAAGAAAAGTATTAAAGCATTTGCTATCCCCACTTTGTCTGCTACAAAAAATGATGAAACTTAGTGCAAGTGCATAGATAGTCATGAAATTAATAAAATAATGATTAAGTGTTTGTTTTCAATTCCTACGCACAAAGATTTATTAGTTCAAATATTTGGAGCAACCATATTTTCTAAAATAAAAATTGAAATTGGGTACTATTTTGTTAGAATCTACCTAGTGATGAATGTAAGACTACTTTTAAAAAAACATGGACTATATGTATAGTTATGATGCCATTAATGTCATCAAATGCATCAAGTACATTTATAGGACTTATGACTTAGGTTTGTGTGTTTATCTAGGTCATTTTGTAGTTATCTAATTTGATTATATATTAATTTATAGCCATAGAATATTTGACTTGTTAAGACATCTTAAACAAGTATGCACTATAATACATGAACAACATTTAATTTCTATCCCTTTAAAGTGTTAATTTTTATTCAAAGAATGTCATTAAGAGGTTTTATAATTCCAAAAGAATGATTAATTTCTAATCCTAAAAAGATAAAATCCATTTTTGAATGGAAAACTCAAACTAATGTACATTAAGTTCATAGTTTTCATGGCCTTCCCACTTTTTCTCTCTGGCACATTGAAGGACTTCACTTGATTATAGCCTCAATTCTAGATTATATTGAAAAGGTTTTGTTTGAATTATGAAAATTGGTTCAAGTAGGCTTACTAAATTAAAAAAGTCATGACTCAAGCACCAATCCGTAGATTACTAGACTTTTCAAAAGTCATTGAAGTCGCATATGCTTGATGAGTAAGCATTGATAAAGCCCTAAGTAAAAGTGGTCCTCCAATTGCATTCATTAGAGAAAATTTAAATGAAAAAGAAAGAAATACCCCTATGAAAAACCAACATTATGTGATAGTTTAATCACTATGATATTAGAGACACAGTCTATTATCCCAACAATTTGTTCTTCAGCTTAGTCATGAAGCAGTTTGATTCAAGAATATTTAACTTATTGTATTCTTCATTTTGGTCAAATGAATTTAATTCATTCCCATGGTAAATGATTTGAATATTTACAAGAATTCACTTTTGTTTTAAAACATAAGATAGGAGTCGAGAATAAAGTTGCAGTTGTACTACATAGTGATAGTTGTATCGTTGTCATATTATAGAAAAAGATAGGCTTAACATACACAAAACACCTCCACCTATACACTATATCTTGGATCTACGAAATATCAATTTTCACAAATACAAAAGTGTTGTATTCCTTAAAATTTTTGTCAATATTTTGAGATATTATGGTGTAATGTTACACCAATGTATATAGGTGGACTTATTTTAGAAAGGCCTTGGTTATCGATTTGGATGTTACCTTAAATGGAAGGTCAATACTATAATTTTGTACAAGGAGCAAAGATCGTGCCATATCCTTGAATTCCCCCAAATAGAATTTCTAGCATAAACACTCCAAAAGAAAAAAGATAAAAGAAAAGAAAAACTAATTCATCGTTTCACTAGTCGGGATACAAACAATATTGAACTTCTCTAGTTTATGAAAATTAGAAAAATTCTTATTAATATAACTACCCCACCACCCATCATCCAACCCTTGTTAAATGAATTTGTGGAGCTGTGTACTTATGAATTGCTAAACGTTCCAATTATTAAGAAATATTTAGCATACTATTGATCTACTTTTTGACACTTCACTACCACATATACAAAATTATTAATAAATTTATTTGCTCATATAGAACTTGATAATTAAATGAGCTCATTCATAAAGGAATTAATTAAGAAAAGTGTTAGAGCATGTGATTTCCTTACTTTGTTTGTTCTAAAAAGCAAAAACTTGGTCCATGTGCATACATAGTCATGCCATTAACAAAATAATGATTAACTATAAGTTTCCATTTTTTACACTCAATGAATTGTTAGATCAAACAGTTGGAGCCACCATATTTTCTAAAATAGATCCTAAAGGTGGTTACTATTATGTTTGAGTCTCCTAAATGATGAATGTAAGACATCTTTTAAAAGAACAAAATGGACAATATGGATGGTTAATTATGTCATTCATCTTATTGAATGCACGAAGTACATTTATGAGACTTATGACTCATATTTTGTTCTCTTATCTAGGACATTTTGTAGTTTTCTATTTTGAATATATATTATTTTATAACAATTACACATTTGAATTATTGTTACATCTTAGATAGGTATGCACTATATTACATGAACAAAATTTATTTTTTAGTTAAAAGAACTATTGATTTTTATGGAATGAATGTCATTCAAAGGTTTTATAGTCCCAAAAGAAGAATTATTTACTAATCCTAAAAAGATAGAAACCATTTCTGTATGGCCAACTCCAACAAATTTATATTAAGTTCATTGCTTTCATGGCCTTATCACTTTTTATCAATGAATCCTGTGAGGACTAAGCATTATTATAGCCTAAATTATAGATCATATTAAAAAAGGTGGGTTTAACTTGGGAAAAGTGGTAAAAGTAGCTTTGCTAAATTAAAAGATGTTATGAGTCAAGTTCCAGTCCTTAGATGGCAAGACTTTTCAACACATTTGAGGATGTTTGTGCTTAAGGAATTGCCATTAGTGAAGTCTTGAGTAAATGTTGTCCTCTTATCACATTCATCAATGAAAATGTAAGTGAAAATGGAAGAAATAATCTTATTAAAAACAATATTATATGATAGTTTAATCATTAAGATATCAGAGACACTATCTATTATCCCATGAATTTATTCCTCATTTTAGTTATGAAGCACTTTAATTTAACAATATTAAACCTATCATATTCTTTTTTTTTGTCAAATTAATTTATGTTAGTAGCATGGCAAATGCGTTGAATATTTAAAAGACATTAACTTATACTTTAAAACATATGGTGAGAGTGGAGAACGAAGTAGCAAATTCATTAAGTCATGATGTTTGTTTGCTACTATAAGTGTTCCTTCATTTTAAAGTGTCAAAAATTTATATAGTGATTTTAGAACCTAGGACATATCTATCAAGCAGTTAATACTTTTCATAATAAGTTTCTGGTGATTATTATTTCAAAAATGGTTTTTTTTAGGATCATAAGTTTACATTTCCCACACATATCTTAACGATTTCCTAATCTACAAAATACATACTAGAGTTCTAACTATACATTTCGATCAAGGCAAACCCATAAGAGATGTGGCTAATCTATTCTATTGTCCAAGATTAGCCAAACTAGATATGCCGATTATTTCTAATATAGAACTTGTGTCATAGCTAAAATAGGTAATTATGTCAAAAGTGCATATACATAATTACTTATTCTACAATGACAATAGGAATATATAATTTTGGGCATTGGATTAGGATAACCAAAAACAATTAGAAAGAATGTATTTGTAGTTGATGATATATTTTTTAAAATGGCTCATTTCATGTGCTACAATAATTCATTAGTTGTCTAAAATATTTTAAAGATATTTCTTGATTAAGTTATGAAACTACATGGCTTTCCTTAAACAATTTTTTAGATTATGATATCAGATTATTAACTATTTCTAGAAATCACTTTGTCTCCTAATGGGAATGAAACTCAAGTCTTTATTAACTTAACGTCCTAGATAGATGTGCAAGTAGAAGTAGTAAACTAAAGCTTTGTTAATCTTCTTCATAGCCTAATAAGAGAGAATGTTTAAACCTATGATCTTTTTGTGTTATCCATCAAATTTGGTTAAAAAATAAAACAATGGGTTTGAGTCTTTTACTGATCATATTTTATCATCACATCGACATAGTACTGAACAAATTAATTTAAATAAAAAATATATATAAATGTCTAGTAGATGCTCATAAGAAACAACACTTATTAAGGATGATTATGTAAAGATCTATGTGAATTCTAAGAGATTCCCATTATAAACTCTTATAAAATTAATTTCCTTTGTTTGTATCGTGACTTATATATATGCTTTTTTTTATGTTATTTCATTGTCAATTCTAAACTTTTTAGATATTTTTAGCTTTGAATTTAGTATAGGACATCCTTGTAGATGTCCTATAATTTTATCAATGCAAATTTTGTTTGAAAATGTCCCTAAAAGTCATAAAATTAAGTTTTTGATTATTTTTCATTAATATCCATCTTTTTCCATAGCCAATATCACTAACATTTGTAACCATCATGCCAAACCATGCCAACCCACATGGCCATCTCAACCATGTTTTAAGTTTTACAATTTGAATGAAGTAACAAAGTGTTGTCTTTAATCTTGATTAATTACACTGTGTTATGTACAATCTATCTAATAGTGTATTTCTAGAGGTGCCTTAGGAAGTATAACAAGTGGCTCAGAAAAGATTATCATAACTCATTATCTAGCATTCACAAAAGTATGAAATCACCAAGAAAGTTGTTAATCACTTTATTTCAAATTTTTGGAAAAGTAATAACTAAGTAAAACTTTTTTTGTTTATCCAAGTGAATGACTGATTTTTATGTTTGTCTTTCAAAGAACTTCACTTATGTGTTTACCTTGACACTTTATCGCCAATGTGAGTATTGATAGTGTGGATTCTTAGAACCATTTTTTCTCTAGGTTGTCATCTCTAATGTTAAAGATCGATGAAAGTCTTTAGCTTTTACAAAACGTTTTACTTGCCAAATGTTCCTAAGATTTAAAATTCTAACGATATAACATCCTTGGGTAAGGCTATTTCTTTTTCTAAATATATTGCTTGACCCTTAGCACTTCTCATAAAAATAATAGTGTTCGCCCCCAATATCTCAAGGGAGGGGGGTTGTGCCTAAATTCCAAAGATATGGTAGATGATGTGATGGCTTCTTTGCTAACTATTACATTTTATTTCTTAGTATTTATTAATATAGTTTGTGTGATATTATTCACTACAATTCAAAAACAAATTGGTTTTTAATGTGTGAAGTTTGAAGAAGTTTCACAAACTTATCTCACTAGCGTAAATGTTTTATGTATCAATAAGTGTTATGTGTATATATTAAGGGACCCTTATGCTATTATGGAAAAATCTATTTTGTAATGTTTTCTCACAGTTCGATATAGCTTCATCAAAATTTTGGTATTCTTTGCACGAAGTTCTCAAATGGCTAAACATAATTTTGACTACACCAAACTATGTAAGTAGCTTAGTTTTTTTATTTTAAGGTATACCTAGTGCATGAGTTTTTATTTAGAACACTACGAAGCTATAGGTGATGATTCTTATCCTGTGGTGCCAACTAATGCAAATGTGCAACTTATATAAGTGATATGAATGATATAATATAAGCTTGAAGAAGTGGAAGATTTTTAAGATCCCAAAGAAAAAATGAGTTTTTCTTTAAGAAATTATTTGCGTTAGTGAGTACTTATGTAATAGATAAATTATTTTTTATTAGAGACCGACCATGAACTACAATTGATCCTTATTCCAAGAAGGAGCTTACAATTCATTTTATGCGTTAATAGAATTGAATGTTAACCTATTAACTTTCTTGATGTGAAAGTTTTAAATTCTTGGAATAATGAAAAGACTTAGGCTAAAAATCTTAGGAAAAACCTTAATTTTGCTATATCAAAATATTAACCTTCAAATGAAAAAATAATATTCATATTTGCAAATACATTTCAACTTCAAAAATTCAAGATTTTGTTAAGAAAATAACTATGAAATGGAATTAGTATAAAATGGCTTTTTGTAAAAAAAATTACTAGAAGAATCTCAACAAGATTCTCCACTTGATAATCAAGTTAGCTACCTAAACTAGTGTTTTATAGGCAATGAACCACCTAATTAGATTAAAATCAATAGCATTAGTCAAATTCTAAGATGTAGATTTGTTCAATCTAATGCACTATAGTGAAATCAAGGTTTATATCCAATAGAAAGAAAAAAGCTAACCATCAACTGGACTTTATATATGATGTCCATCAAATATTTGATAGGAATTTCATGCTCAATATATCGCATTTTTTAACATGGGTCAAATAATTTAATGAATAAGAACAACACATGAGCCAAAACTAGGTTTCTATAAAAAGCTAATTGGAAAGTAAAATGTACAGTTCGTTGAACTTAGAAAATAAAAGTTGAAGGGAGCGAAGTATTTGATAAGGTCAATGAACTTACAAAGAGGTATATTGTTTAGCTTAGCAATTAGTTTAGAAATTATCACATTGTGCTCATGCATTGAAATAAATAATGAGGAAAGATAAGGATAACAATTTCATTCTAAGGCTAAACTAAAACACTTACTACAACAATAAATACTACTTATATGTAAAAGAAAAATATATATTTTAATACTCAACATGAAATTTTAAGTTGAATTGTTAATTTTAAAAAAGTATAAAGTGCTTTTCATAGCCTACTAAGTTCATTTTGTAGACTTTAGTAATACTTCACTCTCTTAATATTTTTCTTGCAAAAGCTTAAATGTGCATTTTGGAACATCTTAGAAGAGCTATAACGAAACATTCTTCATAAAATATTTTGAAAATGTTCTTTGGTAATAATAATTCAACCATTCTATTATGACTCATTTTTTAATATCTCAAAAATGGTACATTGAATTTTATTATTTTTCCTTTTTTTAGAATTAGAATTCTTGTGCTCATTATTTCCTTATAACATGGATCAAGAGAAAGCAAGTCCCACTCTAGTGCTTTGTTTTAGGAAAGAAAGGACACACTTAGGGCTTAGTGCCCAGATTTTTTTGGGTTTTGTTTGACACCATAAAAATGAAATGAGGATTAACTTCTCATAATAAAAATGTAATAAGGGCAATATTTGGGTTCATGAAAATATAGAGGGGTTTAAACCTTATCTTATGTAAATAGCAACTCCAAAACTTTCTTTACTTATGAAGAAGTAGATAAGTACTATTGGGCATAAGCTTGGTAAATTAGGGGTCAATAAGGTCCATAGTTTTGTTAGGTAAGCCATGTCATGTTTGGCCAGCACTTCTCTTTAGTACATATTTATCTTTCTTATTTCTTGATTCTTTAATTGTTTTAGTCAATCTAGGTTTGGTGATCCACTCAGTACTTCTCTGAAGTACTTCAAAATTCTAATTATTCAAAATTCACCTTCGTCTTGGTTTTAGTTATATGACATCTAGTGAGTTGAAGTCAAAACCTTATGAAAGGTATCATGATAGCCTTATACTAAAATATGGTATCAAAGAATCCCATGAGGCCTAACAATGAGTAAAAAGTAGAGATTGTATTCGTTCTTATCTTATAAAAAATAAGATCTTTCAAACACACATTAATATAATTCATAAGAATCTTATGTGCATAAAATAATATGAAAATTAAATTTAAATATATGTTTCAAGAAAACATAAATTTTTAGAGGACGATCCTAAGTTGATAAATTATAATGTTAACTATCCTTATTCATGGATTGCACGAGGAACTTAATAGTTATATCATTATTTTGACATCATATTAGCTGTGAAGTTATTTATAAAATAATTAATCTGTTTGAATAATTAAGGTAATTTTGTTATATAAAAGCTTCATGCTAAGATCATACAATGCTTATCATAGCTCCCCTTGACTAGACTTATGCTTCACTTGTGTAGTAGATTTCAAAAAACATTAATATGCTTCACTTGTGTAGTAGATTTCAAAAAACATTAATATGTTATAGTACAAATATATCAAAAATTAAGCATCATTTGGTTGATTTCAACACTTGTTTGAATCTGCTAACATTAAGTTAAAATGGCAATTTACATTTATACATAAGATAATGTCTAATGAAAACATTTCTTATGATAGTGTTATGAAACATACATGACCAGTGAAATACACAATACTTAGTATAAATCATAACATTTCATGGCTCTGGATACTTGCATAAAATATGTAGGTAGTCATTCATGTAAGAAAGGATTGGGCTAGTGAGTAGTGTTACATAGCAACATAATGCACAACGCCAACATGAATAGGAGATATGTGATGTGTGTTATCATCGATTAGTGGAATTGGAGTGTTAAATACTCTTCTAGATGTAGCTTCTGTAGAGTAATTCATGTGTAATTAGTCTAAGTGATGTAAGGTATGCATATGTTGTATGAACAATATGTTTAGAATAGGAAATCTATGAAGATTTTAATGTATTGTGAGGGAAGAGGATGTTTTACTTAACTGTCATACAACAATTTGGATGAAATTATGATTACTAAAATTCTTATAAATAAGGCTCATTTTCTCCCACATTGTGGTTAAGAAAAAGTATGATAGATTTCAATAGTATTCAATCATCTAGGATAATTTCATCTAAACGGGTGGTTTTTCATGGGACTTTAATCGAAATATAATTTTTGGATTATGTTGGAGTGCATTCCTTTATTGCTGTAACATAGCATTTTCATACCTTCAAAATCATAAAAATCTCATGATTTTCTTTATAACTTCTAATCTCAATTTATTAGAGATATTTATGGCATATCTATGCAATTAAATTATGGTTAATGTTTCCTCAATTTCATTGTGACTACATTTCTGGAAAACCCCTTGGCACTATTTGTGAGCAAGAAAAGATCTAAACTAAAGACTTTGTAATAAGCTGATGACTACCAACCTTACATTGAGGCGTTATGCTGTGACAACATTTAGCTCAAAAGTAAGGCCTTTTGTTAGTAGAAATTGGAAAGATTTAATCCTAGGCTTGGAATAAAGTGTGTTAATGTGATAAATATTGCTTGTTTTCTTTTTGTTGGAGGATTGGGCACATTTTTTTGATAAAAGAATGTACTATCTAGAGCATTCTTGCACCACTCACGTTAAGGGATGGAGTGATTATGTAATCTAGGTTATAGAATTTTGTGGGGTGGATGTTCAACATTGTTTATTGGTAGAATATATGAAAAATTTTAAGTGATTTACTTTATTACACTATTCTTCATATTGTTTCTATAAACAAAAATTCCAAAACAAAAGATCAAGTATGATTTTGACTTATAAAAAATTTCATTATTTCCAATTCTCCTCCTGTGGTTACATGGAATAGAGAACATCTTGTATCAAAGTAGATTATTTTATTAATTAAAGAAGTTCTTTATTCCATAAGCTTAACACCATATAGTAGAACCTCTATAAGAAAATTACATTTTTTTTTTAAATTTGTAAAATACAATTTAGGATCATGCTCAACTACCCACCAATGTTCATGAGTCAATAATTTTCATTTTAGCAAAATCCTTTCCAACTATTTTTTCGAAAAAATTGATTTAAAGTCAAGGAAATTATTTGAAAAATTCATAACATTATTATGAATATTTCTTATGAACATAAGGACATAATTTTTTTTCAAAAGGTATATTATTTATTTTGTGGTATGTCATAAGAAATTTGTACTAAAATGTTAATGTAAAACAATTTCTTTGAGGCTATGTGTGTGTTAGATGGGTAATATGAAAAAAAGCAAAAGGTAATAAAAAGAAAAGGAAAAAGAAGAAAGAGAAGAAACGGAAGTGAAGGAGGAGCCCCATAAATATTATGGCGCTTGCTTGCATGATAGCAAATTATCGTGGTAAATATTCATCATGTGATGAAGTAAATTCAAATATTTTATTTTAAGATGAATCATGTTCATTTGTTGACGAATTGCATGTGAAATTTCAAAAAAATGAATATTTTTTTTTTGTAAGGAAATATTATACTGGCATGAGAAAAATAATAATGACCTTGAAATGATATATGATTAACATAAAAAAATATGAAATGTTAACACTTGATAATTATTTGAAGATTTCTTTTACTAATGAAGTACATGCAAAAAAGAATTTCTATGACAATTTTCCATCAGAACTTGATTCAATTCTAAATTATTTGATATTAGAAAATAAGTTCCTCAAAAATATAAATTTTGATTTCAAGGATAAATTTTTTTATTCCTTAATTTTTATGAAGTAAATTATTTGATAAAAAATAGTTGTAGTTTATATGTCATATATTCATATGCATGCATTCTCACAAACTCTTGTTAACATTGAAACTGAGAAAATGTATGCATGAAAATGGCTTATCATCAACGCCCAATTTCTATGCTTTACATATGAATCATCTAAGTTGATATCAAATTATTTCTATAGACTAAGTCAAATTTTATTACATTACTCTTTAAGGAAAACCATTTGTTGAATTCCATATAAATATGCTCCAATTCGAAGGTCATATTTTTTTGGATGTGAACTTAAAATGCTTCACCCTCACCACACATTACTACCTCTAACGAATATAAAGTTTTTTTTTGGATTCTAAAATACAAAGCTTAAGAAATCATGAAGGCCTCCCTACATAATAAGCTCCTACAGAGATTAAAATTAACTTTGTTTGTTTCAAAATGACATACCCTATTTCTCGTAAAGATTAGCTTCTTGAACTAATTGATTTGGGACTATGTAAGTAGATAATATTATCTCATCATTGTCCTTGAAATTATTGGCTAATTATAAAATCTATTATACATTTAAGTGTTTTTTGAATATTTATTCACAATGTTGGTTAGATGTCATAAAAATTAGTAAACTATATTCATAATGATTAGCTTCAAGAATTCATCATGTATTGAACATCTAATACCAAGTAATAAAGATTTAAACTTAGAATAATGCTATAAGATTTTATGATCAGTAAGGTTAATCATTTGCAAATATAAGTCAATTATTCAATTAATTTTGATTCACAAGGAATTAAGCCTCACCAAATTGATAAGTATGAATTTTATGTGAATACAAATAGGTTGAATAAGGAATGTAGATGAATTAGAATTTTAATTCCTTTATTATATGTGTTGGGCATTGTTTTTGACTTTCTCGTAATCTTGATTCATATGTACTTAACCCAGTCTTAAATTTTTAAATCTCAACCAATTATTGTACATATATTAGTTATGGTATCAAAATATCTAAGAATTAATGTATCTTCTCTTGACAAGTTGTCATGCAAGAAGGCTTGATTATTGTCCATTTTATATTGGAAAAAAATGTTAAATTATGATGCATGCAATTATTTCATTTTTAAGGAAAGAATACTTAATATTAAATATCCCAAATAATCTTTGTTTACTATTCCATTGGATATATGAGCAATATTAGTAAATAACAAAAAAATTAAATGGTCAAATATTTGTCATGGGCAGGCATTGAAAATATCAATGAATAATCTTAATTGTTTCTTGACTTGAGTCAATGGGAAACCTGGAGGTGAGTTCCTACACTCAAGCATATTTTAGTTATACTAAGCCAATGGGCAAGGATAACTAACATGTACTAATTACTTTCGATAAACTATTTGAGATGTTGACTTTGCCATGCATAGAACATCAGTGACTTTAAGAAAACAATATTTAAGTAGCATCATGAGTACCACATGAATGTTGTTTGAGTGAACATTAGCTCTAATTTAGGTTTTTTTAAGATTTTCAATATGGTAGCTCTGTAGTTTTTCACTTTGGATATAAAAGTGACAATATTTACTATAACTTAACTAGATGAAGCATAAACAAGATGTGTGTTGAAGTGGATCTAGTCAAAGAGTTACCTAGTTGAATCTAAATAACATAAAAATTGGAAACTCAAATATATTATGGCAATAAATGAAATATAGTAACTTAGTTATTAAATCAACTTCTAAGGCTAAGGTCACACTTCTCTTCAATGTAAACAAAATAAAATGTCACCAAATATGTAGCTAAAATGAGCACAAACAAATGTGTATGAATATAATCTCACTAAGCCATTATTTATGAATTAGGCAACATTTTAAATGAAAAGTCACTGCATTTTGATAGTTTCATTTTAGATAGGGATGTTTTATGAAACAATATTATGGAACTATGAAATTGTTCCACTGTAAGGAGTATAAAAAGTCACAAGATGTTTAGCTGATATAGTTAGTGGTAGAATTAGCACATGCTTAGGGAAAACAATGTTTGCAAATAAATTCACATGGAACAACACGAAATTTTGAACCAAATTATTGATAATTAGATTTATTTTAAAAAAAACCCTAAGGAAAAATAAAGAACAATGTTTACTTTTTGATTTACTTGTGTTTAACAATAAATCTTACCAACAAAATGGCTTATAATCAATTTAAAATTTTAGAAATGACTAACTTAAATGATCTACGAATTATAATCTAATGTAATCTAAAGAGGATGATTTAATCCTAGTTTAGAATAGGTTAAAGAGGCATCTTAATTTTAGTAAGATTTGTTTCTCAAATTTTTTAACAAATGAATTTTATTGAATAATATCCTAGCTTGTAATATAAGAGGCACAACAAATAAGAGTTATGTCAACTAGTTCATTCTTCTACTCAAAAAAATAATTATGATTACTCTCATTAAACCTATGGCTAACAATAGCTAATTGCACAGTCTATCTAAGAAACTAGATTTTAAGTACTACATTGGAAATAAATTCAATGAGATTTGGGTATTATGAAAGTAAAGCATCTAATGTGAAACCTTAAATGAGGATGACTCGTTAGTTCACTTGCTCATTGATAATCCATGGAATCAAGATGGTCTCTGTTATAGCTATATGTATGCTAAACTAAAGTTGTAAATTAAGAACACTTTAGTTCAAGGTGACTCAAACTATGCATGAAATGAAAGCACCATGGATAGAATTTGTATACTCTAATGCAATAACTACACTTGATGGACACAAGGTGGGAAGTAATGAATGAATTCGTTGATTACATCAATGAATGGTGCATAAAAGAACTCTTATTCATTGGGCCTTTATTTATATGGATAAGAAAATGAAAGGGAAAATGGTTCTAGAAAAGGCTACATTAATTGTTAGACAATCATGGTTATATTGATCGATTGTCAACAACAGTAATATAATATTTATGTTTAATTGGATCAAATTATTCTCATTTACTTCAATCTAGAAGGGATCCTACTCCTCTACCAAAGTTGTTAAAAAATGTTTGTGAAATTCTATTATTATTTAAATATTTAATAAATTTCTTACTTCTAAATTCACCTTTATTATCACTTCTAATGGCAAGTAAATTATATCTCAGCTCAATTTCGTTTTAGTTATCAAGATATGAAATTTTCAACAAGATTTGCTCCTTTTTTGTAGAAAAATTATTTATGTATACCTAGAATAGTCATCTAATATAACTAGTCCGTATTTCTTATGTCCTATACTCATGTAGTGTATATGTCCAAATAATTTATTTCAGAAAGTTCAAAGCCCATAGATAATCATCTACAAAAGACAATTTAGTTAAACCTCTTACTAAGTTATATTTAATCCTTTTACTAAAGGTATGTGTGCTAACATGATAAAGTCTTCTATACCATAAATTTAATCACTAATATATGACACAATATTTTATTTGGGAACTGCTTTCTTTATTAAAATCATGTAAATAAGTGTTTTTTCTTTTAGTTGTAACAACAACAATATTTCCATACTTACTTATTCTACATGCAACAAAAGCAAATAAAATACTAAAATTGCTAACACATAGTTGACTTATATTAGAAAAATTATACTTTACAATTGAAACTAATAAACTTTAGCAATTAAAAATGTTGAATTTCCAATAGTACTTAGTCATTTGGTTTATTTCTTTGAGTTGTCACAAAATACTACTTTTCCTTTAATGTAGGCTTCTTGTGGGGTGAATAAATTCATATTTCTAGTCACGTGTCTCAAATATCAACTACCCAAGAATCACACGTCTTACTTGTCCTTCAAAAGAAAACCTTCCTATAATTATAAATTAATTTTTAAGCCCGCGAAGCCAAAGATAGGAAATATAATTTCCCCTAACTACTAAGCAAAGATAGGAAATATAATTTCCTCTAACTACCAAGTAAAGATAGGAAATTTAGATTAAGTAGGAGCATTAATACCTACATGTGCTATATAATCAGTTTGCATGCTACAAGGATGTGTAAAATTGTTATAGTAATCCTGTAAAATATTTAAATTTCCATTACCCCGAAGAACACGAAATATTCTCCCATTGGAAACAAAACTATTTCTATAAATAAGTTTTCTATTTAACAATGAAAGAGTATTTCTCAAGGATTTAAGATCATTAATTCTATAACTAATGATGAATGCCTTTAATTTTTTGTGCTAATCCATCTTTAGCCTTCTACATTCCACTAAATATCTATTAGCCCAATCTCTAATATGTTCACAAATTCTTAAATATTCATTATCTTTTTCTTTTATTTACTTATTTTCCTTACTTATAGTTTCATATTATTACATACACAAATTAATTGTTAAGGTAATCCTTCATTATGGTAACTTACCTTTACTTCACTTATTGACATTCTCTTTTCTTGTTCATCCTCTTTAGCCATCATCCAAAATATCTCGTCATTTTTATCTTTCTCTTTGCCTGTGTTAGTCTCTTCTAGGTCATTTTAGGCTTTATTCAAGTATTTTTTTTTCACCTAGTTCTCACTCTTCATCATTGCAATCGTCTATTTTTCAATGCCATCTTACGCCATAAGACATGCTGGTTTGATATGTCCTAGTTTGTCACACTTATGACAAAGGATCTCCCCTTTTCATCTCTCTATGTTGGACCTTTGCTTTGTATATCTTCTTGAAAGACGAAAACTTTTAGTTGAACATTCCAAAATTAGGGCTACACTTTCTTCATCCATTGTCTCCACTTCTAAGGTATCTTCCTCTCTCTTTAATTCTATTGTTTACGTTATAGATGTGTTCATGACTAGTCAACTAGAGCTAGGTAAGAGAAAAAAGGAGAAAAGAATTAATAATGTTAATAAATCAAATAAACATTTTTCCAATAGACTCATTAGAAAACATTTTGAGCAACTCATAATCATATGTAATCATATTTATTTTAATTTCTTAGACAAAAGATGGACCTTTTTATGTTACCATTAACATGTGAAAATTTTTAAAAAAAATTCATGAATTCTTAATTCTATTAAATGTAACAAAATTGAAATCATAAAATAAATATTATAGCATTTTTTATTTAATTAAATTCTATATTTCTTCTTGGTATCCATGTTATTAATTTTTTTTTCTAATACACCTTAGAAATTTTTTTAAGTGCGCATTTACCTACTCACTAACTTCAAGTGAGTGGCTGTGCAAGTATTTCTATCGAGAATATAATGTTCTCAAAATGTGAAGGCATACTAAAGGATGCTTTTAGGTCACCTTTTTATTTGATGATTCAATTCTTAAATATTTAGTATCATATTTTGATGGCTTGTCTAGTGTAAAATAGATATCTTCAAAGTATCTTGGTTTGTTTAGTAAGTCCCAAGGATTGAAGAAATGTGCATCAAATTTGAAAATATGTTTTTTATTATAAAATACTAGTTTATTGATTTTAAGGAACTCTTATTTTGTTTCAATTTTAAACTACATTCATGTATCAAATTATTCAATCATCTGATTAATTTTACATATGAATATGATTCTTATTCTCAATCTTGTAGTCATTTTGACGATTAAATCATATCTTTTGTCAAATTTCATATTAGTTTTTTTGTTAAACCATGATTAAATAAAAAAATTAATTATGTTAAGTTTTTCATAACTAAAATTATAAAAAAAGTTTCACATTCCTGCTTATTTCAAAGTGTAAAGCTCTTGGGCTGGGCTTGCTTGAGCAGGCACTGGCTAGCCTTTGGTAAAAGCTGGGTAGCACTTCAACCAAGTATTTGTATGGGTTAGGTTAGACCTGTATAGACATCTATGTTACAAGTAAGCCTAGGTGATGAATTTCTATGCATACAAGGGGGAACCAACCCCAATTAAGTATAAATGTTAGTCCCTTATGGGTGGCTATAAAGTCCAAATATTTTTCCTTCCCGACAGCATGGCACTAAACCTCTTATGCCCATCTACATCAAAAATCAAGTCCATTTAGCATTGTCTGATCTTGGTTTTTTGTGATTGCATGATGGAGCTCACCTTCTCTTCATTAATCCATGATGATCATCCATCCAATTATCTTTTTGATCTCTAAGATCTAATAGTGATTACTGATTTTGTTGATTTCATATGATTTATTCCTAGTTCTGATGGCTGATGCTTCATCCTAACTTATCAAATGACTAGATCTCTTTTTATTTTATCATTCAGTCATGAATCTTTTAATTATCCATTTTAAATCCAATGGCTGAGATTAACTCTAACTTTATGGTTGTTCAATTTAATGATCCAGATCTCACCCAACATGATCCAATGTCCTAGTTAAAATCCATCTTGGTCAGATTGTCCATAGTTCATCTGCTTATTTAACATTAGATTTAATAGTTTGTATTGCCTCTGATTGGATCCAATGGCTCTGATTTTCCAAATGGCTAATAATTTAGTCGTTGTTGAAGAAACTTATTTTAACTTATTTATAAACGCCTTTTAAGCTTTCTGGCTACAGCTTTTCACATTACTTCTATATGCTTTATAACGACAATAATCAAATTATTTCAATAATTACCTAACTATTATAGATGGAATAAGTAATCAACTTGAGTTACTTTTTGAGATCTCAATAAAGCACTAATGAATATTGTACTTGTGTAAATTCTTTTGACATTAACTATGGCTTCTACTCAAATCGTAAAATTTTTAGAGCTAAGCCATACACATGTAAACTTTCCAATTTTTATTTGTCATCTTAAATTTAAGGTCATCGTACCTTGTTCCATTAATCAACGAGTATATAAAGTTATACAAATTTATTATGTGAGAGTCATATATTAGTTTTCACTTGAAAAGAATTTTTACAAAAACTTGTTCAAGTATTAATTCAAGCAATTATTTTCTATGGATAAACCAATTAAAACTTTGTTTATCAAGAAGGATGAATTGCTACGAAAAATATTTTGACATTTGAAAAAGTATTCTTGCAAAATATTTTAAAGTATTGATTTTAGATTATCCATTAACCTCAAATAAATCATTATTAAACATTTTTGTGTAAATTTATTTTTTTTAAAATAAATTAAATTTTTTAAAATTTTGAAAGAAAATTTTCAAATAAAAAATTGGAAATAATAAAAAAGTACAACAATATTTGGTGACTAAATTCGAATTTAAAACTACAAGCTCCTCAAATAAGGGCTATGAAAAAACAAAACTTATTAGCATAAGACTTTGAAAAAAATTCAATGCTGACAAAAATGAAATAAAATAAATGGGCTATAGTAATCTTTCAATGAAATGTCACTTGTAGAAAAAGAAAAATTTCAAGAGTTTAGAATTTGATGGATCTAATAATCTTATGCTTAACGAAATATATAATGAAGCACAAATGTATTTTTATTTTACTTGAATGAAAAAGAAAGGTGGCTAGAGCTCCAAGAATGATGGACACAACAAATGTAAATAATAATTAGCATAAGTTGTTAAGACTTAAATTTTGTAGCTTTAAATGTTCTTTTTCCTTCACCAAATTTTTATTTTAAAAAATGTACTATTTATAGAAATCTTTTAATGATTAAAAGAAGTTACAAAACATCCCAATTAGTCACTATTGATAGAATGGCTTCAATTCAATAACTATTTCAAAATAGCTGTGTACAATATATAATAGGTTGGGTGGCTCAATAGTGCTCATAAAATACCATTGCAATCCATCAATCATCATTAGGTTTTTTTGCATATAGGAAAGATTATGAAAAATGAGAGTTGAATGATTGAAAATCTTGATCATTATAGTACAAGTTGTGTAATTAGATCAAGGTAAGTGATAGCTGCTTAGTTGATTTTAATGTAGATTATTAAATCTCAAATTTATATGATTGAATCAAAGTAACTCTTAAATACATTATTGATTTTAATCTGGACCATTATATTATAAAAATGAATTATTACATAGCTGGATTTTTTCTATACATTTAAGAAAGAAAGATAAATCTCAAACAATTTGATCTTGGAAATTACATGACCGGATCACTAGATTTAAATCTACACATTTTTTAAAAGTTGACGATTATTTGAACATTTCATTATGATGACTATGGGTTCAAACAATTGGTTTTAGATCTACATGTTTTAGAAAAGAAAATTAATTTTATATATTTTGATCTAACCACAAAATCTAATAATGCACATTTGCTTCCAAATATTTAATGTTATATATGCAAATGAATGTGTAATTTTTTCACACAATTGTTTACCTTCTTGTGAGGTAGTTGTATGTACTCTTTACTTGTAGGTATATAATTAGTCAAACATATAAGATTGGATTCCCTCTAGTTCAATTTCGAGACCCTTGCTTATTAAAATGCACATAATGGGTTCCAGTGAGATTCCATGGTGAGATATTATAGATAATGTGTTCAGGAGTAATTCCTTGACTCAATTATCGGTAGACATCACTTATTTGCATTATTGGAAGATGGTTTTGAATGAAGTCACCAAGGTAAGATGATTTCTAAAATTATGAAAGTTAGGAATCTTAAATTTTCCTAGATGATTAATTTAAATAAAGATTTTAGTGACAAAAAAGTTTAACTTTGATGTTTTACAAAAATATTTTTAATTAAGCTTAAAATTTTTATTGAAATAAAAGTAAACTTCGAAAAATTAAATTTAGGAAAATCTCATAATGATCTGTCACTCCAACTATGATGATCTTCATAGGGTTTGACATTCTCTGTTTTATAAGTTCTTTAATAAGCATAAATATCAGTTATTAAAAAACAAAAAATTCAATTTGTCAAATTAATTAGAAATATTTAGGTGTTATCTTCAAATTAAGTATCATAACTAGTGTTAAACTCAAAAATAAGAATTTTAAAAGGCATGACATTGTGTGATCAATATGCATATTAAATTCAAGGTTTTGTTTTAACGTTGTTTCAAATCTTGATATGTGTAGATTAAACCTACGATTAATTTAACTATTTATAGTTTAACTATTAACTATTATTTAGCTTTTTTTTCACATCCTACTTTTATGATAGAGATTGACATTTTTACTTCCATATAGATCACATAAAGCTATGCCCCTTATAATGAGTAAGGAAAAGTAAACCTATATGCCGTTATTTTTTTAAGTGATTAGTTTAATAATTCTGACCTAAAGTACAATATAGAAGACATGTTCTAGATGAGAAACTATTACACTTAGAGCTCCATCTATTAGCTCGAAAATTTGAGGTTAAGCCATTCTTAAATAGTGCCTGCAACACTTATTTACTTGTCTTCAATTGTGGATTTAACAATGAATCAACTAATCGAGCCCTATAGTAGATTAACCTACCTGATGTTGAGATACATGATTTAAAACACTCTAAAAAAATTACTAAACAACATAATAATTTTGTTTATCATTAACATAAGATATAAGAAACATTGGTTCGTTGTAACTAACAAAAAGAAAAAAAATTTAATAATTAAAATTTCTTGTTGAATAATTACTTCAATAACTAACAAAAAAATAAAAAAATGAGTGATGATAAAACCCTTCCAAAAATAGTCATCTTTGCTCTCTTACTTTTTTGTATTGTCATATTGGGATCAATTATAATAAGCTTATGTATTACTTATTATTTATACACACATTGATTGTCAAAATCATGCTCTACCTCATTCTACCTAAGTATGATTTTTAACTATTGTAAGTCATGCACTAATACTTGACATGCATCACTTTGTGCACTGATTAGTCCCAACATGGCTTAGAAGCATTGCCTATGTCAAACTAAAACATCTTTGTAGAAGAAATGGCCTTTCTTGGATCCCTGGCCACATCATTTATTTAACTTTTTTGCACTTACGTTATAAAATTTAATTGTTTTAAATAAATTAATAATTTGCTTATTTTTGTTACAAATTTACTATGGATGCCATGACATGAACATTTGTTTGCAAATAAGCTATAAATTTAAATTTTAATTTTTTAAGTTTTCTAGTATCTTGATTTTTTATGTATTTTAGTAGTTTTGAAATTTTCTTATTGAAACATTAACTTTGTTTAACTTGCAATATCATGAATTGAGTTTTGATATTATTTTATGTCAACAATTTAATTTTTTCAATTATGGTATTTAAGTTTTATTATGTATTTGTAATATTAACGTTGGTAATATTTGTTTTTTTTGTTAAGTATTTATTTCAATTTATTACTTTAAAATATAAGGACTTTTAATTTATTTTATCTAATTTTTGGCACTACAATTATTTGAAAAGCTCATTAATTTTATATTGTATTTAATATTAGTCTTTTTCAGAATAGCGAGTTTTGCATTTCATATTTTCTTACATGTTAATTGTCTTGAGTCTTTTTATTTAATTATTTTATTATATTTTTGAATAAATTTTTATTACTTTTGCAATTTTTTTTATGAAACGTACTTGCTTTCTAAGTTAATTATTAGTTAAAACTAATTTTGAAAATATAAGCCTTTTATGTTTTCATGAACATTTGATAATACTACCGTCGAAGTAAAAATTTTTTCATCGAACATTTTTTTCAATTTTTATCTCTCTTATATAAAACAAATTGTCGTTTCACCATTTTTCAATAGTAGTAAGTGTTCATCATTTTTAAAATTAGAAAGAGTCTTCAAGAACTTAAATTTTGACTCATTAAATGATTGTTTTTAAATCATATGATTATAATTGCTTAATGCATTGGAGTTTTATCAAAATGATATTATAGATATCACCTTTGATGGCTATGTTGTGTATATAATTTATAAGGCTAATATTTCTTAATTTTATATATTAGTAATTTTATTATTATTGAAATGTTATGTTTATTTTTTTTAATTATTTTAGCATCAAGAATTATATAATAAATTGAAAATTTGTTGTTTTGTATCATTGTATAATTTTTTTATATTAATATATTATTTATCTTTGATGCGCGGTTTATGATTTTTAAATTCTTTCTATATCATTTATTAAAAATATTAACAAATTATTTAAAAATCTTGAATGCTTAAGTTCAATAAAATATAATATAATTTTTTTCTTCTATAAAATTATTTTAAAATATTGCAAGATAATTAAAAAAATCAAAACATAAAAATAAAGAAAATACATAACATAAAATTTCTAACATTAAAAATAGTTATATATTTTTCCTAAATAGTACGAAAGTCAATGCTTTATATAACATTCCATTACATAAAGTAATAAAAAAATTAAAAAATTAGTTTTCATTATTATTAAATATTGAAGGATATTAAATTAAAAATATAATGTTTTAGAAAAAAATTAAAGCATTAATAGAAACTTTGAAAATATGATAATATATAAAAAAAAACTTTAAAGAAAATAAAACATAACTATAATGAAAATTAACAAAACAAATTAAAACTATTTATCAAATTTCATGTATAAAAAATTGGGGTGACTATGTTCTATGCTCTAGTAAATATTGTAAAAGACGTTTTTGGATTTAAAAAAGAAGATGATTAACAGTGCCAAATATTAAAGTTATTTAATAAAATAAGCGTTATCATAAAATGCACATATATGTATACAGATATAAAATATTTTAAGATCATAAAATCGATTACAATATCAAATAAATTCAAATAACTTAAGTATAAAAAACAAGTTTTTGTTATATTAACAAAACATAAATAACCAACAAAAAGTAATATGACATTTCAAATAAAAATGAGCTAAATATTTCTATTTCTTTGATGATTAGAGTCTAATTTTACTATTTAATATTATTTTAAAATTGGCACTAATAGTAAGAAATATATTCAACATTAAGAGGAAATATCAACTCATATATTCTTTAGTCTTCCCCTTATTTATCATTTAAAGGTTAAACAAGAAAATGAATACTAATTTGTTATTGTTTTCATTTTTTTCATGTACTTTCTCTTTAGTATTTTACATTTTTTATTTAAATTTATATATTTATTTTTTTGTATATGTTTTGATTTTTAATATGTTTTATTTGTATTGTTGGTGTTTTTAGCTTACTATATGTGGATGTATATTATTCATGTATTATGTAAATAGTTTATTTTATTAAATAATTTAAAATTTAATATATTTATTATATTATTTTTATAATTATTTTTTAATTTTAAATTTTTTTTAAAATTATGATATTTTAGGAATGTTTTTTTTTTAAAAAATTATTATTTTATAAATCTATATGAAACATAAAATTAATTGATATTACGTAATATCTAATATTTTATAGTTTATATGAAAGTAATTTTTGGTGTTATGAAATGTTTTTGAATAAAAATGGTTTTTAACTATTATTAAAACTTTATATATTGTGATCCAACATGCTATCTTTATTGGCAATGACATACCAAACAATGTTGCAAACTATTTTTTAAGATCAAAATAATTTCATGCTAAACATTACAATATTTCTTGAGTGTTCCATCCAATAATTGACAGTATGGAACCTTTTTAGTTGTTGCATTTGATGTGAATTGATCCTACTAAGTTCAACTAGCAAGGAAAAACTAGTGATTGTACGACATATAACATATCACGTCATTTGTAAGAATATATCCAGAAATGAACAGTAATTGCATTTGTGAAGATCATTTGTCTAATGTGATAATAGGAGACATCATCTTGAGGCAAAGGTATCTAAATCTTGAGAGTATGTAGAGTATCCATATAACATATTTGTCTAAGGTATCATCTTGCGAGTACTACAACTACCTGATGAATAGTCATCAATGACTATATCATTATTTTCTAATATGAAGATATGTAATTGACCGCATAATACTTTAATAATTAAAAGTTTTCTTACGTTACATTTTTTATTTATAGCATGTCATACATATTTCTAGTTTTTACTATGTTCATTTCAATAAAATAATTTAATTACGTATTACTAAAATCTCATTTTGAAATTCAATAATATGGCTCTACTATCGATTTTATTATTTTTTATATTTTATTTATATAATTAAATATTTCAAAAAAATCATTATCTTTGCAATATTATTTTTTATGCAATAATATTTTTCTTTTTAAAAATTATATATTTTATTTGAAAGGTTTTTTTACATATTTTCCACTTGTTAACAAAATAAAGCTTGACATACAATAAGAAAATTATGTTTATTTTATTATACATAAAAGTTTGAATATTTAAAAGTTATGCGTATCAATATTTATATTTTAATTTAATTAATCACTATAATTGTTTTAATCTTATTGAGGTGTATAAACATATTTCTCAAGATTATAATAATAAAAAATCATATATTTATGTACTATTACACATATAATTTTAATTGTTATTGCTTGTTATTTATTTGAAAGTTTTATAATTTTCGTAGTTCTTTTCTTGTGTTCAAATCATAAATATTGAATTTCTCAGAAAGATTATTATATTATGTTTTGCATATTATAAAGAATTATATGCAATAGTCTATTCATTAGGTTTAACTTTTATTTTATATTTAATTATATTTGTATATTTACTCCTCTTGTATTGTTACATACAATATTATTCTTATGATCTTTAATGCTTTGCTTTTTTTATTTTTCTAATACCTTTTTGTTTAACAAGAATAATTTGTAACAATTTTCGTGATCAAAATTATTACTTATTTAAAAAAAATTAATTTCAAATATTCAATGATGTTGACTATCATAATTATCTTTTTGCTATAATTTTTTAGAAAATATATTATAAATAACTAAACCATTATGAAATTTTTTTGAATCTATTGGTAAAAAAAATTCAAACTTTAAATGTATTGATGCTATGATTTTTAACACTTATTAATTTATCATTTCCAGCATCATTGCATAGCTTGTACATTAATAGCACTAGTTCTTGACATATTTTCTATATACTGAAAATTTACAAGTAACGTAATGTATTATGTTTTTTAATTTTTTTTATGAATATTCTTTGTAGGTCAGCACATTAATCATTACATTATAAATGAATGATTTTTATTAATTTATACAATATTTTTGTCACATAATTTTTATATTATTATAATTACATTTTTTATGTTAATGTTAATATTTTAAAACTTATCTTGCTTAGGTTATTCTTTATTCCTTCAAAGTTGTATAACCTTATTTAAATTATAAAATTTTAATTTTTTTATATAAGAACCAAAACACATTTAAATTTCTCAAATAATTATTCATAATTTGTACGTACAATTATCTCAATTAAGAAAATATAATAAGTGTCCAACTTACATTAAAATATTACACAAGTGACAATAATAATATTTAAGGTAAATAAAAAATTTTAAAATTCAATCTCTATTTTTAAATTATCTAGAACAATTTGCATAATGCTGGTCAAATTTCAAACAAAATGTTTAATTGAGTGATCCCATAAAATTCAGAATATACACATTTTTTATTATGTAGATGCCATTTAGCTTTATTTCTTGATTAATTTTATTTTTGTCAGTTTAGTTATTATATTTTGAGAAAAATATGGTATCTTAATTAAAACATCATAATTATTAATTAATCATTAAAAATATTTAAAGTTTGAACAAGTGATTTCTTAATGAATATATAATGATACATTATTAATTGTTTTTACATTAAAACATAGAATATTAAAAATTAGGTGTATGTATTATGAGATCGTAGACCTTGAAAAAGGAGTATTTATTATTAGAACATTTTATTTTATAATTTTTAAATTTTTATTACTATCTACATATTTTTCACTTTTTTTACATTTGAATATTTCTCATTGCTATTGTGTTTGTTTTTTTTTACTTCAGTTGTATAACTTGTTTTTATTGTTAATGTTAAACTATTTCACTTGTGTTTTAGTGAGGTTTATTTTATATTAAAAGACATACTTTTTGTGAAATGAGATCCATATAATTAAACATTTTTTGTTTTAAATATTTTTTCATTTTTGTTTTATTTAAGGTACCTTCTTTGATAACGTTTGAAATTACTTGAACAATTTTCTTTTTATATAATTCAATATTTCAATGAATAGTTTAAATCATTTAATGCCCTATAGCTTTCTCTATATCATTTCTATTTTATTAAAATACGTTTTCTCCAAATATTTGCAAATTAAGTTTTGATTATTTTTTGATTGAAGTGTAATTTTATTCGCTTAAATTTTTTTTATAATATTACACAAATTAAAATAATTTAAAAATATATTTTTTGTATGGAAAATAATTCTGACTTACAAAGTTTTGTTTTATTGTCTGTCAAAAAAATATTTTAATAACAAAAAAATGATAAATTTTATGTTGGAAAAACTATCACATAAATCTTCGAAGTAATTGAGCATTGAAAGCTTTATATTAAAGCAAATATAAAATAAATTATTATAATGAAGAAATAAAAGTTTATTTTATTAAAAAATATTTAAATCAATAATAAATAGGAAACATAAATCAATTATATATTTTCAATAATCTAAAATATCTAGCATTTGAAATAAAATTATTTGTGCAACAAATTAAATAAATTTATATACTACTCAAGATGTTGATAATATAACAATAAAAACATACATTATTTCAAAAATACAAATAGCAATGCTTCGATAAATTTTCAAGAAAAGTGTTTTTTTAAAATAAAACAACTGAATTACAAAAAGAAAGAAAGGAATACCACAAATTATTTAAAATTATGAAAACAATATTTAAATTTTTTCAAAATACAAGGCATATTTGTTGAAAAACAATGAAAACGTTAAAATAGTCAAAAAATTATTAAATAAGTAAATAACATACAAACTAAGATTGAAAGGAGAAATAATTCACTATTGCAATAATATTTAAATAATATTTTTGCTAATAAAAAAGAAATAACATATTTTAAATTGAGAATAAAAAATATTCTCATAAGAAGGAGGACTTCCCATAATAATATATGTGAACGATCTTACATTATTTAAATATTAATAAAAAATAATGCTAAATAATAAAAAAATATTTTTTATATCTATGCTGTGGCCCTCTAAATACCTAAATTGATGCATTATAAAGAAGCTGAAAAGCTAATTAATATGGACATAAAGCTTTTAAATCTTCAACAAAACTACATTAATTATGTAGTACTATTTACTTTTTTGTTTTAAGTTTGCACCATCTATTTACTTGTTATTTACTTTGCTCTATTAATTTATTTCATATTTTTTTGTTATAAAATTATTCAGGTAGTCCAAAAAATATTTTTTTCATAATTTAGTTATGAAAAAACAATTTTCACATTTATAGTATTTTGCTTATGCTTATAGATATTTGCATTTTTAAATTTTTAGATTTTAATTCTTAATGTAATTTTAAGTTTCCCTAAATTTAAATATTTAGAAATGTTTTTGTTAAAGTTTTGTGCATATAAAAATTAATTTATATATTCATTATAATTGTGTTACTTTTTTTTATATTTTTGTATTATTTATATGAAGATAATATAATTTTTCATAAGTTCACTGTTTGATATGATAGAATTTTTTTAAAGTATTTATGATTTTTCTATTTGTAATAACTTATTTATGATTCATATATTAATAAATGATGTATATTTTAATGCCTTGTTATATTTGTAAACAAAACAGCCACTTCTTGACATGTTGATCATATAAATTTATGCAATTTAGAGTGCATATTTTGTCAATAGTTTTATTTATTTTTGTTCCTTAGTTTTGTCTATAAAATTTACTTTCTCACATAATATTCAAAAAAACAACCAATATTTCAAATTTTTTAATTTCAATAATTTTATATATTTTAGTTATTAATTATCCTTTACTTTTACTAACACATTTTTAGATACATAACAAAGTATTCTTTAATTAACACTTATGAATATTTTTGATATATTATGAAATAAAAGGCATATTTTGTATAATAGATTTTCAACCATATATTATAAAAATATTTGTTTGCATTTTAAAGTAGATTGCTGAAGATAAATTTCTATTTCTTTAATTGCTTTTGTTATTTTCTTTGATAACATACATTGCATATTTGAACTTTCAAGTTTATTTTTTGTTAATATTTTGTAGGCACATAATTGAAAAAAAGCATTTATATATATAAAGTTAATTTCCCTTTTCAATGATTTAACTTTTTTTTAATAAATCTGATTTACACCGCTTTCAATAAGTTAAGCATTCTTTTATCTTAATAATTTTTTGAATTCTCAAGAATTTTAAATTTTTTAATTTCTAATGCAATCATTTTTTCCATTACTATGAAATTTTTATTGTGCTTTGCAAATATTTAAGGTAGTTTACGATAACGATGATGTCTCATTTGTTTGGTTTTCATATGCTTTGTTCGAGTTATCATTATAATACTTTTTATTTAATTATAACAAAAACCAACAATGCATCTTACAAGAATTGACATTTTTGTTTACAATAAATCATTATTTTATTTTCAATATGTTAAAACTCTTTAACGACACATATATTTTATAAAGAAGCATGTTTATATATTGAAAAATGTTTTATGATGAAATGCAAATAATTCTTATTGTTGAACATTGTTTACCAAATACTTTTTTGATGCCAACGAAATCTTATGTTTTTTTAATGATTTTTTTAGTGATTTCTTAAACTTGCAACAATCAATAAAATATTGATTAATCAATTAAAAAAACACCATCAAGTGTACATGGAGTAATTAATTTTTGAAGATAAGTCAATGAGTGTTGGTGGTTTTTTTAAGTCTAGCTCTACTTATAAATTAACGTGTCATTTTCTAAGCACTTCATAAAATAGTTTCCTATAAAAAATTCATAGCGTATACTTTATTTTTGTTATAATTATAAAACGTATCACTTTATGTTTGTATGATAAATATGATAGTATTATATTACGCAATAATGTTAAATATAGGTGAATATAAGGCTTCATTTAATACATTTTTATATTCACATAAATGTGTCTTAGTAAACATTTATTATATAGATTTCAAGTGTTAAATGGATCAACTATCATAATTTGCAAAAGCAATAAAAAAATACATTACTTATGCCTTTTGTATTTGTACAATTCAAATGTCTTATTATATGATCTACATTACATGGGAATGAATAATGATTAAGTCGAATGTGATCAATTGAGACATGCATCAATCACACTATTATTATTATGTATTAAGGTGTGTAATATTAGAAATTCATAGAGAATTATATTATATGCCTTACCATACGATATAATCATTCGATAACTGGATGGGAAGCTAACAGTTATTATGTGACTTAAAGTTTCAACTGTTGCATAAATACAATAAGGCCATCACCAACGTAGAATTAATAGTTATGGGCTTGGAGTTGAGCACAAAATTTATAAGTGAGCTAATTTTTTGTACTTTTGTGATCTTAAGTTCATACTGATATAATGAGATTAACTGGGTTGAAATGTGCATTATTGGAAGACTATACTATGTATTCGTATTAGTACAATAAATCTTACAAATAACATTTAGATATATTTTAATTGTACTAGTCCAATTCCGATGTCATTGAAAGATAAATTTAGACGTTCTTGCATTACTATTTGAGTTGACTGGTGTTAAATGTAAGAAATAGTTATGTCAAATCACCAACAATCCCTATATGCTGCTTCTCCAAAATTATTAACAACTTTTTTAATGTAAATATACTATAATTGAAATTTTCGTATAATAATAAAATTTTATGCACTATAAAATTTTTTTTAACATCCAAAAAGACATTTCAAATGTTATCATTTATATTAGTTAACTTCATTTTTTTAGTTTATTAACACAATGAGCCAATTTTTTTTAATTAATCAAAATCATTTTATTTCTTACATATTTAAAAGTTAATTTTTATAAATACATATTTACTATTGTTACACTACTGTAACTTTTTTTCTTGTAAAAACTAATTATTTATTCTATTTTTAATTTCTCATGGATCGCGGTCGTCTTTTAATTTATTATCTTTCCCATTTTCAATATTACGTCGATTAAATTTTTTTTTGATTAATTATTTGTTTTTTGCTAAATGATTCAATAGGATCTTTATTTGTTAGATTTTAATATTTTGTCTCTTTTATTTATGTATGACCTTTTTAATTTGCAAGCTTACAAAAATACATTAATAGAATTACGATGCCATACCATCAAGTGGTCCTTTTTTTTATTCTGACTGTTGTTAATTATTTACAATATTGGGTTCAATAAGTTTATATTTTCATAATATATTCAATTAAGTGTTATAAAAAATTATTTTGAAAATATAATTTCATTTGATGTCCAACATATCTACTTTTTTTAATAATTTTATTGTGTTAACTTATTTATTAAAGATTGATTACTTTGGAAAAAAAGCAAAAATATTTATTTGGTTCTCCTTTTAATTTTTACAAAAATATATGCATTACTTGTAAATATCATTACTACGGTATTATTTTTAAAATTTTAAAACTTTACCAGTATTAAATAACTTTGTATTTTCTTCTTTCACTAAATATTTACATTTCTTGTCAATAAATATTTTTGCGACATATTTGTGTCAAATTATTAAAATTTTAATTTTTTTTAATTTTTTCATTAATATATTAAGAACTTTTAATTTACGCACAAAAATGTTTGGCAAATGCTGAAAACGTTGTATGGATTATGAATACAAGTATTCACTCTAATTTATTATAATTAATCTTTATTTTCTAATGACTTTTTTAAATAAAATATACAATACAATCATACCACATCTCTAAAAACCGAATGTGTCATAACATAAACAATATGAAGGGCTCATCGATTCAATCGTCTGCCTTCTTTATATCTATTAAAAAAATGTTTAAAGGAAAGCCAAATGTTGTTATTCGTTTGGATTTTTTCATGACATTATTATCTCTAAAAGTATTCTATTTTTAACATTTTATATTTCTTTTCAAACGTTGAGCATTTTTTAAATGTTTTAAATTATTATTACGGCAATTGTTTGGTATAGTATTTTTCAAATTTTTTCTACTTATTAATAAAAATTTGTTTGGTCCTAATTATTAATTTAGTATTTTGTTGCTGAATCACATAAGTATTTAAAATATTTTCAAACTTTAATGATTAGGGTATTGGAATCATTTTTTAAGTAATAATTTAATATTTCATTATTTTTAAGTATATTTTTTTATTTGTTATAATGACAATTTTGCAAAACACATTGAAAATAAAAAAACCCTATTTGCTAATTTTCAATACTGACTATTTTTTCACTAAAGTTATTTTTCAGATGTTATTCAACTAATTTTAAGATAATATTCAAATAATTTATCTAATGTTTTAATTATTTTCTAATATGTGTTTTTATCATAAAATATCATTGAAAAAAATATGATAGTGTTTTATTAATATATTATATCATAGAAATGTTTTTTCTAATATAATGTTTTATTAAACTATTATGCTAATTCTTCTCAACAACTAAACATATTTTTAACAAGATAATTTTTAATTTTATTATGTTGATGTATGTTTTTATTTTGAAAAAAATTCAATATATTATTCTTGATATATGTTTTTGATTTATATGTCACACAATATATTTTAAATATTCATATGTTTGTCATTTTTTAGCAAATTTTTCATACATAGTTTTTACTATTGTTATTATGACGACATGTTATATTTACAAGAAAGTTTTTAGTTAAATATTATGCAAAATGATTTTATTAATGTTTTAATTTTTTAAATATATATAGGTTTTATAATTTTACGCTTTGTTCTCAATGTTAGATTTTTTTGTTATGTTTTGATAATAAATTTAATTTTGGAAATAAATTTTAATTACATTATTTAAAGGTTCAAGATGTTATGGTCTTAATAGTTAAAATTTATTACGTTATTCCAAAATTGTTATATTTATATCAACATATTTCTTATCATTATAATTCCTAAAAATATATTTTTATAAAATATTTAAAATTTGTTTTAAAATATTGAATGTTTTTTTGTTACAAATTTTTTTTTTATTTAAACATTTTTTATTATAAAATATTATTTATGAATTAATTAAAAAATTGTATAACATGTTATGTATGCGATCTTTAATAATAATAAACTAATTTTCTTTATATGATTTTTCATATTTTGTCTTTTTCGGAATTTTTTAATTTCACAAACACATTTATCATGTGTTTTTTACAATAATATTGTACCTTTGATAATCAAAGTATAGACTTAGTATTTTAAATTCTTTTTTTTTTATACAATATTTCTGACTTAATATTCATTACTAGTATTTTTTGGCAACGTGTTATGTGAAAACTTTATAAAGCCATTAATATTGTATATTAGTTTTTTTTAAAATAATTGTTAAACATTTTTCTTTTTCAATAATATGTTGTCAATGTTTTTATAAAAAATGATATTTTTTATCAGAACATTTAAGATTCCATTTTTAAATTTTATCTATAGGATATTTTATTTTCTATTATTTTGTTTGCTGTGAACAATTATAATTTCCTCATCTATTATATAAGATAAATTAATATATTATTTTCGTTTTGCGACTATATTATATGATTATTTTAAAAAAAAACTATCTTTAAGTTCTTTTGCTACCTTTTTTTTACAATTTTTAATAAACTGGACTACTTAACATTATTGGGTAACTAGCAACATTTTTTCTTACTATGTTATGAAATAATTTTTAATTTTTTTAATAATCTTTATCTTAAGTATTATTATTTTTTCATTGTTCCATAATTTCATATAAACTTCAATATGTTAGGATTTTCTATTACAATAATGACATCAGATATTAAAAATGCATAAAAACCTATTATTCTTTTCTAACATATAATTTTTAATGCAATTGTAATATAGCAAAAATATAATGCATAAATGTAAGCCTTAAGTATATTTAAATTATATTTCCTTCTAATTATTTAAATTAAGAAAAATTATGAAAAGATATTAATAATAAATTAGTTTATAATTTACAAAATTGAGAACTATGTCAATGAAATTAGAAGCTTTAAAAGCAATGAAAAGTAAAAAAATGTCTAATATTGTTAGGCGTTTAAATTGTCCAACATATATGCATAAATCCTCACAATATAAATTGAATTGCCGTAAAGTAAATAGGAAATACCAAATTTAAATCAAAATGAAATTTTATAGTAAAAAAATAATAAAGGATAAGACACATAAAGTATGCAAGAAGGTCCGCAAAATTGTAGTTCTAGCTAAAGAAAATGATAATATTTTATTCAATAATTTTATTGAAATTTTTTAGTAAAGAAAGGAAGTAATAAAATATACCAAATGTATATGAACTTCAAAATATTTAGCATAATTTTTCAAAGTGCATGAAAAGATATTTAAAAAACATTGTAAAATAATTAAAACAAAATAACTAAACAAATACTTAAAACATTAAAACAACATTATATTATTTTAAAAAAATTATCAAAGTTGCGAAAGAATAAAAAATATTTTATTATAAATAAGAAAGCTAGAAATATGATTTGTACCAAGGAAAAAAAGGTAAAACAAAACATAATTGTCATATATAAAGAATCTACTACGATTTATTTATTTGTAAGAAATTCTATTCAAATTACATCATAGAAGAGATTTATAGAAAAATTTAAGTTAGATAAAATTATTATATTCATGATTATACCAATTAAGAAAGGGTATTGGATTCGTCGAATTATCTAAACATTTTTGTTATTATTTAATCATCTGAGTTATTTAAATTTCTTTGGCATTTATAAACTTTTTAGTGTGATTACGTTATTGTATTAGTATGACTATATAAAATAAATATGGATATATCCTATGCAATTTAAGACATAAAAAATATCAACAAAAGATCCTTCCATTAAGTCATGTATTTGTACAAGCATTGCAATATAAAATAAAAATTAATCTATAGTAGTTTCCACGAAGCATATGGCATTACTAAACAAATTAACAATATACCATTTATCAATTAATTTTCACTTCCATATTATAGTAAATAAAAAAATGTTATTTTTATGGTGTTATCATAACAAAATTAAAATAAACTGTTCAACTTTGTAGATTGTTTATATTACTTGTAGTAAGGGTCTTTGTTTGTACCATCCATATCTTTTTGGAAATCATGAAAATATTTTGCATATTAGATTTTTGTTAGATGTGTCCACCACATTTAAAGCTGTTAGTGCATGTGCTTCTTTTAGTGAGATTCCAATGTGCTTAACTTGCTTCAATTAAATTATTGTGATCATCTTTGACTCATTAACTTGGGTTAAAAAAATTTTATCAAACAATCTACTGACCCATAGAACTATTTCATCCAATATTTTGGGTAATTCAACGGGCAAGTAACAATAATCAAAACAATGTAACATCAATTCCGACCACATTCTAATTCCACTCCATGTTTCTATTTCACTATGTACTTCACTATCAAGTTGACTCAAACTAGTTCAAAGATCATTATTTGTTTGTTTTACAACAAAGAAATAGAACTAAAATACTAATATGATTTATATTGTTCTATATGCACTCTAAGTCATTTGGTATAATAAGATGAGCATGAGTTCTTTGGAATAAAATATTTGAATTACATAGAGAATATTTAAAGAAAATGATTTAAATTAATTTTTTGAATAGACTTGAGTCCATCTTTAAAAGCAATTATTAACAAATGTTAATTTTTTAAACATATTAATTTTATTTCAAATTTCATTGATTTTTTAATAATAAAATTTAATAAAAATTATGAAGAAACATTAACAAAAACACAAAATATACAAAAATGATTATAAAGTATTTTGATTTAAAAACATGTTTACAAATGCCCTAGTAAAAATAAGTTAAAAATATACCAACAAATATAAGCCTTTTAGTATAAGATGGTTAAGTTAAACTCATATAACAAAAAAATAATAGAAATAAGCTGCAATGGTCTTATAACGTAATAAATATAAAAAAATAATAAAATAATTTAGTGACACAAAATAAAAATTATTACAATTAAGAAACCAATGATCAATAAATATTTAAAGAGAACAAAATGTTTTATTTGAATCAATTAGAAAAATAAAAAATTAAAAAGTTCGTTGATTTGAGAAAAAATGGGAGATTAGGAGTTTGATAATTGAAGGAAATACCATGTGGAAATGAGAACAAGCATTGCATTTGTTATTAGTTTTGACTTCTATGCTCAAGTACACACCTCTCTTTAATGTAAACAAATGTCATCTAATATTAAAATTGTAATCAATGATTCCAAAGTGCCAACAAGTGTGGATGAATAGAATCTAACTATCACACTATCTATGAATTTGGCTAATATGCTGAATGAAAAGTCATTTCGAAATAATAGTTTAATGTTAGGTAAGAATGCTTATGAGAAAAAAATATTGCACACCCACATTGTTAGAACCCAATGAAGGAGTATATAGAAGTATCAAATGGTTGTGCTAATAAGATGGGTAACACAATTAGCACATATTCAAAGAAAACAAAGGTTGCTAATCAATTGACATGGAGCAACATTAAATTTTGATCCAGATTACTGATAATTAAATTTCTTTTAAGTGAACCCTAAGGTAGAATAAATAACTATGTTTGGTTTATGATTTAGTAGCATCTTTAGATAAAGCTTATTTGCAATATGACTTAACAATCATTTAAAGTTTCAGCAATGACTAACTTAAAAGAACAACAAATCTAATTCTAATGTAATTTAAAGAAGAAGATATCAGCCTATTTTAGAATAGGTAGTTAAAGAGATACTAGAAATTGTTGAAAGAGAGACTAGAAAGGCAACATTGTTTTTTATGTGACTAAAAATTCTTCATTCATCACACAGAACAACATATAGTGAATCCTAAGTTTATTTCGATTCTTAAATACAAAGCTCAGGTAATTGTGTAGTTTTCCTTCAATTTTAAGCTCTTATAAAGATTAACCATAACTTTGTTTGCTTCAAAATGACAAACCTTATTGCTTATTAAGAATAACATCTTAAACTATTTGATTTAGGACTTATTCTACGTGTGTAGATAATATTGTCCCATCTTAGTACTTTGCATTATAGGCTAATTCTAAAATCTATTTTAAATATAAGTTTTACTTGAATATTTTTTCACAATTTTTTGTTATATGTCATAAAACTTAGTGAAACAATGTCCATAATGATTAGCTTCAACAGTTAAGCATTTATGCAACACCTAACATCAAACAATATATATTTACACTTAGAGTAATGCTTTAGGATTTCAATACAATAATCAATAATGATACGTATTTTTTTAATATAGTTCAATTATTCTATTAATTTTGATTCACTAGGAATTATCCTGCACCAAATTGATAAGGATTTATCAATTGCGAATAAAGCTAAGTTAAATAAGGCATCTAGATGAACTAAAATTCTAAATCATTAAATACATATGTTGTGTGATAAATTCAAATTGTTAATATTCTCAATTCATATTTATTTAAGGCAAACTTCAATTTTTATATCTCAACCCATTATTTTACATTAATTAGTTATGAAACTAAAATTATATAAGAATTAGCATCTAGTCTCACGACAAGCTATCATTTAAGAAAGCTTGATTTTCGAACACTATATAGTGGCTAATAATATTAAATTGTGATTCACCCAATGGTTTGGTTAATGAGGGATTATTACTAAATGTTGCATATCCCAAATCATATTTGCTTATATTTACATTAAATACATTAATAACAAGATTATATTACCAAAAATAAAATGATCAATGGTTATGAAGTCCAAATTTCTAGCCAGAGTGGTGTGATCA
The DNA here is from genome assembly GCA_023846275.1 of Vanilla planifolia. NCBI lineage: Eukaryota > Viridiplantae > Streptophyta > Magnoliopsida > Asparagales > Orchidaceae > Vanilla > Vanilla planifolia. The sequence continues at coordinate 499,140 of JAIUJO010000032.1, read as the reverse complement.
AGAATCTTGTAGGTGAGCACTAGACATTATTTTAATTATACCAAGCCCATTGGCTAGTAAGTCTTCATAACAGGTTGGGTGGGCCTCACCTCCATCAACTATTCATTTATTGATGTTGTTGGTTAAATTGCTAAGCTTTCACTTGTCTACATAAATGAATGAGAATGACAAATGGTCAACTAAATATTATTTTAAATTATGAAGAAATTAGAAAAATTTCTGTACTATTCAAGCTTGAAATGATTTGCAAATTTTCACACAAATTCCCAAATATGGGAAAAATCTAGTATTTGAGAATATCAAAGTTTTAAAAATTTTTAAGGTTGAATCTCTTGATAACTAATATGCACTCATTACATTAGCTAGATCATTTGTGATGTTATGTTCACTAGGCATAGAACATCGAGGACTTTAAGAAGACAATCTTTAAGTGGCATCCTGGGATTCACTTAAATGTTGAGTCATCATTAGCTCTTGTTTAGGTTTCATTTGAATATCTTTTGACACATTCTTTTTAATAAGGTAGCATTTTACTACTTAGTTTTGGTAGTAAAGAAATCTTATACAAGCGACAATAGCTACTATAAACCTAACAAGATCAAGAATAGCAAGGATGTGTGTTGATGTGAATCTTATAATAGAATTACCTAGTTCCATCTACATAACAAAAAAAATGTTAAAACTCAAATGGATCATGGCAATGAATTTAATAAGATAATATGGCTTGTGAAAATTCATTTCAATCTAATAGTTTAATGTTAGGCAAGGGTGCTTATAAGGAAAAAATAAGGCACAACCATATTGTTACAACAAAATTAGGGAGTACATAAAAGTCAAAAATGATTGTGCTAATAAAACGGGTAAAATAACTAGCAGATGCTAAAAAAAAACAATGGTTGCCAATCAGTTGACATGGAACAACATGAAATTTTAATCAAGATTAATGATAATTAAATTTTTTAAAAATACCTAAAGGTAGAATAAACAACTATGTTTGGTTTTTGATTTAGTAGCATCTTAGGATAGAGCTTCTTTGCAATGTGACTTAACAATCAATTAAATATTTTTGCAATGACTAACTTAAAAGAACTACAAATTCATGTCTAATGTCATTTAAAGAGAAAGATGTCAACCTAGTTTAAAATAGACACTTAAAGGGAGACTAGAAATGGTTAAAAGAAGCATCTCAATTTGACCAACATTTATAGATGTCCTTGATTCTCTCAAATTGCATAACCAATAACTTTTTACGATAACATCCTAGTCAAGAATATAATAGTTACAACAAATAAGAGCACTATAAAGTCTTTGATCCACTCAACACAAAAAAAAACTCTGATTGCTATCATGGAATCTTTTATTGATAAGAACGAATTGCTTAAACTATATAACAGATTAGAATTTAAGCACAACTTAGGAATATATCAAATAAAATTAAGGTATTATGAATGAAAGCTTTTATTGTATGCTAAATTGAATGGCTAAAGAAAAGGCATTTCAGTACAAGTTAACTCAAATTATAGAGAAAACTATAGCTCCGTTGTTAGTAATAAGTGACTTTAATATAAACCTACACTTGATTAATGCAAAGGTTCCTCCAATCCTATGCAAAAAGTATTGAATGAATTCAATGATAAAATTAATCAATGATACATTAGAGAACACCCATTCATTACACCTGTAACAACATGGACAAAGAAAGGAATGGGCAAATGGCTTTATTAGAAATTGGATTAGTAGTGAAAGGATCAAGCTTTGATTGATCAATTCTCACCATTAGCAACGCAACATTAATGTAGAACTTGATCAAAACATGGACATCATCTTCAATCTATAACAGATACTACTCCTTCGCCAAAGTTGTTAAAATTTCAAAATGTGTCAGTGAAGTATCGAACATCCCCAAATAATGCAAAACATTTGACAAAATTATGTTGTCATTAAAATATTTAATAAATTTCCCACTTTAAAATTCACTTTTGTTACCACTTATAATGGTAAGTAAGATGTGACCCAACTCCTTTTGTAATTTAGTTGTCGAGATATTAAATCGTCAACAAAGAAAATTCCTAACATAAAAGTTTTTTACATTAAAAATATGTACATTACTTGTTAAACAATCTTGAGAATCTGTTGTTCACTACATTCCACTATATAGAGCATTTCAAAAAAAAATTGAAACCATTAATATTAAATTATTAAATGGTTTAAATTGTAAATATAAAAGTTTTTTTTAAAAAAAATTGATCTATGGTGCCAAATAATGAAAATATGGTAGTACTAATAAAAAATTTAAAGGAACTAAATGTTAATTGTATTGGCGAACAACATAAAAATATCTAAAATTATGTATCATATTCCATTGATAAACAATTATAGAGATATGTTTTTTGTTCAAGAAAATATTACAAAATTTTCTTTTTAATTGAGAAAAAAATGATTAACAACAAAAAATATTAAAACTGCTTAAAAGAATATGCTTATTTATAAAATACACTTAAAGTTTTTAAATATTAACTATTACAAGGTAATTAAAAATATTTCCAATATTAAATAAACTCAAATGTTTGAAATATAATGAATAAGGTTTTGTTATATTAACAAAAACATAAACAACTCCCAAGAATGATAATATGACATTTCAAATAAAATTTGATTAAAATGCTTGTTTTTTGAATGATTAAAAGATATGATGGAAGCAACATGACAATCCAAAATCATATTTACATAGAGTATAATTTGACTAGTTAACATTATTTAAAAATTGTCACTAATAATATAAAATACAATACATATTAATTGAAAATACTAATTAACATAGTCAAGAATCTTTTCCTTATCCACACACATATCATTGAATGTTTGTATTAGACAATGATTTTTAATTTGTTTATCTTTTATTTTTTAATGAACATTTTCTTTATTATTTTATATTTTTAAATAAATTTATATTTTTATTAGACTTTACTAAAAGTTTTGCACACTTTTAACAATCAACAAATTTAGCATCTTAAATAATTACTATTATTTTATATATTATTTAATTTGTAACATTTTTTAATTTATTGTGAGTCTTTTTGGCATGGGCTAAGAGAAGATTTATTATTCAAAAATTTTGGAAATTATTTTTATTTTGTAGTGCATTAATATTGAGTTATATTGATGATATTATTTTTATTTTAAAATATTTTTACTTGTCATATCTATATTTTAAATTTAATTATTTGTCAAAATTATAATTTTCTAATTTATAATTTTTATTTATGTTTATGAAACCTCGACGTTTTTCACAAATTGCATTGAAACCTAATTTCTTTAATGTTACACAATATTTAATATTTTGTAATATTTGTAATAAACTTATTTTTTAAGATTCAAAATTTTTAAAATGTGAAAGTTTTTTTATTTATGTAAAAGCTTTTTTGTTTTACCCCATGCATTATTTTATTTGAAAAGGATATTTCTTCTCTATACTAGAAGCCATTTTTTTAAAAATCAAAGTTATTTAATAATAAATATTACAAAAATTCTTACTTATATGTTACATCTAATATTTGACATAATATAACATATTTTTGAGATGATTTAATCTAACATAATTTTGGTGGTGAGTACAAAAATTTATGATGTGATACCTAACATAATTTGTCATTTAATTGAGATATAGTTAAGGAGAATATGATATTACTAATGTTGGGCTCACATAACGCATGTGTCCAACCCAGATTAGATAGGTATCGTCGTTGTATGAATATTTCTAATTATGAATAATAAAGATATAATGGTAATATAAGTAATTTTTTTATAATTTTAAATACTATTTTTATCATTAATTTGTTATAAACTTTTTTTAATATTATATATACTTTTTTAAAGTATGTTTTAAATTTTTTATGAATTTGTTTTGTAGGTTAGCATATATATCATTGTAATGTAAATAAATATTTTTTATAATTTTAAATACTATTTTTATCATTAATTCGTCATAAACTTTTTTTTAATTTTATGTATACTTTTGTTATGTATGTTTTAACGTTTTAAATATTATTTCACTTAAGTTTTTTATATTCTTTCATAGTTCTTTAATATTATTTAAATTATAAAAAAAAAAACTTTATATAAGAAAAATAAAAAATTGAAATTTCTCAAATATTTATTCATAATTTGTCAACATAAAACTTAGAAAATATAAAAAATTCTTCATCTTAAATAAAAATACTACAAAACAAATAATAATATTTACATAAATAAAAAGTATTAATATTCAATCTATATAGATAAATTGTCTAATACTATTTTGAGCAAGGCATGTCAAATTTCAAACAAAATGTTCCATTGCATGATCTCGTAACATTTGGAATGTTCACTCTTTTTATTCTATCGATTTCTTTTAGCATTCCTTTTTTGATACTTTTGTTAACGTCAATTTTTTTTAATATAGTTTTGTTATTATAGCATTTTATATTTAAAAATAAAATATCTTGATTAATACTCAACAGTCTAATTATTTCTTTATTATTTAAAATACTCAAAAATCAAACTAAATATTTCTCAATGATTATATAATTAAACTTGTAAAAAAATTTATATTATAACAAAAATTTTGAAAGTTTATCAGTATTTTTTATAAGATTGCGTGAATTTTATATTGTATTTATTTTTTTATACCTACATTGTTTCATACATTGTTGGATTGTTATTTTTAAATTTTAAGTTTTCGAATTTTTTTCTTTTTACTTTTCTTTTAATTTGAATGTTGTGCTTTGACTGCTGTGATTTGTTTTTTTTTCTAAGATTGCATTAAAAAATATTTTAATTAGTAAACTTTTTTTATTTGTTTTTTCATGAAATTTATTTTACATTAAATGACATAAATTTATTGAAATGACGTGTATATAATTAAAAAATTTTAGTTTCCTTATTTTTAATTTACTTTATTTTTATTTGAGAACTTCCTTTAACATGGTTTCAAATTGCCTGAAAACTTTTGCTGTTATATAATTGAATATTCTAGATTATTTAGTGCCTTGTTTCCCTGCTTATACTATTTAATTCACCACATCGATTATTTAACTAGTTTATCAAAAAGTTTCTTTAAATACTATGAAATAATGTGTTATATTACATTTATTTATATTATTATAAGCTTATTTCAGCTCGAACTTGATTTATAATTCAAAATATTATTATGTGCATAACATTTCAGAAAGGAATTTAAATAGTATTTTAGTTCTAAAACATTAAATAAAAAATAACAATTTCATAATTTAAAGTAAAATAATAGGAAAAACAAACAAAACATAAAATATTAAAAATTCAAAAATGATATTTATATATAGTTAAAATGGGAAAATAGTTGATATTCTAAAAACCTAAACTTCTTAAAACAATTCACCTAAATTTCTTAAAATTGTTTGCGTAACATATCAAAGAAATTGGTATCCTATTAAGGACAATGAAAATACGCTATCAAAAAATAAAAATTAAAAATTGAACATTAAATAATAAATAATATAATAAAAAAAAATATAATATTTTAAAATTGTTGTGAACATCACTTTGATATGTTTTGGAAAAAAGCATGTTGAATTATATACTTAGAAAATAAAATTACTAAATTAAATTAAGAAAATAAAAAAATACCCAAAAATTTAAAATCCTGACAATAACATGAAACTTTTGCTAATGCAATGTTTATGAGATGACAAAAATTAAAAAAAGAAAAAATTAGTCTAGAAATATTAATTTTGTAAAAACAAATATTCAATATAGGAATAATGCTTTCTACAAGTAAAAACATTTCACTACTAAAATATTACCTAAAATATATTCTTATAAATAAAAGGTAAAAAGAAATTGTAAATTGAATAAAAATAAATAGGACTTTTCTACAAAAATACATACAAAAGATCCAAAATTTTAAACCAATTATCAAAACTGTGCACTATGCTATGAAAAAAATTTCAAAATGTCTAAATTAATTTATAAGAAAGAAGAGGAAATGCCAATTAATATTATCATAAACCTTCTACAAGTCCTACTAACATCTTTAATTTTGAAGAATTATTTACTTTTAGTTACTTGTGAATGTGATCTAGCTACTACTTAATTAGTTTAGAATATTTTGAGAATATTTACTTAGTGGTTATGTTATGAATTTTTTTTAACATTTTTATCATTCTATTATTTTATTGGATATTTATTTTTTTAAATCTTTACTTTTTTAACTTTTTATTATAATGGTCTAGTTTTACTAATCTGAATTATTTAGAAATGCCTTTGTTAATATTTGTGTAGATCTACAAAATAATTTATGTGCTCATTGTATTGATGTTACTATTTTTTTTGTACTTTTGTGTAATTTATATGCACATAATATAATTGTTCTCAGGTTAATTGTTGGATATGATATAATTTCTATAAAATATCTATTGTTTTTAATTATTATAACTCATTTATAATGCTTAAATTGCAATATGAAATATAATTTTGAAGTATTGCGATATGTAAATTGAAAACAACTTCAAGACATGTTTTTGTCATAATAGTTTATAGATTTTTATTCCTTAAATTTTTTATCGGTCTTATACTAAAATATTTTTCTTAATATATTAAATTTTAAAATTTAATTATAAAATTTTTCAATTCTTTAATTTTTTAGAATTTTTACATAGAGCACAAAGAATCAATGCTTTAATTCCTATGACCTTTTTTTTCTATATTATATAATACGAAGCATATTTAATTAATATAATTCTAATATCATTTGGCAAGTTTTTTATCTTTCCTTAAAAACTCACTTAGAATTAAATTAATGTTCATTTCATTAAGTGTTGGTATTTTTTGTGACATATGCACCTCAATTTGAAGCAATATTATTATTTAGGGTGTCTTTTCATTTGTTTAACAATATTTGACTTCTTATACATATTATTCATTCTTTCAAATTATAGACTTTGTGATCTTATAAAAAATATCCATATGCAAATTTCATTTGAAGACATTTAAAATAAATTTTAACATGAAATTATATTTATTCAACATATATTAAAAACATTTTAATGTCTTTTGAATACTTTGTAAGCTTCCCTGCATACAATAATATAATCATTCAAATTCAAATAATGTTGGGATGCCTATAAAGAATCTCTTCTGCTACTTATCACATAGCTACTAGTAAGTACAACTTGTCCATTGTACATTCAACATGGGATGCTCTTCTTCTTTATTTTCTTTATTTCTTATGTTAAAAATCTCCTAGGCATTTCCTCATGAGACAATCTAGGTTGAACCACCATGCTATATATGGAGTATTAGCAACAAAGTTTATTAAAATTTAAAGACAAATACATGATGTGCTCTTGTTGATGATAATTACAAAACTATCTTGTAGGTCATGAAACAATTTATTTCAATAATCTATAAAATAAAAAAAATTCCATTTATAATTATCCTCATTTCCCAAACATATAATGCATTTCATTCGACAAACCTTTATGAATACATGATCCTCTTCTTAAAGGTCCACTTTCTTAATTTCCCTTTCAAAATTTCCATGGAGTAAACCTATTCTTTTTTAACAAATGCTTTGATAATGTGGATATTCTTAATAGTTTCTAAAATCATATATATCAAGTTGAGTACTCATAATTTGTTCATATTAGTGTAAAGGTAACTAATCCAGGATATTATATAATACTATCTAAAGTGTCATTTATATGCTAGACTAATTATTATTATTAAGAAAATTAACTAAAATTGAAATTTTTATTCTAGCCACTTCAGAAGCCTAATTTCCGTAACCTTAACATGTTCTTAATTCCGCTAAATAAGATTTAAGAACTAAAATTTAAAATATTTAAACAAAATAAATAGGGGAAAACAATGTAGTTGAAAGAAAACCTAAAACTTTAAAACTTTTTAAGAATTATGATACACAAGTTAAATATGAAATTTTGACTGATTTTAGAATTAATTTAATTATAAAAATTAACCATTTTCTAAAATTTTAAATAAAAAATAATACAATGTACCTTAAATATTATTTTGTGGTCATTACTAAGAGAAAAAACATTTTGAAAGGAATTGTTTTAGTTGATCGTAAACTATCGAATAAAGTGTAAATTAGAAGGCAATGGCTTTCATAAAAAAATAAACTAGTTCATTAATTACTTGAAAAATTCATAAAATTTGAAGTTTATTAAAAATGTATAAAAATTAATTTGAGTCACTAATAGTGATAATAGAAAAAGAAAGAGAATAAAAATTGAAAGAATAAGTATAAATTAAGAAGGAGTATTAATCTATTCATGACATATATGTAAGTAGAGTTTATCTTTAATTATTTTAGTTATTTATTTTTACAACAAAAATTATGTTTTTTATTAAATTTATTAAAAGCTTTATTATCATCAAAATTCAGTGATTTTTTTGACACTGACCTCCATAAATGGTTTTTTATTTTTTTATAATAAATCCAAAGAATTTTAAATAAATTTGTTGAAATTAATTTTTAGATTTTAGAAAATCAATACTTGTGTTCATGACAAAACTTGAAGAAGTGGAGCAAAGGAAAATCCCATGAAGATCATCTTAGTTTGAGTGACAAACCACTAAGAGATATATTTTAAACTCAAATTTAGGTATTTCAACTTTATTTTATTTAAAATGTTAAGTTTCATCGAAATACGTATTACGACATGCAAAATTTAAAGCAATTATTAGGTTCTCAAAAACTTAATCCATTCTCTTTTACTATCTCTAAAATCATTTAACTTTTTTATCAAATCTTTGTAATTATTCAATAAATTTTGTAAAATATACATTTTCATTATAATAATTAAAAGCAAAATAATACTAATGAGAATAATACTAATCCCTAGGAATAAAAACCAGATGTTTCTGTAGTGCTAAAAACATGTTGGCTGTGGTTAAGAGGTTTGGAATGCAAGTCCCCAAACTCATCTACAAGTTGGTCTAGTAGGTACAACTGTAAACGTAGTTTAGTTGTCTCTTACAACGGGTTAGTGCTCTCATATTCACATATACAATGTATAAAAGCAATACTGACAACACTAGTAATGAGTTCACAAGCAAATTAGGGGGCACCACACCCTGAATAAGTTGACTTTAAGGAACAAGTAAAGGTTTATATGCCAAACACCTTTGTTCACCCACACAATATAAGACTAAAGCAATTCCTTCTTTCCCACGATACATTCCGAAATTACAAGGCTAACTATAACCGTCTGATCGTGCAATTTCGTTATCGGACGACCTTCATCTTATCAGTCTTTTTATAATGTCTAATACAATTTAATAATGACATGATTGATTTTTATTCCATCTGTAAGATCAAAATTTAGCCATCAGGCCAAGATTTATATCTAACGATTTTGATGAAATACTTCTTTTTAAACTTTCCATTGAAATGTCATTTTCGATCATACAGTTTTCCCAAATATATAGTCTCAGTTCATTTTGTTCGAGTGATTCATGCCAATCTTTTTTGCTACTTTTTTAGCCTTTATAATATTTTTTAAAAATAATAATTTTTGAACTAAAAATAAAAAATAGGTTAAACAATATTAGTTATCTTGCTTCTTTAGTAAGTACTTTTAGACATCAAAAAATGTATATAAATAAGAGAATTTTTTAACAAAATGGATTGGTGAATTTTCATACCAGTTAAATAAACTTTTCAGACCATGATATTCAAGTCATCAGTAGCTTATAATAATTGTCGCTACTATATCTTCTTCCATTAGTCGCCAAACTATTAATTGCAACTTTCTTCTTAAGTCAGTCAAGTTATTAATTTTTTTCTTTATAATTGGTTTAAATAAGGTACTTTTGTCTCATTAATTATTTCATCGAGCATAAGATTTTTTTTATATTAATTTTGATTATGAGGGTTTGGCCTACATGTCAATTTGCGAATGCTTTATATTTACTAATTTTTTCTTAGATTTTGTTAGGGGTGAATGCAGGTTTTTTTAAGGTAAGCCACCTAAATATCTTTGGTGCATATTTTAGTCCTTATTTACTTTTTTTATTTTATGATATCTTATAAAAAAATTTTATTTAAAAACTTAATTTATTTTAAATTAAATTTATAATTTTATTAAATACCTTTAAATTTTTTTTAAATACTTTTGTAAGAAACTTAAATTTTTATTCCTTGTAATTCACCACTTTTTTATAGATCCAAACTTCATCATATGCATATTATGAAGTGCTATTTAGTACAAGAGGAGTGAATTGTTAGGAATAAAAATTATTTTTTAGAGAATATTTTACAAAAATAAATTAATAAATTTTTTTAATAACATTGAGTATAACTTTAAAATTGTTTTCTTGAATATAGTAATTCTTTCTTAAAATATGTTAAAACTTTTAAAATATGTTCATTTTCTTTTCATAAAATTTTTTTAAGAAAATTATAAAAATAGTTAATAACAATAGAAACGGTACTTGAATTTTTTTCTAGGTGGTTTAGCTTAAAATCATACCTCTACACCTGACAAAAACTGCCAAAAAATAACTAATTTAAGAATTTTGCCAAATGACATGTAGGTTAAAGTAGTATAATAAAAAAACAAAAAACTTTACTAGTACAACCTTACAACAAAAGAATCATAGAAACAAAATGAAATAAAAATGACCTAAAATTAAAAAATTAATGCAAACAAAAACACTATGCTTGAAAATGTTTGGAGAGGTACAAGGTTTTTAAATGAATCATTTAGAAACAAAAAAATTGAGAACTTCACTGATTTTGTAAGAAAGCAGAGATTACGAGTTTTATATATGAAAGACAAAGCATAAGGATGCAATGAGAAGCATTAGGTGCTAACGGCTTGAATGTCATCACGTGAAAATTTTTCTTAGATTTTACAAAAATTTTATCTATCAATTTTTTTTAAGAATTCACCAATTTATAGATAATTTTCTAATTGCTAAAAACCCTTATAAAAAATGATCAATTAGTGATTACTAATAAATTATAAAAATCCCAATGTCTTGAAATAATGGCTAAAAGAAACATTGACCAAGAACTGCTCGATCTAAAGGCTCCTAGACCATTTGATCATGAAAATTGCAAGATGAGATGTCCTAGATTAAGCAAGCACTCTTGGATTTGGACAACTAGATCAAAATTGTTATCAAATTGCTTGATTTAGATCTTATGCATGGACAAAAAATTAAATGCATGATCACAAAATTTCATTATCAAACAATGACTCTAATAAGGTGTTTTTAAAATTATAATGAGAATATTATTATTTGATAGAAAAATTGCATGATCGAATAGTAAAATTACTTCAACAATTTTGGGTATATTTGTGCAAAATGGATGGAAATTTTTGTTACAAATTGCATGAATGATGCATTATTATTACTTTATATGAATTTTCTTATGCTATCTAGAAACAACAATGTTTGGTGTGTGTAAACCCCTTGTCTACTCAAAAGTTATTTACCCTATTATTTAATGAGTTATGTATAGAACAAAAAATATTTCATGAGCTATGAAGTTATTTTATTGATACAATAAGCTAAACTCACCATATTTAATAGCTATGTTCTAACTTTGCATTTTCCATATTATTAGTAATAGGTTCCCTTTTTCATTTTTTAATTATATTATTATCTTTAAAAATTAATTATTATAATTGTAATACTTTTTGAAATAAGTGATTGATATAATATTTCCAAAGATTTGATCAAGAATAAAATACTTCTTTAGATGGTTAAGAAATGTTAAAGATTCTAGAATCTTAATATTTTACCTAAACTAATTAATTTAAATTAAAAAACTTTTATGCCTTCAAAGAGTGATTTTAATCAATATAAAATTGTTATAACTAAAACTAAATTGAACATACTTTTCTTAGTTATTTGTTCTTCAAACCAAGATGATTGTGACAAAATTTCAGCTCTGCTTTGTCTTTTTAAATTTTCCAAGAGCACAAATGTCATCTATCTAAAATCTTAAAATTTACTTAAAACACAGATTCATTAGTAATGCTTAGGGCTTATGATCATGAAAAAAAGCAGCATGATGAGGAATCAACACAATAATGTATCCCACTTGGTAACAAAATTTTTAAAGAAATTCATAAAAATATAAACTATTTATAAAAGTCATGTGCACAATAGTTAATGCTACACCTACATGTACTTAATGACAAGAGTAATGCTCCAACTTAATTTATTCTTATTTTAACCTTTTAAATTCTATTCTCCCAGTCTTTTATAACAATTAGAGACAGTCAATCTATATTTAGTAAATTATTCATAAATTTACAATTTTATGATACTAAGAACCAACTAAATTTTTTATAAGTCTATTTTGTACAAATTATAGCTTTATCTAGCAGTCTTGTACATAATTCCTTTTAAATTGATTTAATTATTTCTTGATAACTATTGCATAAATATAATTTTTATTCTATCTTGTGTTGTGGATGACTACAAATTTTAGGCAAATGCTTAATGGTTATGACAAGATTAAGTTTTAGAACAAACTATAATTTTATCAATAACTTATTATTTTCGAAGATCTGCCTTAAATTTAAAAGTTCTGAGAATTTTTGTACATGACTTTCTTTTTCCTGACTTATTTTATTTTAATTTTCTAAACTTAATTTCTCAAATCCTATTTAACGTTATATATATATACATACATACAAGTATATATATATATATATGTATTGTTTTTAATTTGAAATAAATGATTTAAGTTATAATAAACAATACTTTATTTTAAATATTAAATTTAGGAACATAAACCATTTTAGCTCCAACATATTTTGGATAACTAACGTACTATTTTGATTCTTATAAAGTATTTTTTCCAAAGGAGGTAAATCCTCACAATTAAATAATATAGCGAGGCTTTTATGACCACACAACCAAATGAACTTGGCGACAAAACAAAATAATTTGATAACAAAAAAAAAATTACTACTCATAAAAAACTTATGGTTATATAAAAGCTTAATAACGCACAAGTGTTTTAATTAAATGAATTATGATTATAAAAAATTAAGAACTTAGCTTATTTCAAAATAATGTAGAGATTATAAATGTGACAATTGAAATGTGTGCCGTAAAAAGGAGTTAATGAGCATTGTGTAGTAAATGATTCAATATGATGACTTGAAAATGTTTCTTCGGAATTTATAAAAAATTTTATCAGTATATCTTATTAAAGAATTTACATATTTATAAATATTTTCTGATGACTAAAAAACTGGTCAAATTGACCAATTAGTCAATAATGTTTTAATTAAAAGCTCTACCAAATTTTTTAATTATTAAATTATAAAAAACACAACTAAAAGACTCACTATGACTAAAGAACTCGATCGTAAGGCCCTTGGACCATTTGATAATGAAAACTTCTCAATTAGATGGATTAGAATAAAAAATGTTGTTTATAAATTTTGAATTGATCTACATCCTCACATCTGAATCATTACCTGTTAGTTACATTATGCTTTTACATGTACAAAAATCTTCGATTGTGAGATCACAAAATTACGTGATTGGATAGAAAATAAAAATAGGTGTCTTTAAGAGGTGGATGAGATTAGAATCATTTGATCACACTATTGCCCAAATGGATAGCGAAATCACTCCCATAATTTTCAATACAATCGTGTGGAATGGATATAAGTTTTAATCTTACATTGTATAATTGATGGATTATCATCACATTATTAGATCTTTTCTAAGTTGCAAATTTGGCATACTTTTTAGGGTTTCCTTCCCCCTACTTTGCTCCACATTTAAGTTATCTTTGGATTCTTAAGTTATGAATCAAACAAAAATTGTTTGATGGATTTGAGAGTTATATTATCAACATGATAAGCTCTACAAGTTGTATTTAGGCCTATGCTCTAATAGATACTTTTGATTCTTTTTAGTAATATGTATTTTTTTTGTTATTTTAATTATATAATTGTTCTTTTACTAATTAATTTTTATAATTAAAATACACTTTTTGTAATAGGTTTCTGGAAGAGGATTTTCAAATTTATCATAAGAATTGAGTGGTTATTTTGATAATAAAGATAAGATTAAGATTTTAGAATCATAATTCTTTTCTAAGATGATTAATTCAAATAAAATTTAATTTTTGTTCCTTGTATAAGTGATTTCAATCAAACTTAATTTCTAATAAGAAAAATGAAGCAACTATAATTAAATTTAAAATAAATCTCTTTGTTAAATTCAAACAACAGCTCTTCTTCTTTTTTAGATTCTCTAATGAACATGAATATTAATTTTCTAAAATCTAAAAATGTACTAAAAATAATATGTAAGTAATTCTTAGGATTTATTATTTTCAAACCAAATACCATGACTGAATGTCAACAACATAACATATTAAACAATCCAATATTTTACGAAATTATCATAAAATATCGACTATCATTTGATAGTATTATCGCCCTACTGCAACAGTTTTAGACAATTCCATCCATTTATGGGACCATTTCGTAGCCACATGAAATAATGCCTCACTTTCCACAAGGCTTTGCCATTCCAAAATTCTGCTTAAGATGCGCTTTTCTAATGAAAGTATTTTTAAGAATATTAAATGTCATGTGTGACATGCATATTGACTTCGAACATTATTAATATTTTGAGAAAGTTAAATCTACTATTAAGAGGGGACTGACCATTCATCATTAAAAAATCATCATATAATCACTTTATAAATCCTATTCCTTCTTTTTCTTTAAAGGTCCTTTTATAATTATCAGATTTGTCTCCCTCTTCCTATCCTTTATAACAAATTTCCATTTTACTCCAAACTATAATATCTATGTTATTAGTTGCTTTCAACTCAAAAGTCTCCATATTTGCTACATAATTTTTATTTTTTTTATTTCCCTTGTGACCAAAACCTTATAAAGATTACGTTGTCTTACACATTCTAGTTTGAATGACTCTTTGAAGTTCTTTTTGAAAAATTTCATGGACAAATGATCTACTACTTTTAGAATAAAATGTTATCATTGTCACAGGAAAGGGCATATAATAACCTAGTGTCTTATAAGAGACTTTACACATAAATATAAAATAAGAAAAGAAAGAAACAAACAAACTTAAGAAAGTGCAGGCTATATAGCTAGATGAGGATGTTAAAGCAGAATTACAATCACAATAATAAAAATTTTAATATATTTTACCACCAAAACCATTATGAGATGCATTTTTATTACACTAAGAATAACTAAAGTTTAGCGATGAACTAAAATCTTTTGTACCTTCATTAGAATTTAAGATCAACTTAGGAAGATTGTTATAACAATAGGTGTATCATTATCATATCAGAGAATGTTGCAAAAAATATAGTTTTTACAATTGTAGGCCATTTTCTCCCATACGTAATACTCTCATTAAATAAATATCAATTTCATAAACACAAAGGTGTTGCATTCCTTTACTAAATTAATGATTAAATCTATTGGCTTGTAGAACTTACTTGATAAGTAAAAGATCTCACTCAAAAAGGCTTTATTAAGAAAAGTATTAAAGCATTTGCTATCCCCACTTTGTCTGCTACAAAAAATGATGAAACTTAGTGCAAGTGCATAGATAGTCATGAAATTAATAAAATAATGATTAAGTGTTTGTTTTCAATTCCTACGCACAAAGATTTATTAGTTCAAATATTTGGAGCAACCATATTTTCTAAAATAAAAATTGAAATTGGGTACTATTTTGTTAGAATCTACCTAGTGATGAATGTAAGACTACTTTTAAAAAAACATGGACTATATGTATAGTTATGATGCCATTAATGTCATCAAATGCATCAAGTACATTTATAGGACTTATGACTTAGGTTTGTGTGTTTATCTAGGTCATTTTGTAGTTATCTAATTTGATTATATATTAATTTATAGCCATAGAATATTTGACTTGTTAAGACATCTTAAACAAGTATGCACTATAATACATGAACAACATTTAATTTCTATCCCTTTAAAGTGTTAATTTTTATTCAAAGAATGTCATTAAGAGGTTTTATAATTCCAAAAGAATGATTAATTTCTAATCCTAAAAAGATAAAATCCATTTTTGAATGGAAAACTCAAACTAATGTACATTAAGTTCATAGTTTTCATGGCCTTCCCACTTTTTCTCTCTGGCACATTGAAGGACTTCACTTGATTATAGCCTCAATTCTAGATTATATTGAAAAGGTTTTGTTTGAATTATGAAAATTGGTTCAAGTAGGCTTACTAAATTAAAAAAGTCATGACTCAAGCACCAATCCGTAGATTACTAGACTTTTCAAAAGTCATTGAAGTCGCATATGCTTGATGAGTAAGCATTGATAAAGCCCTAAGTAAAAGTGGTCCTCCAATTGCATTCATTAGAGAAAATTTAAATGAAAAAGAAAGAAATACCCCTATGAAAAACCAACATTATGTGATAGTTTAATCACTATGATATTAGAGACACAGTCTATTATCCCAACAATTTGTTCTTCAGCTTAGTCATGAAGCAGTTTGATTCAAGAATATTTAACTTATTGTATTCTTCATTTTGGTCAAATGAATTTAATTCATTCCCATGGTAAATGATTTGAATATTTACAAGAATTCACTTTTGTTTTAAAACATAAGATAGGAGTCGAGAATAAAGTTGCAGTTGTACTACATAGTGATAGTTGTATCGTTGTCATATTATAGAAAAAGATAGGCTTAACATACACAAAACACCTCCACCTATACACTATATCTTGGATCTACGAAATATCAATTTTCACAAATACAAAAGTGTTGTATTCCTTAAAATTTTTGTCAATATTTTGAGATATTATGGTGTAATGTTACACCAATGTATATAGGTGGACTTATTTTAGAAAGGCCTTGGTTATCGATTTGGATGTTACCTTAAATGGAAGGTCAATACTATAATTTTGTACAAGGAGCAAAGATCGTGCCATATCCTTGAATTCCCCCAAATAGAATTTCTAGCATAAACACTCCAAAAGAAAAAAGATAAAAGAAAAGAAAAACTAATTCATCGTTTCACTAGTCGGGATACAAACAATATTGAACTTCTCTAGTTTATGAAAATTAGAAAAATTCTTATTAATATAACTACCCCACCACCCATCATCCAACCCTTGTTAAATGAATTTGTGGAGCTGTGTACTTATGAATTGCTAAACGTTCCAATTATTAAGAAATATTTAGCATACTATTGATCTACTTTTTGACACTTCACTACCACATATACAAAATTATTAATAAATTTATTTGCTCATATAGAACTTGATAATTAAATGAGCTCATTCATAAAGGAATTAATTAAGAAAAGTGTTAGAGCATGTGATTTCCTTACTTTGTTTGTTCTAAAAAGCAAAAACTTGGTCCATGTGCATACATAGTCATGCCATTAACAAAATAATGATTAACTATAAGTTTCCATTTTTTACACTCAATGAATTGTTAGATCAAACAGTTGGAGCCACCATATTTTCTAAAATAGATCCTAAAGGTGGTTACTATTATGTTTGAGTCTCCTAAATGATGAATGTAAGACATCTTTTAAAAGAACAAAATGGACAATATGGATGGTTAATTATGTCATTCATCTTATTGAATGCACGAAGTACATTTATGAGACTTATGACTCATATTTTGTTCTCTTATCTAGGACATTTTGTAGTTTTCTATTTTGAATATATATTATTTTATAACAATTACACATTTGAATTATTGTTACATCTTAGATAGGTATGCACTATATTACATGAACAAAATTTATTTTTTAGTTAAAAGAACTATTGATTTTTATGGAATGAATGTCATTCAAAGGTTTTATAGTCCCAAAAGAAGAATTATTTACTAATCCTAAAAAGATAGAAACCATTTCTGTATGGCCAACTCCAACAAATTTATATTAAGTTCATTGCTTTCATGGCCTTATCACTTTTTATCAATGAATCCTGTGAGGACTAAGCATTATTATAGCCTAAATTATAGATCATATTAAAAAAGGTGGGTTTAACTTGGGAAAAGTGGTAAAAGTAGCTTTGCTAAATTAAAAGATGTTATGAGTCAAGTTCCAGTCCTTAGATGGCAAGACTTTTCAACACATTTGAGGATGTTTGTGCTTAAGGAATTGCCATTAGTGAAGTCTTGAGTAAATGTTGTCCTCTTATCACATTCATCAATGAAAATGTAAGTGAAAATGGAAGAAATAATCTTATTAAAAACAATATTATATGATAGTTTAATCATTAAGATATCAGAGACACTATCTATTATCCCATGAATTTATTCCTCATTTTAGTTATGAAGCACTTTAATTTAACAATATTAAACCTATCATATTCTTTTTTTTTGTCAAATTAATTTATGTTAGTAGCATGGCAAATGCGTTGAATATTTAAAAGACATTAACTTATACTTTAAAACATATGGTGAGAGTGGAGAACGAAGTAGCAAATTCATTAAGTCATGATGTTTGTTTGCTACTATAAGTGTTCCTTCATTTTAAAGTGTCAAAAATTTATATAGTGATTTTAGAACCTAGGACATATCTATCAAGCAGTTAATACTTTTCATAATAAGTTTCTGGTGATTATTATTTCAAAAATGGTTTTTTTTAGGATCATAAGTTTACATTTCCCACACATATCTTAACGATTTCCTAATCTACAAAATACATACTAGAGTTCTAACTATACATTTCGATCAAGGCAAACCCATAAGAGATGTGGCTAATCTATTCTATTGTCCAAGATTAGCCAAACTAGATATGCCGATTATTTCTAATATAGAACTTGTGTCATAGCTAAAATAGGTAATTATGTCAAAAGTGCATATACATAATTACTTATTCTACAATGACAATAGGAATATATAATTTTGGGCATTGGATTAGGATAACCAAAAACAATTAGAAAGAATGTATTTGTAGTTGATGATATATTTTTTAAAATGGCTCATTTCATGTGCTACAATAATTCATTAGTTGTCTAAAATATTTTAAAGATATTTCTTGATTAAGTTATGAAACTACATGGCTTTCCTTAAACAATTTTTTAGATTATGATATCAGATTATTAACTATTTCTAGAAATCACTTTGTCTCCTAATGGGAATGAAACTCAAGTCTTTATTAACTTAACGTCCTAGATAGATGTGCAAGTAGAAGTAGTAAACTAAAGCTTTGTTAATCTTCTTCATAGCCTAATAAGAGAGAATGTTTAAACCTATGATCTTTTTGTGTTATCCATCAAATTTGGTTAAAAAATAAAACAATGGGTTTGAGTCTTTTACTGATCATATTTTATCATCACATCGACATAGTACTGAACAAATTAATTTAAATAAAAAATATATATAAATGTCTAGTAGATGCTCATAAGAAACAACACTTATTAAGGATGATTATGTAAAGATCTATGTGAATTCTAAGAGATTCCCATTATAAACTCTTATAAAATTAATTTCCTTTGTTTGTATCGTGACTTATATATATGCTTTTTTTTATGTTATTTCATTGTCAATTCTAAACTTTTTAGATATTTTTAGCTTTGAATTTAGTATAGGACATCCTTGTAGATGTCCTATAATTTTATCAATGCAAATTTTGTTTGAAAATGTCCCTAAAAGTCATAAAATTAAGTTTTTGATTATTTTTCATTAATATCCATCTTTTTCCATAGCCAATATCACTAACATTTGTAACCATCATGCCAAACCATGCCAACCCACATGGCCATCTCAACCATGTTTTAAGTTTTACAATTTGAATGAAGTAACAAAGTGTTGTCTTTAATCTTGATTAATTACACTGTGTTATGTACAATCTATCTAATAGTGTATTTCTAGAGGTGCCTTAGGAAGTATAACAAGTGGCTCAGAAAAGATTATCATAACTCATTATCTAGCATTCACAAAAGTATGAAATCACCAAGAAAGTTGTTAATCACTTTATTTCAAATTTTTGGAAAAGTAATAACTAAGTAAAACTTTTTTTGTTTATCCAAGTGAATGACTGATTTTTATGTTTGTCTTTCAAAGAACTTCACTTATGTGTTTACCTTGACACTTTATCGCCAATGTGAGTATTGATAGTGTGGATTCTTAGAACCATTTTTTCTCTAGGTTGTCATCTCTAATGTTAAAGATCGATGAAAGTCTTTAGCTTTTACAAAACGTTTTACTTGCCAAATGTTCCTAAGATTTAAAATTCTAACGATATAACATCCTTGGGTAAGGCTATTTCTTTTTCTAAATATATTGCTTGACCCTTAGCACTTCTCATAAAAATAATAGTGTTCGCCCCCAATATCTCAAGGGAGGGGGGTTGTGCCTAAATTCCAAAGATATGGTAGATGATGTGATGGCTTCTTTGCTAACTATTACATTTTATTTCTTAGTATTTATTAATATAGTTTGTGTGATATTATTCACTACAATTCAAAAACAAATTGGTTTTTAATGTGTGAAGTTTGAAGAAGTTTCACAAACTTATCTCACTAGCGTAAATGTTTTATGTATCAATAAGTGTTATGTGTATATATTAAGGGACCCTTATGCTATTATGGAAAAATCTATTTTGTAATGTTTTCTCACAGTTCGATATAGCTTCATCAAAATTTTGGTATTCTTTGCACGAAGTTCTCAAATGGCTAAACATAATTTTGACTACACCAAACTATGTAAGTAGCTTAGTTTTTTTATTTTAAGGTATACCTAGTGCATGAGTTTTTATTTAGAACACTACGAAGCTATAGGTGATGATTCTTATCCTGTGGTGCCAACTAATGCAAATGTGCAACTTATATAAGTGATATGAATGATATAATATAAGCTTGAAGAAGTGGAAGATTTTTAAGATCCCAAAGAAAAAATGAGTTTTTCTTTAAGAAATTATTTGCGTTAGTGAGTACTTATGTAATAGATAAATTATTTTTTATTAGAGACCGACCATGAACTACAATTGATCCTTATTCCAAGAAGGAGCTTACAATTCATTTTATGCGTTAATAGAATTGAATGTTAACCTATTAACTTTCTTGATGTGAAAGTTTTAAATTCTTGGAATAATGAAAAGACTTAGGCTAAAAATCTTAGGAAAAACCTTAATTTTGCTATATCAAAATATTAACCTTCAAATGAAAAAATAATATTCATATTTGCAAATACATTTCAACTTCAAAAATTCAAGATTTTGTTAAGAAAATAACTATGAAATGGAATTAGTATAAAATGGCTTTTTGTAAAAAAAATTACTAGAAGAATCTCAACAAGATTCTCCACTTGATAATCAAGTTAGCTACCTAAACTAGTGTTTTATAGGCAATGAACCACCTAATTAGATTAAAATCAATAGCATTAGTCAAATTCTAAGATGTAGATTTGTTCAATCTAATGCACTATAGTGAAATCAAGGTTTATATCCAATAGAAAGAAAAAAGCTAACCATCAACTGGACTTTATATATGATGTCCATCAAATATTTGATAGGAATTTCATGCTCAATATATCGCATTTTTTAACATGGGTCAAATAATTTAATGAATAAGAACAACACATGAGCCAAAACTAGGTTTCTATAAAAAGCTAATTGGAAAGTAAAATGTACAGTTCGTTGAACTTAGAAAATAAAAGTTGAAGGGAGCGAAGTATTTGATAAGGTCAATGAACTTACAAAGAGGTATATTGTTTAGCTTAGCAATTAGTTTAGAAATTATCACATTGTGCTCATGCATTGAAATAAATAATGAGGAAAGATAAGGATAACAATTTCATTCTAAGGCTAAACTAAAACACTTACTACAACAATAAATACTACTTATATGTAAAAGAAAAATATATATTTTAATACTCAACATGAAATTTTAAGTTGAATTGTTAATTTTAAAAAAGTATAAAGTGCTTTTCATAGCCTACTAAGTTCATTTTGTAGACTTTAGTAATACTTCACTCTCTTAATATTTTTCTTGCAAAAGCTTAAATGTGCATTTTGGAACATCTTAGAAGAGCTATAACGAAACATTCTTCATAAAATATTTTGAAAATGTTCTTTGGTAATAATAATTCAACCATTCTATTATGACTCATTTTTTAATATCTCAAAAATGGTACATTGAATTTTATTATTTTTCCTTTTTTTAGAATTAGAATTCTTGTGCTCATTATTTCCTTATAACATGGATCAAGAGAAAGCAAGTCCCACTCTAGTGCTTTGTTTTAGGAAAGAAAGGACACACTTAGGGCTTAGTGCCCAGATTTTTTTGGGTTTTGTTTGACACCATAAAAATGAAATGAGGATTAACTTCTCATAATAAAAATGTAATAAGGGCAATATTTGGGTTCATGAAAATATAGAGGGGTTTAAACCTTATCTTATGTAAATAGCAACTCCAAAACTTTCTTTACTTATGAAGAAGTAGATAAGTACTATTGGGCATAAGCTTGGTAAATTAGGGGTCAATAAGGTCCATAGTTTTGTTAGGTAAGCCATGTCATGTTTGGCCAGCACTTCTCTTTAGTACATATTTATCTTTCTTATTTCTTGATTCTTTAATTGTTTTAGTCAATCTAGGTTTGGTGATCCACTCAGTACTTCTCTGAAGTACTTCAAAATTCTAATTATTCAAAATTCACCTTCGTCTTGGTTTTAGTTATATGACATCTAGTGAGTTGAAGTCAAAACCTTATGAAAGGTATCATGATAGCCTTATACTAAAATATGGTATCAAAGAATCCCATGAGGCCTAACAATGAGTAAAAAGTAGAGATTGTATTCGTTCTTATCTTATAAAAAATAAGATCTTTCAAACACACATTAATATAATTCATAAGAATCTTATGTGCATAAAATAATATGAAAATTAAATTTAAATATATGTTTCAAGAAAACATAAATTTTTAGAGGACGATCCTAAGTTGATAAATTATAATGTTAACTATCCTTATTCATGGATTGCACGAGGAACTTAATAGTTATATCATTATTTTGACATCATATTAGCTGTGAAGTTATTTATAAAATAATTAATCTGTTTGAATAATTAAGGTAATTTTGTTATATAAAAGCTTCATGCTAAGATCATACAATGCTTATCATAGCTCCCCTTGACTAGACTTATGCTTCACTTGTGTAGTAGATTTCAAAAAACATTAATATGCTTCACTTGTGTAGTAGATTTCAAAAAACATTAATATGTTATAGTACAAATATATCAAAAATTAAGCATCATTTGGTTGATTTCAACACTTGTTTGAATCTGCTAACATTAAGTTAAAATGGCAATTTACATTTATACATAAGATAATGTCTAATGAAAACATTTCTTATGATAGTGTTATGAAACATACATGACCAGTGAAATACACAATACTTAGTATAAATCATAACATTTCATGGCTCTGGATACTTGCATAAAATATGTAGGTAGTCATTCATGTAAGAAAGGATTGGGCTAGTGAGTAGTGTTACATAGCAACATAATGCACAACGCCAACATGAATAGGAGATATGTGATGTGTGTTATCATCGATTAGTGGAATTGGAGTGTTAAATACTCTTCTAGATGTAGCTTCTGTAGAGTAATTCATGTGTAATTAGTCTAAGTGATGTAAGGTATGCATATGTTGTATGAACAATATGTTTAGAATAGGAAATCTATGAAGATTTTAATGTATTGTGAGGGAAGAGGATGTTTTACTTAACTGTCATACAACAATTTGGATGAAATTATGATTACTAAAATTCTTATAAATAAGGCTCATTTTCTCCCACATTGTGGTTAAGAAAAAGTATGATAGATTTCAATAGTATTCAATCATCTAGGATAATTTCATCTAAACGGGTGGTTTTTCATGGGACTTTAATCGAAATATAATTTTTGGATTATGTTGGAGTGCATTCCTTTATTGCTGTAACATAGCATTTTCATACCTTCAAAATCATAAAAATCTCATGATTTTCTTTATAACTTCTAATCTCAATTTATTAGAGATATTTATGGCATATCTATGCAATTAAATTATGGTTAATGTTTCCTCAATTTCATTGTGACTACATTTCTGGAAAACCCCTTGGCACTATTTGTGAGCAAGAAAAGATCTAAACTAAAGACTTTGTAATAAGCTGATGACTACCAACCTTACATTGAGGCGTTATGCTGTGACAACATTTAGCTCAAAAGTAAGGCCTTTTGTTAGTAGAAATTGGAAAGATTTAATCCTAGGCTTGGAATAAAGTGTGTTAATGTGATAAATATTGCTTGTTTTCTTTTTGTTGGAGGATTGGGCACATTTTTTTGATAAAAGAATGTACTATCTAGAGCATTCTTGCACCACTCACGTTAAGGGATGGAGTGATTATGTAATCTAGGTTATAGAATTTTGTGGGGTGGATGTTCAACATTGTTTATTGGTAGAATATATGAAAAATTTTAAGTGATTTACTTTATTACACTATTCTTCATATTGTTTCTATAAACAAAAATTCCAAAACAAAAGATCAAGTATGATTTTGACTTATAAAAAATTTCATTATTTCCAATTCTCCTCCTGTGGTTACATGGAATAGAGAACATCTTGTATCAAAGTAGATTATTTTATTAATTAAAGAAGTTCTTTATTCCATAAGCTTAACACCATATAGTAGAACCTCTATAAGAAAATTACATTTTTTTTTTAAATTTGTAAAATACAATTTAGGATCATGCTCAACTACCCACCAATGTTCATGAGTCAATAATTTTCATTTTAGCAAAATCCTTTCCAACTATTTTTTCGAAAAAATTGATTTAAAGTCAAGGAAATTATTTGAAAAATTCATAACATTATTATGAATATTTCTTATGAACATAAGGACATAATTTTTTTTCAAAAGGTATATTATTTATTTTGTGGTATGTCATAAGAAATTTGTACTAAAATGTTAATGTAAAACAATTTCTTTGAGGCTATGTGTGTGTTAGATGGGTAATATGAAAAAAAGCAAAAGGTAATAAAAAGAAAAGGAAAAAGAAGAAAGAGAAGAAACGGAAGTGAAGGAGGAGCCCCATAAATATTATGGCGCTTGCTTGCATGATAGCAAATTATCGTGGTAAATATTCATCATGTGATGAAGTAAATTCAAATATTTTATTTTAAGATGAATCATGTTCATTTGTTGACGAATTGCATGTGAAATTTCAAAAAAATGAATATTTTTTTTTTGTAAGGAAATATTATACTGGCATGAGAAAAATAATAATGACCTTGAAATGATATATGATTAACATAAAAAAATATGAAATGTTAACACTTGATAATTATTTGAAGATTTCTTTTACTAATGAAGTACATGCAAAAAAGAATTTCTATGACAATTTTCCATCAGAACTTGATTCAATTCTAAATTATTTGATATTAGAAAATAAGTTCCTCAAAAATATAAATTTTGATTTCAAGGATAAATTTTTTTATTCCTTAATTTTTATGAAGTAAATTATTTGATAAAAAATAGTTGTAGTTTATATGTCATATATTCATATGCATGCATTCTCACAAACTCTTGTTAACATTGAAACTGAGAAAATGTATGCATGAAAATGGCTTATCATCAACGCCCAATTTCTATGCTTTACATATGAATCATCTAAGTTGATATCAAATTATTTCTATAGACTAAGTCAAATTTTATTACATTACTCTTTAAGGAAAACCATTTGTTGAATTCCATATAAATATGCTCCAATTCGAAGGTCATATTTTTTTGGATGTGAACTTAAAATGCTTCACCCTCACCACACATTACTACCTCTAACGAATATAAAGTTTTTTTTTGGATTCTAAAATACAAAGCTTAAGAAATCATGAAGGCCTCCCTACATAATAAGCTCCTACAGAGATTAAAATTAACTTTGTTTGTTTCAAAATGACATACCCTATTTCTCGTAAAGATTAGCTTCTTGAACTAATTGATTTGGGACTATGTAAGTAGATAATATTATCTCATCATTGTCCTTGAAATTATTGGCTAATTATAAAATCTATTATACATTTAAGTGTTTTTTGAATATTTATTCACAATGTTGGTTAGATGTCATAAAAATTAGTAAACTATATTCATAATGATTAGCTTCAAGAATTCATCATGTATTGAACATCTAATACCAAGTAATAAAGATTTAAACTTAGAATAATGCTATAAGATTTTATGATCAGTAAGGTTAATCATTTGCAAATATAAGTCAATTATTCAATTAATTTTGATTCACAAGGAATTAAGCCTCACCAAATTGATAAGTATGAATTTTATGTGAATACAAATAGGTTGAATAAGGAATGTAGATGAATTAGAATTTTAATTCCTTTATTATATGTGTTGGGCATTGTTTTTGACTTTCTCGTAATCTTGATTCATATGTACTTAACCCAGTCTTAAATTTTTAAATCTCAACCAATTATTGTACATATATTAGTTATGGTATCAAAATATCTAAGAATTAATGTATCTTCTCTTGACAAGTTGTCATGCAAGAAGGCTTGATTATTGTCCATTTTATATTGGAAAAAAATGTTAAATTATGATGCATGCAATTATTTCATTTTTAAGGAAAGAATACTTAATATTAAATATCCCAAATAATCTTTGTTTACTATTCCATTGGATATATGAGCAATATTAGTAAATAACAAAAAAATTAAATGGTCAAATATTTGTCATGGGCAGGCATTGAAAATATCAATGAATAATCTTAATTGTTTCTTGACTTGAGTCAATGGGAAACCTGGAGGTGAGTTCCTACACTCAAGCATATTTTAGTTATACTAAGCCAATGGGCAAGGATAACTAACATGTACTAATTACTTTCGATAAACTATTTGAGATGTTGACTTTGCCATGCATAGAACATCAGTGACTTTAAGAAAACAATATTTAAGTAGCATCATGAGTACCACATGAATGTTGTTTGAGTGAACATTAGCTCTAATTTAGGTTTTTTTAAGATTTTCAATATGGTAGCTCTGTAGTTTTTCACTTTGGATATAAAAGTGACAATATTTACTATAACTTAACTAGATGAAGCATAAACAAGATGTGTGTTGAAGTGGATCTAGTCAAAGAGTTACCTAGTTGAATCTAAATAACATAAAAATTGGAAACTCAAATATATTATGGCAATAAATGAAATATAGTAACTTAGTTATTAAATCAACTTCTAAGGCTAAGGTCACACTTCTCTTCAATGTAAACAAAATAAAATGTCACCAAATATGTAGCTAAAATGAGCACAAACAAATGTGTATGAATATAATCTCACTAAGCCATTATTTATGAATTAGGCAACATTTTAAATGAAAAGTCACTGCATTTTGATAGTTTCATTTTAGATAGGGATGTTTTATGAAACAATATTATGGAACTATGAAATTGTTCCACTGTAAGGAGTATAAAAAGTCACAAGATGTTTAGCTGATATAGTTAGTGGTAGAATTAGCACATGCTTAGGGAAAACAATGTTTGCAAATAAATTCACATGGAACAACACGAAATTTTGAACCAAATTATTGATAATTAGATTTATTTTAAAAAAAACCCTAAGGAAAAATAAAGAACAATGTTTACTTTTTGATTTACTTGTGTTTAACAATAAATCTTACCAACAAAATGGCTTATAATCAATTTAAAATTTTAGAAATGACTAACTTAAATGATCTACGAATTATAATCTAATGTAATCTAAAGAGGATGATTTAATCCTAGTTTAGAATAGGTTAAAGAGGCATCTTAATTTTAGTAAGATTTGTTTCTCAAATTTTTTAACAAATGAATTTTATTGAATAATATCCTAGCTTGTAATATAAGAGGCACAACAAATAAGAGTTATGTCAACTAGTTCATTCTTCTACTCAAAAAAATAATTATGATTACTCTCATTAAACCTATGGCTAACAATAGCTAATTGCACAGTCTATCTAAGAAACTAGATTTTAAGTACTACATTGGAAATAAATTCAATGAGATTTGGGTATTATGAAAGTAAAGCATCTAATGTGAAACCTTAAATGAGGATGACTCGTTAGTTCACTTGCTCATTGATAATCCATGGAATCAAGATGGTCTCTGTTATAGCTATATGTATGCTAAACTAAAGTTGTAAATTAAGAACACTTTAGTTCAAGGTGACTCAAACTATGCATGAAATGAAAGCACCATGGATAGAATTTGTATACTCTAATGCAATAACTACACTTGATGGACACAAGGTGGGAAGTAATGAATGAATTCGTTGATTACATCAATGAATGGTGCATAAAAGAACTCTTATTCATTGGGCCTTTATTTATATGGATAAGAAAATGAAAGGGAAAATGGTTCTAGAAAAGGCTACATTAATTGTTAGACAATCATGGTTATATTGATCGATTGTCAACAACAGTAATATAATATTTATGTTTAATTGGATCAAATTATTCTCATTTACTTCAATCTAGAAGGGATCCTACTCCTCTACCAAAGTTGTTAAAAAATGTTTGTGAAATTCTATTATTATTTAAATATTTAATAAATTTCTTACTTCTAAATTCACCTTTATTATCACTTCTAATGGCAAGTAAATTATATCTCAGCTCAATTTCGTTTTAGTTATCAAGATATGAAATTTTCAACAAGATTTGCTCCTTTTTTGTAGAAAAATTATTTATGTATACCTAGAATAGTCATCTAATATAACTAGTCCGTATTTCTTATGTCCTATACTCATGTAGTGTATATGTCCAAATAATTTATTTCAGAAAGTTCAAAGCCCATAGATAATCATCTACAAAAGACAATTTAGTTAAACCTCTTACTAAGTTATATTTAATCCTTTTACTAAAGGTATGTGTGCTAACATGATAAAGTCTTCTATACCATAAATTTAATCACTAATATATGACACAATATTTTATTTGGGAACTGCTTTCTTTATTAAAATCATGTAAATAAGTGTTTTTTCTTTTAGTTGTAACAACAACAATATTTCCATACTTACTTATTCTACATGCAACAAAAGCAAATAAAATACTAAAATTGCTAACACATAGTTGACTTATATTAGAAAAATTATACTTTACAATTGAAACTAATAAACTTTAGCAATTAAAAATGTTGAATTTCCAATAGTACTTAGTCATTTGGTTTATTTCTTTGAGTTGTCACAAAATACTACTTTTCCTTTAATGTAGGCTTCTTGTGGGGTGAATAAATTCATATTTCTAGTCACGTGTCTCAAATATCAACTACCCAAGAATCACACGTCTTACTTGTCCTTCAAAAGAAAACCTTCCTATAATTATAAATTAATTTTTAAGCCCGCGAAGCCAAAGATAGGAAATATAATTTCCCCTAACTACTAAGCAAAGATAGGAAATATAATTTCCTCTAACTACCAAGTAAAGATAGGAAATTTAGATTAAGTAGGAGCATTAATACCTACATGTGCTATATAATCAGTTTGCATGCTACAAGGATGTGTAAAATTGTTATAGTAATCCTGTAAAATATTTAAATTTCCATTACCCCGAAGAACACGAAATATTCTCCCATTGGAAACAAAACTATTTCTATAAATAAGTTTTCTATTTAACAATGAAAGAGTATTTCTCAAGGATTTAAGATCATTAATTCTATAACTAATGATGAATGCCTTTAATTTTTTGTGCTAATCCATCTTTAGCCTTCTACATTCCACTAAATATCTATTAGCCCAATCTCTAATATGTTCACAAATTCTTAAATATTCATTATCTTTTTCTTTTATTTACTTATTTTCCTTACTTATAGTTTCATATTATTACATACACAAATTAATTGTTAAGGTAATCCTTCATTATGGTAACTTACCTTTACTTCACTTATTGACATTCTCTTTTCTTGTTCATCCTCTTTAGCCATCATCCAAAATATCTCGTCATTTTTATCTTTCTCTTTGCCTGTGTTAGTCTCTTCTAGGTCATTTTAGGCTTTATTCAAGTATTTTTTTTTCACCTAGTTCTCACTCTTCATCATTGCAATCGTCTATTTTTCAATGCCATCTTACGCCATAAGACATGCTGGTTTGATATGTCCTAGTTTGTCACACTTATGACAAAGGATCTCCCCTTTTCATCTCTCTATGTTGGACCTTTGCTTTGTATATCTTCTTGAAAGACGAAAACTTTTAGTTGAACATTCCAAAATTAGGGCTACACTTTCTTCATCCATTGTCTCCACTTCTAAGGTATCTTCCTCTCTCTTTAATTCTATTGTTTACGTTATAGATGTGTTCATGACTAGTCAACTAGAGCTAGGTAAGAGAAAAAAGGAGAAAAGAATTAATAATGTTAATAAATCAAATAAACATTTTTCCAATAGACTCATTAGAAAACATTTTGAGCAACTCATAATCATATGTAATCATATTTATTTTAATTTCTTAGACAAAAGATGGACCTTTTTATGTTACCATTAACATGTGAAAATTTTTAAAAAAAATTCATGAATTCTTAATTCTATTAAATGTAACAAAATTGAAATCATAAAATAAATATTATAGCATTTTTTATTTAATTAAATTCTATATTTCTTCTTGGTATCCATGTTATTAATTTTTTTTTCTAATACACCTTAGAAATTTTTTTAAGTGCGCATTTACCTACTCACTAACTTCAAGTGAGTGGCTGTGCAAGTATTTCTATCGAGAATATAATGTTCTCAAAATGTGAAGGCATACTAAAGGATGCTTTTAGGTCACCTTTTTATTTGATGATTCAATTCTTAAATATTTAGTATCATATTTTGATGGCTTGTCTAGTGTAAAATAGATATCTTCAAAGTATCTTGGTTTGTTTAGTAAGTCCCAAGGATTGAAGAAATGTGCATCAAATTTGAAAATATGTTTTTTATTATAAAATACTAGTTTATTGATTTTAAGGAACTCTTATTTTGTTTCAATTTTAAACTACATTCATGTATCAAATTATTCAATCATCTGATTAATTTTACATATGAATATGATTCTTATTCTCAATCTTGTAGTCATTTTGACGATTAAATCATATCTTTTGTCAAATTTCATATTAGTTTTTTTGTTAAACCATGATTAAATAAAAAAATTAATTATGTTAAGTTTTTCATAACTAAAATTATAAAAAAAGTTTCACATTCCTGCTTATTTCAAAGTGTAAAGCTCTTGGGCTGGGCTTGCTTGAGCAGGCACTGGCTAGCCTTTGGTAAAAGCTGGGTAGCACTTCAACCAAGTATTTGTATGGGTTAGGTTAGACCTGTATAGACATCTATGTTACAAGTAAGCCTAGGTGATGAATTTCTATGCATACAAGGGGGAACCAACCCCAATTAAGTATAAATGTTAGTCCCTTATGGGTGGCTATAAAGTCCAAATATTTTTCCTTCCCGACAGCATGGCACTAAACCTCTTATGCCCATCTACATCAAAAATCAAGTCCATTTAGCATTGTCTGATCTTGGTTTTTTGTGATTGCATGATGGAGCTCACCTTCTCTTCATTAATCCATGATGATCATCCATCCAATTATCTTTTTGATCTCTAAGATCTAATAGTGATTACTGATTTTGTTGATTTCATATGATTTATTCCTAGTTCTGATGGCTGATGCTTCATCCTAACTTATCAAATGACTAGATCTCTTTTTATTTTATCATTCAGTCATGAATCTTTTAATTATCCATTTTAAATCCAATGGCTGAGATTAACTCTAACTTTATGGTTGTTCAATTTAATGATCCAGATCTCACCCAACATGATCCAATGTCCTAGTTAAAATCCATCTTGGTCAGATTGTCCATAGTTCATCTGCTTATTTAACATTAGATTTAATAGTTTGTATTGCCTCTGATTGGATCCAATGGCTCTGATTTTCCAAATGGCTAATAATTTAGTCGTTGTTGAAGAAACTTATTTTAACTTATTTATAAACGCCTTTTAAGCTTTCTGGCTACAGCTTTTCACATTACTTCTATATGCTTTATAACGACAATAATCAAATTATTTCAATAATTACCTAACTATTATAGATGGAATAAGTAATCAACTTGAGTTACTTTTTGAGATCTCAATAAAGCACTAATGAATATTGTACTTGTGTAAATTCTTTTGACATTAACTATGGCTTCTACTCAAATCGTAAAATTTTTAGAGCTAAGCCATACACATGTAAACTTTCCAATTTTTATTTGTCATCTTAAATTTAAGGTCATCGTACCTTGTTCCATTAATCAACGAGTATATAAAGTTATACAAATTTATTATGTGAGAGTCATATATTAGTTTTCACTTGAAAAGAATTTTTACAAAAACTTGTTCAAGTATTAATTCAAGCAATTATTTTCTATGGATAAACCAATTAAAACTTTGTTTATCAAGAAGGATGAATTGCTACGAAAAATATTTTGACATTTGAAAAAGTATTCTTGCAAAATATTTTAAAGTATTGATTTTAGATTATCCATTAACCTCAAATAAATCATTATTAAACATTTTTGTGTAAATTTATTTTTTTTAAAATAAATTAAATTTTTTAAAATTTTGAAAGAAAATTTTCAAATAAAAAATTGGAAATAATAAAAAAGTACAACAATATTTGGTGACTAAATTCGAATTTAAAACTACAAGCTCCTCAAATAAGGGCTATGAAAAAACAAAACTTATTAGCATAAGACTTTGAAAAAAATTCAATGCTGACAAAAATGAAATAAAATAAATGGGCTATAGTAATCTTTCAATGAAATGTCACTTGTAGAAAAAGAAAAATTTCAAGAGTTTAGAATTTGATGGATCTAATAATCTTATGCTTAACGAAATATATAATGAAGCACAAATGTATTTTTATTTTACTTGAATGAAAAAGAAAGGTGGCTAGAGCTCCAAGAATGATGGACACAACAAATGTAAATAATAATTAGCATAAGTTGTTAAGACTTAAATTTTGTAGCTTTAAATGTTCTTTTTCCTTCACCAAATTTTTATTTTAAAAAATGTACTATTTATAGAAATCTTTTAATGATTAAAAGAAGTTACAAAACATCCCAATTAGTCACTATTGATAGAATGGCTTCAATTCAATAACTATTTCAAAATAGCTGTGTACAATATATAATAGGTTGGGTGGCTCAATAGTGCTCATAAAATACCATTGCAATCCATCAATCATCATTAGGTTTTTTTGCATATAGGAAAGATTATGAAAAATGAGAGTTGAATGATTGAAAATCTTGATCATTATAGTACAAGTTGTGTAATTAGATCAAGGTAAGTGATAGCTGCTTAGTTGATTTTAATGTAGATTATTAAATCTCAAATTTATATGATTGAATCAAAGTAACTCTTAAATACATTATTGATTTTAATCTGGACCATTATATTATAAAAATGAATTATTACATAGCTGGATTTTTTCTATACATTTAAGAAAGAAAGATAAATCTCAAACAATTTGATCTTGGAAATTACATGACCGGATCACTAGATTTAAATCTACACATTTTTTAAAAGTTGACGATTATTTGAACATTTCATTATGATGACTATGGGTTCAAACAATTGGTTTTAGATCTACATGTTTTAGAAAAGAAAATTAATTTTATATATTTTGATCTAACCACAAAATCTAATAATGCACATTTGCTTCCAAATATTTAATGTTATATATGCAAATGAATGTGTAATTTTTTCACACAATTGTTTACCTTCTTGTGAGGTAGTTGTATGTACTCTTTACTTGTAGGTATATAATTAGTCAAACATATAAGATTGGATTCCCTCTAGTTCAATTTCGAGACCCTTGCTTATTAAAATGCACATAATGGGTTCCAGTGAGATTCCATGGTGAGATATTATAGATAATGTGTTCAGGAGTAATTCCTTGACTCAATTATCGGTAGACATCACTTATTTGCATTATTGGAAGATGGTTTTGAATGAAGTCACCAAGGTAAGATGATTTCTAAAATTATGAAAGTTAGGAATCTTAAATTTTCCTAGATGATTAATTTAAATAAAGATTTTAGTGACAAAAAAGTTTAACTTTGATGTTTTACAAAAATATTTTTAATTAAGCTTAAAATTTTTATTGAAATAAAAGTAAACTTCGAAAAATTAAATTTAGGAAAATCTCATAATGATCTGTCACTCCAACTATGATGATCTTCATAGGGTTTGACATTCTCTGTTTTATAAGTTCTTTAATAAGCATAAATATCAGTTATTAAAAAACAAAAAATTCAATTTGTCAAATTAATTAGAAATATTTAGGTGTTATCTTCAAATTAAGTATCATAACTAGTGTTAAACTCAAAAATAAGAATTTTAAAAGGCATGACATTGTGTGATCAATATGCATATTAAATTCAAGGTTTTGTTTTAACGTTGTTTCAAATCTTGATATGTGTAGATTAAACCTACGATTAATTTAACTATTTATAGTTTAACTATTAACTATTATTTAGCTTTTTTTTCACATCCTACTTTTATGATAGAGATTGACATTTTTACTTCCATATAGATCACATAAAGCTATGCCCCTTATAATGAGTAAGGAAAAGTAAACCTATATGCCGTTATTTTTTTAAGTGATTAGTTTAATAATTCTGACCTAAAGTACAATATAGAAGACATGTTCTAGATGAGAAACTATTACACTTAGAGCTCCATCTATTAGCTCGAAAATTTGAGGTTAAGCCATTCTTAAATAGTGCCTGCAACACTTATTTACTTGTCTTCAATTGTGGATTTAACAATGAATCAACTAATCGAGCCCTATAGTAGATTAACCTACCTGATGTTGAGATACATGATTTAAAACACTCTAAAAAAATTACTAAACAACATAATAATTTTGTTTATCATTAACATAAGATATAAGAAACATTGGTTCGTTGTAACTAACAAAAAGAAAAAAAATTTAATAATTAAAATTTCTTGTTGAATAATTACTTCAATAACTAACAAAAAAATAAAAAAATGAGTGATGATAAAACCCTTCCAAAAATAGTCATCTTTGCTCTCTTACTTTTTTGTATTGTCATATTGGGATCAATTATAATAAGCTTATGTATTACTTATTATTTATACACACATTGATTGTCAAAATCATGCTCTACCTCATTCTACCTAAGTATGATTTTTAACTATTGTAAGTCATGCACTAATACTTGACATGCATCACTTTGTGCACTGATTAGTCCCAACATGGCTTAGAAGCATTGCCTATGTCAAACTAAAACATCTTTGTAGAAGAAATGGCCTTTCTTGGATCCCTGGCCACATCATTTATTTAACTTTTTTGCACTTACGTTATAAAATTTAATTGTTTTAAATAAATTAATAATTTGCTTATTTTTGTTACAAATTTACTATGGATGCCATGACATGAACATTTGTTTGCAAATAAGCTATAAATTTAAATTTTAATTTTTTAAGTTTTCTAGTATCTTGATTTTTTATGTATTTTAGTAGTTTTGAAATTTTCTTATTGAAACATTAACTTTGTTTAACTTGCAATATCATGAATTGAGTTTTGATATTATTTTATGTCAACAATTTAATTTTTTCAATTATGGTATTTAAGTTTTATTATGTATTTGTAATATTAACGTTGGTAATATTTGTTTTTTTTGTTAAGTATTTATTTCAATTTATTACTTTAAAATATAAGGACTTTTAATTTATTTTATCTAATTTTTGGCACTACAATTATTTGAAAAGCTCATTAATTTTATATTGTATTTAATATTAGTCTTTTTCAGAATAGCGAGTTTTGCATTTCATATTTTCTTACATGTTAATTGTCTTGAGTCTTTTTATTTAATTATTTTATTATATTTTTGAATAAATTTTTATTACTTTTGCAATTTTTTTTATGAAACGTACTTGCTTTCTAAGTTAATTATTAGTTAAAACTAATTTTGAAAATATAAGCCTTTTATGTTTTCATGAACATTTGATAATACTACCGTCGAAGTAAAAATTTTTTCATCGAACATTTTTTTCAATTTTTATCTCTCTTATATAAAACAAATTGTCGTTTCACCATTTTTCAATAGTAGTAAGTGTTCATCATTTTTAAAATTAGAAAGAGTCTTCAAGAACTTAAATTTTGACTCATTAAATGATTGTTTTTAAATCATATGATTATAATTGCTTAATGCATTGGAGTTTTATCAAAATGATATTATAGATATCACCTTTGATGGCTATGTTGTGTATATAATTTATAAGGCTAATATTTCTTAATTTTATATATTAGTAATTTTATTATTATTGAAATGTTATGTTTATTTTTTTTAATTATTTTAGCATCAAGAATTATATAATAAATTGAAAATTTGTTGTTTTGTATCATTGTATAATTTTTTTATATTAATATATTATTTATCTTTGATGCGCGGTTTATGATTTTTAAATTCTTTCTATATCATTTATTAAAAATATTAACAAATTATTTAAAAATCTTGAATGCTTAAGTTCAATAAAATATAATATAATTTTTTTCTTCTATAAAATTATTTTAAAATATTGCAAGATAATTAAAAAAATCAAAACATAAAAATAAAGAAAATACATAACATAAAATTTCTAACATTAAAAATAGTTATATATTTTTCCTAAATAGTACGAAAGTCAATGCTTTATTTAACATTCCATTACATAAAGTAATAAAAAAATTAAAAAATTAGTTTTCATTATTATTAAATATTGAAGGATATTAAATTAAAAATATAATGTTTTAGAAAAAAATTAAAGCATTAATAGAAACTTTGAAAATATGATAATATATAAAAAAAAACTTTAAAGAAAATAAAACATAACTATAATGAAAATTAACAAAACAAATTAAAACTATTTATCAAATTTCATGTATAAAAAATTGGGGTGACTATGTTCTATGCTCTAGTAAATATTGTAAAAGACGTTTTTGGATTTAAAAAAGAAGATGATTAACAGTGCCAAATATTAAAGTTATTTAATAAAATAAGCGTTATCATAAAATGCACATATATGTATACAGATATAAAATATTTTAAGATCATAAAATCGATTACAATATCAAATAAATTCAAATAACTTAAGTATAAAAAACAAGTTTTTGTTATATTAACAAAACATAAATAACCAACAAAAAGTAATATGACATTTCAAATAAAAATGAGCTAAATATTTCTATTTCTTTGATGATTAGAGTCTAATTTTACTATTTAATATTATTTTAAAATTGGCACTAATAGTAAGAAATATATTCAACATTAAGAGGAAATATCAACTCATATATTCTTTAGTCTTCCCCTTATTTATCATTTAAAGGTTAAACAAGAAAATGAATACTAATTTGTTATTGTTTTCATTTTTTTCATGTACTTTCTCTTTAGTATTTTACATTTTTTATTTAAATTTATATATTTATTTTTTTGTATATGTTTTGATTTTTAATATGTTTTATTTGTATTGTTGGTGTTTTTAGCTTACTATATGTGGATGTATATTATTCATGTATTATGTAAATAGTTTATTTTATTAAATAATTTAAAATTTAATATATTTATTATATTATTTTTATAATTATTTTTTAATTTTAAATTTTTTTTAAAATTATGATATTTTAGGAATGTTTTTTTTTTAAAAAATTATTATTTTATAAATCTATATGAAACATAAAATTAATTGATATTACGTAATATCTAATATTTTATAGTTTATATGAAAGTAATTTTTGGTGTTATGAAATGTTTTTGAATAAAAATGGTTTTTAACTATTATTAAAACTTTATATATTGTGATCCAACATGCTATCTTTATTGGCAATGACATACCAAACAATGTTGCAAACTATTTTTTAAGATCAAAATAATTTCATGCTAAACATTACAATATTTCTTGAGTGTTCCATCCAATAATTGACAGTATGGAACCTTTTTAGTTGTTGCATTTGATGTGAATTGATCCTACTAAGTTCAACTAGCAAGGAAAAACTAGTGATTGTACGACATATAACATATCACGTCATTTGTAAGAATATATCCAGAAATGAACAGTAATTGCATTTGTGAAGATCATTTGTCTAATGTGATAATAGGAGACATCATCTTGAGGCAAAGGTATCTAAATCTTGAGAGTATGTAGAGTATCCATATAACATATTTGTCTAAGGTATCATCTTGCGAGTACTACAACTACCTGATGAATAGTCATCAATGACTATATCATTATTTTCTAATATGAAGATATGTAATTGACCGCATAATACTTTAATAATTAAAAGTTTTCTTACGTTACATTTTTTATTTATAGCATGTCATACATATTTCTAGTTTTTACTATGTTCATTTCAATAAAATAATTTAATTA
Organism: Vanilla planifolia; assembly: GCA_023846275.1. Classification (NCBI taxonomy): domain Eukaryota; kingdom Viridiplantae; phylum Streptophyta; class Magnoliopsida; order Asparagales; family Orchidaceae; genus Vanilla; species Vanilla planifolia. The sequence goes on along the minus strand of JAIUJO010000032.1, from coordinate 460,742 downwards.
CGTATTACTAAAATCTCATTTTGAAATTCAATAATATGGCTCTACTATCGATTTTATTATTTTTTATATTTTATTTATATAATTAAATATTTCAAAAAAATCATTATCTTTGCAATATTATTTTTTATGCAATAATATTTTTCTTTTTAAAAATTATATATTTTATTTGAAAGGTTTTTTTACATATTTTCCACTTGTTAACAAAATAAAGCTTGACATACAATAAGAAAATTATGTTTATTTTATTATACATAAAAGTTTGAATATTTAAAAGTTATGCGTATCAATATTTATATTTTAATTTAATTAATCACTATAATTGTTTTAATCTTATTGAGGTGTATAAACATATTTCTCAAGATTATAATAATAAAAAATCATATATTTATGTACTATTACACATATAATTTTAATTGTTATTGCTTGTTATTTATTTGAAAGTTTTATAATTTTCGTAGTTCTTTTCTTGTGTTCAAATCATAAATATTGAATTTCTCAGAAAGATTATTATATTATGTTTTGCATATTATAAAGAATTATATGCAATAGTCTATTCATTAGGTTTAACTTTTATTTTATATTTAATTATATTTGTATATTTACTCCTCTTGTATTGTTACATACAATATTATTCTTATGATCTTTAATGCTTTGCTTTTTTTATTTTTCTAATACCTTTTTGTTTAACAAGAATAATTTGTAACAATTTTCGTGATCAAAATTATTACTTATTTAAAAAAAATTAATTTCAAATATTCAATGATGTTGACTATCATAATTATCTTTTTGCTATAATTTTTTAGAAAATATATTATAAATAACTAAACCATTATGAAATTTTTTTGAATCTATTGGTAAAAAAAATTCAAACTTTAAATGTATTGATGCTATGATTTTTAACACTTATTAATTTATCATTTCCAGCATCATTGCATAGCTTGTACATTAATAGCACTAGTTCTTGACATATTTTCTATATACTGAAAATTTACAAGTAACGTAATGTATTATGTTTTTTAATTTTTTTTATGAATATTCTTTGTAGGTCAGCACATTAATCATTACATTATAAATGAATGATTTTTATTAATTTATACAATATTTTTGTCACATAATTTTTATATTATTATAATTACATTTTTTATGTTAATGTTAATATTTTAAAACTTATCTTGCTTAGGTTATTCTTTATTCCTTCAAAGTTGTATAACCTTATTTAAATTATAAAATTTTAATTTTTTTATATAAGAACCAAAACACATTTAAATTTCTCAAATAATTATTCATAATTTGTACGTACAATTATCTCAATTAAGAAAATATAATAAGTGTCCAACTTACATTAAAATATTACACAAGTGACAATAATAATATTTAAGGTAAATAAAAAATTTTAAAATTCAATCTCTATTTTTAAATTATCTAGAACAATTTGCATAATGCTGGTCAAATTTCAAACAAAATGTTTAATTGAGTGATCCCATAAAATTCAGAATATACACATTTTTTATTATGTAGATGCCATTTAGCTTTATTTCTTGATTAATTTTATTTTTGTCAGTTTAGTTATTATATTTTGAGAAAAATATGGTATCTTAATTAAAACATCATAATTATTAATTAATCATTAAAAATATTTAAAGTTTGAACAAGTGATTTCTTAATGAATATATAATGATACATTATTAATTGTTTTTACATTAAAACATAGAATATTAAAAATTAGGTGTATGTATTATGAGATCGTAGACCTTGAAAAAGGAGTATTTATTATTAGAACATTTTATTTTATAATTTTTAAATTTTTATTACTATCTACATATTTTTCACTTTTTTTACATTTGAATATTTCTCATTGCTATTGTGTTTGTTTTTTTTTACTTCAGTTGTATAACTTGTTTTTATTGTTAATGTTAAACTATTTCACTTGTGTTTTAGTGAGGTTTATTTTATATTAAAAGACATACTTTTTGTGAAATGAGATCCATATAATTAAACATTTTTTGTTTTAAATATTTTTTCATTTTTGTTTTATTTAAGGTACCTTCTTTGATAACGTTTGAAATTACTTGAACAATTTTCTTTTTATATAATTCAATATTTCAATGAATAGTTTAAATCATTTAATGCCCTATAGCTTTCTCTATATCATTTCTATTTTATTAAAATACGTTTTCTCCAAATATTTGCAAATTAAGTTTTGATTATTTTTTGATTGAAGTGTAATTTTATTCGCTTAAATTTTTTTTATAATATTACACAAATTAAAATAATTTAAAAATATATTTTTTGTATGGAAAATAATTCTGACTTACAAAGTTTTGTTTTATTGTCTGTCAAAAACATATTTTAATAACAAAAAAATGATAAATTTTATGTTGGAAAAACTATCACATAAATCTTCGAAGTAATTGAGCATTGAAAGCTTTATATTAAAGCAAATATAAAATAAATTATTATAATGAAGAAATAAAAGTTTATTTTATTAAAAAATATTTAAATCAATAATAAATAGGAAACATAAATCAATTATATATTTTCAATAATCTAAAATATCTAGCATTTGAAATAAAATTATTTGTGCAACAAATTAAATAAATTTATATACTACTCAAGATGTTGATAATATAACAATAAAAACATACATTATTTCAAAAATACAAATAGCAATGCTTCGATAAATTTTCAAGAAAAGTGTTTTTTTAAAATAAAACAACTGAATTACAAAAAGAAAGAAAGGAATACCACAAATTATTTAAAATTATGAAAACAATATTTAAATTTTTTCAAAATACAAGGCATATTTGTTGAAAAACAATGAAAACGTTAAAATAGTCAAAAAATTATTAAATAAGTAAATAACATACAAACTAAGATTGAAAGGAGAAATAATTCACTATTGCAATAATATTTAAATAATATTTTTGCTAATAAAAAAGAAATAACATATTTTAAATTGAGAATAAAAAATATTCTCATAAGAAGGAGGACTTCCCATAATAATATATGTGAACGATCTTACATTATTTAAATATTAATAAAAAATAATGCTAAATAATAAAAAAATATTTTTTATATCTATGCTGTGGCCCTCTAAATACCTAAATTGATGCATTATAAAGAAGCTGAAAAGCTAATTAATATGGACATAAAGCTTTTAAATCTTCAACAAAACTACATTAATTATGTAGTACTATTTACTTTTTTGTTTTAAGTTTGCACCATCTATTTACTTGTTATTTACTTTGCTCTATTAATTTATTTCATATTTTTTTGTTATAAAATTATTCAGGTAGTCCAAAAAATATTTTTTTCATAATTTAGTTATGAAAAAACAATTTTCACATTTATAGTATTTTGCTTATGCTTATAGATATTTGCATTTTTAAATTTTTAGATTTTAATTCTTAATGTAATTTTAAGTTTCCCTAAATTTAAATATTTAGAAATGTTTTTGTTAAAGTTTTGTGCATATAAAAATTAATTTATATATTCATTATAATTGTGTTACTTTTTTTTATATTTTTGTATTATTTATATGAAGATAATATAATTTTTCATAAGTTCACTGTTTGATATGATAGAATTTTTTTAAAGTATTTATGATTTTTCTATTTGTAATAACTTATTTATGATTCATATATTAATAAATGATGTATATTTTAATGCCTTGTTATATTTGTAAACAAAACAGCCACTTCTTGACATGTTGATCATATAAATTTATGCAATTTAGAGTGCATATTTTGTCAATAGTTTTATTTATTTTTGTTCCTTAGTTTTGTCTATAAAATTTACTTTCTCACATAATATTCAAAAAAACAACCAATATTTCAAATTTTTTAATTTCAATAATTTTATATATTTTAGTTATTAATTATCCTTTACTTTTACTAACACATTTTTAGATACATAACAAAGTATTCTTTAATTAACACTTATGAATATTTTTGATATATTATGAAATAAAAGGCATATTTTGTATAATAGATTTTCAACCATATATTATAAAAATATTTGTTTGCATTTTAAAGTAGATTGCTGAAGATAAATTTCTATTTCTTTAATTGCTTTTGTTATTTTCTTTGATAACATACATTGCATATTTGAACTTTCAAGTTTATTTTTTGTTAATATTTTGTAGGCACATAATTGAAAAAAAGCATTTATATATATAAAGTTAATTTCCCTTTTCAATGATTTAACTTTTTTTTAATAAATCTGATTTACACCGCTTTCAATAAGTTAAGCATTCTTTTATCTTAATAATTTTTTGAATTCTCAAGAATTTTAAATTTTTTAATTTCTAATGCAATCATTTTTTCCATTACTATGAAATTTTTATTGTGCTTTGCAAATATTTAAGGTAGTTTACGATAACGATGATGTCTCATTTGTTTGGTTTTCATATGCTTTGTTCGAGTTATCATTATAATACTTTTTATTTAATTATAACAAAAACCAACAATGCATCTTACAAGAATTGACATTTTTGTTTACAATAAATCATTATTTTATTTTCAATATGTTAAAACTCTTTAACGACACATATATTTTATAAAGAAGCATGTTTATATATTGAAAAATGTTTTATGATGAAATGCAAATAATTCTTATTGTTGAACATTGTTTACCAAATACTTTTTTGATGCCAACGAAATCTTATGTTTTTTTAATGATTTTTTTAGTGATTTCTTAAACTTGCAACAATCAATAAAATATTGATTAATCAATTAAAAAAACACCATCAAGTGTACATGGAGTAATTAATTTTTGAAGATAAGTCAATGAGTGTTGGTGGTTTTTTTAAGTCTAGCTCTACTTATAAATTAACGTGTCATTTTCTAAGCACTTCATAAAATAGTTTCCTATAAAAAATTCATAGCGTATACTTTATTTTTGTTATAATTATAAAACGTATCACTTTATGTTTGTATGATAAATATGATAGTATTATATTACGCAATAATGTTAAATATAGGTGAATATAAGGCTTCATTTAATACATTTTTATATTCACATAAATGTGTCTTAGTAAACATTTATTATATAGATTTCAAGTGTTAAATGGATCAACTATCATAATTTGCAAAAGCAATAAAAAAATACATTACTTATGCCTTTTGTATTTGTACAATTCAAATGTCTTATTATATGATCTACATTACATGGGAATGAATAATGATTAAGTCGAATGTGATCAATTGAGACATGCATCAATCACACTATTATTATTATGTATTAAGGTGTGTAATATTAGAAATTCATAGAGAATTATATTATATGCCTTACCATACGATATAATCATTCGATAACTGGATGGGAAGCTAACAGTTATTATGTGACTTAAAGTTTCAACTGTTGCATAAATACAATAAGGCCATCACCAACGTAGAATTAATAGTTATGGGCTTGGAGTTGAGCACAAAATTTATAAGTGAGCTAATTTTTTGTACTTTTGTGATCTTAAGTTCATACTGATATAATGAGATTAACTGGGTTGAAATGTGCATTATTGGAAGACTATACTATGTATTCGTATTAGTACAATAAATCTTACAAATAACATTTAGATATATTTTAATTGTACTAGTCCAATTCCGATGTCATTGAAAGATAAATTTAGACGTTCTTGCATTACTATTTGAGTTGACTGGTGTTAAATGTAAGAAATAGTTATGTCAAATCACCAACAATCCCTATATGCTGCTTCTCCAAAATTATTAACAACTTTTTTAATGTAAATATACTATAATTGAAATTTTCGTATAATAATAAAATTTTATGCACTATAAAATTTTTTTTAACATCCAAAAAGACATTTCAAATGTTATCATTTATATTAGTTAACTTCATTTTTTTAGTTTATTAACACAATGAGCCAATTTTTTTTAATTAATCAAAATCATTTTATTTCTTACATATTTAAAAGTTAATTTTTATAAATACATATTTACTATTGTTACACTACTGTAACTTTTTTTCTTGTAAAAACTAATTATTTATTCTATTTTTAATTTCTCATGGATCGCGGTCGTCTTTTAATTTATTATCTTTCCCATTTTCAATATTACGTCGATTAAATTTTTTTTTGATTAATTATTTGTTTTTTGCTAAATGATTCAATAGGATCTTTATTTGTTAGATTTTAATATTTTGTCTCTTTTATTTATGTATGACCTTTTTAATTTGCAAGCTTACAAAAATACATTAATAGAATTACGATGCCATACCATCAAGTGGTCCTTTTTTTTATTCTGACTGTTGTTAATTATTTACAATATTGGGTTCAATAAGTTTATATTTTCATAATATATTCAATTAAGTGTTATAAAAAATTATTTTGAAAATATAATTTCATTTGATGTCCAACATATCTACTTTTTTTAATAATTTTATTGTGTTAACTTATTTATTAAAGATTGATTACTTTGGAAAAAAAGCAAAAATATTTATTTGGTTCTCCTTTTAATTTTTACAAAAATATATGCATTACTTGTAAATATCATTACTACGGTATTATTTTTAAAATTTTAAAACTTTACCAGTATTAAATAACTTTGTATTTTCTTCTTTCACTAAATATTTACATTTCTTGTCAATAAATATTTTTGCGACATATTTGTGTCAAATTATTAAAATTTTAATTTTTTTTAATTTTTTCATTAATATATTAAGAACTTTTAATTTACGCACAAAAATGTTTGGCAAATGCTGAAAACGTTGTATGGATTATGAATACAAGTATTCACTCTAATTTATTATAATTAATCTTTATTTTCTAATGACTTTTTTAAATAAAATATACAATACAATCATACCACATCTCTAAAAACCGAATGTGTCATAACATAAACAATATGAAGGGCTCATCGATTCAATCGTCTGCCTTCTTTATATCTATTAAAAAAATGTTTAAAGGAAAGCCAAATGTTGTTATTCGTTTGGATTTTTTCATGACATTATTATCTCTAAAAGTATTCTATTTTTAACATTTTATATTTCTTTTCAAACGTTGAGCATTTTTTAAATGTTTTAAATTATTATTACGGCAATTGTTTGGTATAGTATTTTTCAAATTTTTTCTACTTATTAATAAAAATTTGTTTGGTCCTAATTATTAATTTAGTATTTTGTTGCTGAATCACATAAGTATTTAAAATATTTTCAAACTTTAATGATTAGGGTATTGGAATCATTTTTTAAGTAATAATTTAATATTTCATTATTTTTAAGTATATTTTTTTATTTGTTATAATGACAATTTTGCAAAACACATTGAAAATAAAAAAACCCTATTTGCTAATTTTCAATACTGACTATTTTTTCACTAAAGTTATTTTTCAGATGTTATTCAACTAATTTTAAGATAATATTCAAATAATTTATCTAATGTTTTAATTATTTTCTAATATGTGTTTTTATCATAAAATATCATTGAAAAAAATATGATAGTGTTTTATTAATATATTATATCATAGAAATGTTTTTTCTAATATAATGTTTTATTAAACTATTATGCTAATTCTTCTCAACAACTAAACATATTTTTAACAAGATAATTTTTAATTTTATTATGTTGATGTATGTTTTTATTTTGAAGAAAATTCAATATATTATTCTTGATATATGTTTTTGATTTATATGTCACACAATATATTTTAAATATTCATATGTTTGTCATTTTTTAGCAAATTTTTCATACATAGTTTTTACTATTGTTATTATGACGACATGTTATATTTACAAGAAAGTTTTTAGTTAAATATTATGCAAAATGATTTTATTAATGTTTTAATTTTTTAAATATATATAGGTTTTATAATTTTACGCTTTGTTCTCAATGTTAGATTTTTTTGTTATGTTTTGATAATAAATTTAATTTTGGAAATAAATTTTAATTACATTATTTAAAGGTTCAAGATGTTATGGTCTTAATAGTTAAAATTTATTACGTTATTCCAAAATTGTTATATTTATATCAACATATTTCTTATCATTATAATTCCTAAAAATATATTTTTATAAAATATTTAAAATTTGTTTTAAAATATTGAATGTTTTTTTGTTACAAATTTTTTTTTTATTTAAACATTTTTTATTATAAAATATTATTTATGAATTAATTAAAAAATTGTATAACATGTTATGTATGCGATCTTTAATAATAATAAACTAATTTTCTTTATATGATTTTTCATATTTTGTCTTTTTCGGAATTTTTTAATTTCACAAACACATTTATCATGTGTTTTTTACAATAATATTGTACCTTTGATAATCAAAGTATAGACTTAGTATTTTAAATTCTTTTTTTTTTATACAATATTTCTGACTTAATATTCATTACTAGTATTTTTTGGCAACGTGTTATGTGAAAACTTTATAAAGCCATTAATATTGTATATTAGTTTTTTTTAAAATAATTGTTAAACATTTTTCTTTTTCAATAATATGTTGTCAATGTTTTTATAAAAAATGATATTTTTTATCAGAACATTTAAGATTCCATTTTTAAATTTTATCTATAGGATATTTTATTTTCTATTATTTTGTTTGCTGTGAACAATTATAATTTCCTCATCTATTATATAAGATAAATTAATATATTATTTTCGTTTTGCGACTATATTATATGATTATTTTAAAAAAAAACTATCTTTAAGTTCTTTTGCTACCTTTTTTTTACAATTTTTAATAAACTGGACTACTTAACATTATTGGGTAACTAGCAACATTTTTTCTTACTATGTTATGAAATAATTTTTAATTTTTTTAATAATCTTTATCTTAAGTATTATTATTTTTTCATTGTTCCATAATTTCATATAAACTTCAATATGTTAGGATTTTCTATTACAATAATGACATCAGATATTAAAAATGCATAAAAACCTATTATTCTTTTCTAACATATAATTTTTAATGCAATTGTAATATAGCAAAAATATAATGCATAAATGTAAGCCTTAAGTATATTTAAATTATATTTCCTTCTAATTATTTAAATTAAGAAAAATTATGAAAAGATATTAATAATAAATTAGTTTATAATTTACAAAATTGAGAACTATGTCAATGAAATTAGAAGCTTTAAAAGCAATGAAAAGTAAAAAAATGTCTAATATTGTTAGGCGTTTAAATTGTCCAACATATATGCATAAATCCTCACAATATAAATTGAATTGCCGTAAAGTAAATAGGAAATACCAAATTTAAATCAAAATGAAATTTTATAGTAAAAAAATAATAAAGGATAAGACACATAAAGTATGCAAGAAGGTCCGCAAAATTGTAGTTCTAGCTAAAGAAAATGATAATATTTTATTCAATAATTTTATTGAAATTTTTTAGTAAAGAAAGGAAGTAATAAAATATACCAAATGTATATGAACTTCAAAATATTTAGCATAATTTTTCAAAGTGCATGAAAAGATATTTAAAAAACATTGTAAAATAATTAAAACAAAATAACTAAACAAATACTTAAAACATTAAAACAACATTATATTATTTTAAAAAAATTATCAAAGTTGCGAAAGAATAAAAAATATTTTATTATAAATAAGAAAGCTAGAAATATGATTTGTACCAAGGAAAAAAAGGTAAAACAAAACATAATTGTCATATATAAAGAATCTACTACGATTTATTTATTTGTAAGAAATTCTATTCAAATTACATCATAGAAGAGATTTATAGAAAAATTTAAGTTAGATAAAATTATTATATTCATGATTATACCAATTAAGAAAGGGTATTGGATTCGTCGAATTATCTAAACATTTTTGTTATTATTTAATCATCTGAGTTATTTAAATTTCTTTGGCATTTATAAACTTTTTAGTGTGATTACGTTATTGTATTAGTATGACTATATAAAATAAATATGGATATATCCTATGCAATTTAAGACATAAAAAATATCAACAAAAGATCCTTCCATTAAGTCATGTATTTGTACAAGCATTGCAATATAAAATAAAAATTAATCTATAGTAGTTTCCACGAAGCATATGGCATTACTAAACAAATTAACAATATACCATTTATCAATTAATTTTCACTTCCATATTATAGTAAATAAAAAAATGTTATTTTTATGGTGTTATCATAACAAAATTAAAATAAACTGTTCAACTTTGTAGATTGTTTATATTACTTGTAGTAAGGGTCTTTGTTTGTACCATCCATATCTTTTTGGAAATCATGAAAATATTTTGCATATTAGATTTTTGTTAGATGTGTCCACCACATTTAAAGCTGTTAGTGCATGTGCTTCTTTTAGTGAGATTCCAATGTGCTTAACTTGCTTCAATTAAATTATTGTGATCATCTTTGACTCATTAACTTGGGTTAAAAAAATTTTATCAAACAATCTACTGACCCATAGAACTATTTCATCCAATATTTTGGGTAATTCAACGGGCAAGTAACAATAATCAAAACAATGTAACATCAATTCCGACCACATTCTAATTCCACTCCATGTTTCTATTTCACTATGTACTTCACTATCAAGTTGACTCAAACTAGTTCAAAGATCATTATTTGTTTGTTTTACAACAAAGAAATAGAACTAAAATACTAATATGATTTATATTGTTCTATATGCACTCTAAGTCATTTGGTATAATAAGATGAGCATGAGTTCTTTGGAATAAAATATTTGAATTACATAGAGAATATTTAAAGAAAATGATTTAAATTAATTTTTTGAATAGACTTGAGTCCATCTTTAAAAGCAATTATTAACAAATGTTAATTTTTTAAACATATTAATTTTATTTCAAATTTCATTGATTTTTTAATAATAAAATTTAATAAAAATTATGAAGAAACATTAACAAAAACACAAAATATACAAAAATGATTATAAAGTATTTTGATTTAAAAACATGTTTACAAATGCCCTAGTAAAAATAAGTTAAAAATATACCAACAAATATAAGCCTTTTAGTATAAGATGGTTAAGTTAAACTCATATAACAAAAAAATAATAGAAATAAGCTGCAATGGTCTTATAACGTAATAAATATAAAAAAATAATAAAATAATTTAGTGACACAAAATAAAAATTATTACAATTAAGAAACCAATGATCAATAAATATTTAAAGAGAACAAAATGTTTTATTTGAATCAATTAGAAAAATAAAAAATTAAAAAGTTCGTTGATTTGAGAAAAAATGGGAGATTAGGAGTTTGATAATTGAAGGAAATACCATGTGGAAATGAGAACAAGCATTGCATTTGTTATTAGTTTTGACTTCTATGCTCAAGTACACACCTCTCTTTAATGTAAACAAATGTCATCTAATATTAAAATTGTAATCAATGATTCCAAAGTGCCAACAAGTGTGGATGAATAGAATCTAACTATCACACTATCTATGAATTTGGCTAATATGCTGAATGAAAAGTCATTTCGAAATAATAGTTTAATGTTAGGTAAGAATGCTTATGAGAAAAAAATATTGCACACCCACATTGTTAGAACCCAATGAAGGAGTATATAGAAGTATCAAATGGTTGTGCTAATAAGATGGGTAACACAATTAGCACATATTCAAAGAAAACAAAGGTTGCTAATCAATTGACATGGAGCAACATTAAATTTTGATCCAGATTACTGATAATTAAATTTCTTTTAAGTGAACCCTAAGGTAGAATAAATAACTATGTTTGGTTTATGATTTAGTAGCATCTTTAGATAAAGCTTATTTGCAATATGACTTAACAATCATTTAAAGTTTCAGCAATGACTAACTTAAAAGAACAACAAATCTAATTCTAATGTAATTTAAAGAAGAAGATATCAGCCTATTTTAGAATAGGTAGTTAAAGAGATACTAGAAATTGTTGAAAGAGAGACTAGAAAGGCAACATTGTTTTTTATGTGACTAAAAATTCTTCATTCATCACACAGAACAACATATAGTGAATCCTAAGTTTATTTCGATTCTTAAATACAAAGCTCAGGTAATTGTGTAGTTTTCCTTCAATTTTAAGCTCTTATAAAGATTAACCATAACTTTGTTTGCTTCAAAATGACAAACCTTATTGCTTATTAAGAATAACATCTTAAACTATTTGATTTAGGACTTATTCTACGTGTGTAGATAATATTGTCCCATCTTAGTACTTTGCATTATAGGCTAATTCTAAAATCTATTTTAAATATAAGTTTTACTTGAATATTTTTTCACAATTTTTTGTTATATGTCATAAAACTTAGTGAAACAATGTCCATAATGATTAGCTTCAACAGTTAAGCATTTATGCAACACCTAACATCAAACAATATATATTTACACTTAGAGTAATGCTTTAGGATTTCAATACAATAATCAATAATGATACGTATTTTTTTAATATAGTTCAATTATTCTATTAATTTTGATTCACTAGGAATTATCCTGCACCAAATTGATAAGGATTTATCAATTGCGAATAAAGCTAAGTTAAATAAGGCATCTAGATGAACTAAAATTCTAAATCATTAAATACATATGTTGTGTGATAAATTCAAATTGTTAATATTCTCAATTCATATTTATTTAAGGCAAACTTCAATTTTTATATCTCAACCCATTATTTTACATTAATTAGTTATGAAACTAAAATTATATAAGAATTAGCATCTAGTCTCACGACAAGCTATCATTTAAGAAAGCTTGATTTTCGAACACTATATAGTGGCTAATAATATTAAATTGTGATTCACCCAATGGTTTGGTTAATGAGGGATTATTACTAAATGTTGCATATCCCAAATCATATTTGCTTATATTTACATTAAATACATTAATAACAAGATTATATTACCAAAAATAAAATGATCAATGGTTATGAAGTCCAAATTTCTAGCCAGAGTGGTGTGATCAAGAATCTTGTAGGTGAGCACTAGACATTATTTTAATTATACCAAGCCCATTGGCTAGTAAGTCTTCATAACAGGTTGGGTGGGCCTCACCTCCATCAACTATTCATTTATTGATGTTGTTGGTTAAATTGCTAAGCTTTCACTTGTCTACATAAATGAATGAGAATGACAAATGGTCAACTAAATATTATTTTAAATTATGAAGAAATTAGAAAAATTTCTGTACTATTCAAGCTTGAAATGATTTGCAAATTTTCACACAAATTCCCAAATATGGGAAAAATCTAGTATTTGAGAATATCAAAGTTTTAAAAATTTTTAAGGTTGAATCTCTTGATAACTAATATGCACTCATTACATTAGCTAGATCATTTGTGATGTTATGTTCACTAGGCATAGAACATCGAGGACTTTAAGAAGACAATCTTTAAGTGGCATCCTGGGATTCACTTAAATGTTGAGTCATCATTAGCTCTTGTTTAGGTTTCATTTGAATATCTTTTGACACATTCTTTTTAATAAGGTAGCATTTTACTACTTAGTTTTGGTAGTAAAGAAATCTTATACAAGCGACAATAGCTACTATAAACCTAACAAGATCAAGAATAGCAAGGATGTGTGTTGATGTGAATCTTATAATAGAATTACCTAGTTCCATCTACATAACAAAAAAAATGTTAAAACTCAAATGGATCATGGCAATGAATTTAATAAGATAATATGGCTTGTGAAAATTCATTTCAATCTAATAGTTTAATGTTAGGCAAGGGTGCTTATAAGGAAAAAATAAGGCACAACCATATTGTTACAACAAAATTAGGGAGTACATAAAAGTCAAAAATGATTGTGCTAATAAAACGGGTAAAATAACTAGCAGATGCTAAAAAAAAACAATGGTTGCCAATCAGTTGACATGGAACAACATGAAATTTTAATCAAGATTAATGATAATTAAATTTTTTAAAAATACCTAAAGGTAGAATAAACAACTATGTTTGGTTTTTGATTTAGTAGCATCTTAGGATAGAGCTTCTTTGCAATGTGACTTAACAATCAATTAAATATTTTTGCAATGACTAACTTAAAAGAACTACAAATTCATGTCTAATGTCATTTAAAGAGAAAGATGTCAACCTAGTTTAAAATAGACACTTAAAGGGAGACTAGAAATGGTTAAAAGAAGCATCTCAATTTGACCAACATTTATAGATGTCCTTGATTCTCTCAAATTGCATAACCAATAACTTTTTACGATAACATCCTAGTCAAGAATATAATAGTTACAACAAATAAGAGCACTATAAAGTCTTTGATCCACTCAACACAAAAAAAAACTCTGATTGCTATCATGGAATCTTTTATTGATAAGAACGAATTGCTTAAACTATATAACAGATTAGAATTTAAGCACAACTTAGGAATATATCAAATAAAATTAAGGTATTATGAATGAAAGCTTTTATTGTATGCTAAATTGAATGGCTAAAGAAAAGGCATTTCAGTACAAGTTAACTCAAATTATAGAGAAAACTATAGCTCCGTTGTTAGTAATAAGTGACTTTAATATAAACCTACACTTGATTAATGCAAAGGTTCCTCCAATCCTATGCAAAAAGTATTGAATGAATTCAATGATAAAATTAATCAATGATACATTAGAGAACACCCATTCATTACACCTGTAACAACATGGACAAAGAAAGGAATGGGCAAATGGCTTTATTAGAAATTGGATTAGTAGTGAAAGGATCAAGCTTTGATTGATCAATTCTCACCATTAGCAACGCAACATTAATGTAGAACTTGATCAAAACATGGACATCATCTTCAATCTATAACAGATACTACTCCTTCGCCAAAGTTGTTAAAATTTCAAAATGTGTCAGTGAAGTATCGAACATCCCCAAATAATGCAAAACATTTGACAAAATTATGTTGTCATTAAAATATTTAATAAATTTCCCACTTTAAAATTCACTTTTGTTACCACTTATAATGGTAAGTAAGATGTGACCCAACTCCTTTTGTAATTTAGTTGTCGAGATATTAAATCGTCAACAAAGAAAATTCCTAACATAAAAGTTTTTTACATTAAAAATATGTACATTACTTGTTAAACAATCTTGAGAATCTGTTGTTCACTACATTCCACTATATAGAGCATTTCAAAAAAAAATTGAAACCATTAATATTAAATTATTAAATGGTTTAAATTGTAAATATAAAAGTTTTTTTTAAAAAAAATTGATCTATGGTGCCAAATAATGAAAATATGGTAGTACTAATAAAAAATTTAAAGGAACTAAATGTTAATTGTATTGGCGAACAACATAAAAATATCTAAAATTATGTATCATATTCCATTGATAAACAATTATAGAGATATGTTTTTTGTTCAAGAAAATATTACAAAATTTTCTTTTTAATTGAGAAAAAAATGATTAACAACAAAAAATATTAAAACTGCTTAAAAGAATATGCTTATTTATAAAATACACTTAAAGTTTTTAAATATTAACTATTACAAGGTAATTAAAAATATTTCCAATATTAAATAAACTCAAATGTTTGAAATATAATGAATAAGGTTTTGTTATATTAACAAAAACATAAACAACTCCCAAGAATGATAATATGACATTTCAAATAAAATTTGATTAAAATGCTTGTTTTTTGAATGATTAAAAGATATGATGGAAGCAACATGACAATCCAAAATCATATTTACATAGAGTATAATTTGACTAGTTAACATTATTTAAAAATTGTCACTAATAATATAAAATACAATACATATTAATTGAAAATACTAATTAACATAGTCAAGAATCTTTTCCTTATCCACACACATATCATTGAATGTTTGTATTAGACAATGATTTTTAATTTGTTTATCTTTTATTTTTTAATGAACATTTTCTTTATTATTTTATATTTTTAAATAAATTTATATTTTTATTAGACTTTACTAAAAGTTTTGCACACTTTTAACAATCAACAAATTTAGCATCTTAAATAATTACTATTATTTTATATATTATTTAATTTGTAACATTTTTTAATTTATTGTGAGTCTTTTTGGCATGGGCTAAGAGAAGATTTATTATTCAAAAATTTTGGAAATTATTTTTATTTTGTAGTGCATTAATATTGAGTTATATTGATGATATTATTTTTATTTTAAAATATTTTTACTTGTCATATCTATATTTTAAATTTAATTATTTGTCAAAATTATAATTTTCTAATTTATAATTTTTATTTATGTTTATGAAACCTCGACGTTTTTCACAAATTGCATTGAAACCTAATTTCTTTAATGTTACACAATATTTAATATTTTGTAATATTTGTAATAAACTTATTTTTTAAGATTCAAAATTTTTAAAATGTGAAAGTTTTTTTATTTATGTAAAAGCTTTTTTGTTTTACCCCATGCATTATTTTATTTGAAAAGGATATTTCTTCTCTATACTAGAAGCCATTTTTTTAAAAATCAAAGTTATTTAATAATAAATATTACAAAAATTCTTACTTATATGTTACATCTAATATTTGACATAATATAACATATTTTTGAGATGATTTAATCTAACATAATTTTGGTGGTGAGTACAAAAATTTATGATGTGATACCTAACATAATTTGTCATTTAATTGAGATATAGTTAAGGAGAATATGATATTACTAATGTTGGGCTCACATAACGCATGTGTCCAACCCATATTAGATAGGTATCGTCGTTGTATGAATATTTCTAATTATGAATAATAAAGATATAATGGTAATATAAGTAATTTTTTTATAATTTTAAATACTATTTTTATCATTAATTTGTTATAAACTTTTTTTAATATTATATATACTTTTTTAAAGTATGTTTTAAATTTTTTATGAATTTGTTTTGTAGGTTAGCATATATATCATTGTAATGTAAATAAATATTTTTTATAATTTTAAATACTATTTTTATCATTAATTCGTCATAAACTTTTTTTTAATTTTATGTATACTTTTGTTATGTATGTTTTAACGTTTTAAATATTATTTCACTTAAGTTTTTTATATTCTTTCATAGTTCTTTAATATTATTTAAATTATAAAAAAAAAAACTTTATATAAGAAAAATAAAAAATTGAAATTTCTCAAATATTTATTCATAATTTGTCAACATAAAACTTAGAAAATATAAAAAATTCTTCATCTTAAATAAAAATACTACAAAACAAATAATAATATTTACATAAATAAAAAGTATTAATATTCAATCTATATAGATAAATTGTCTAATACTATTTTGAGCAAGGCATGTCAAATTTCAAACAAAATGTTCCATTGCATGATCTCGTAACATTTGGAATGTTCACTCTTTTTATTCTATCGATTTCTTTTAGCATTCCTTTTTTGATACTTTTGTTAACGTCAATTTTTTTTAATATAGTTTTGTTATTATAGCATTTTATATTTAAAAATAAAATATCTTGATTAATACTCAACAGTCTAATTATTTCTTTATTATTTAAAATACTCAAAAATCAAACTAAATATTTCTCAATGATTATATAATTAAACTTGTAAAAAAATTTATATTATAACAAAAATTTTGAAAGTTTATCAGTATTTTTTATAAGATTGCGTGAATTTTATATTGTATTTATTTTTTTATACCTACATTGTTTCATACATTGTTGGATTGTTATTTTTAAATTTTAAGTTTTCGAATTTTTTTCTTTTTACTTTTCTTTTAATTTGAATGTTGTGCTTTGACTGCTGTGATTTGTTTTTTTTTCTAAGATTGCATTAAAAAATATTTTAATTAGTAAACTTTTTTTATTTGTTTTTTCATGAAATTTATTTTACATTAAATGACATAAATTTATTGAAATGACGTGTATATAATTAAAAAATTTTAGTTTCCTTATTTTTAATTTACTTTATTTTTATTTGAGAACTTCCTTTAACATGGTTTCAAATTGCCTGAAAACTTTTGCTGTTATATAATTGAATATTCTAGATTATTTAGTGCCTTGTTTCCCTGCTTATACTATTTAATTCACCACATCGATTATTTAACTAGTTTATCAAAAAGTTTCTTTAAATACTATGAAATAATGTGTTATATTACATTTATTTATATTATTATAAGCTTATTTCAGCTCGAACTTGATTTATAATTCAAAATATTATTATGTGCATAACATTTCAGAAAGGAATTTAAATAGTATTTTAGTTCTAAAACATTAAATAAAAAATAACAATTTCATAATTTAAAGTAAAATAATAGGAAAAACAAACAAAACATAAAATATTAAAAATTCAAAAATGATATTTATATATAGTTAAAATGGGAAAATAGTTGATATTCTAAAAACCTAAACTTCTTAAAACAATTCACCTAAATTTCTTAAAATTGTTTGCGTAACATATCAAAGAAATTGGTATCCTATTAAGGACAATGAAAATACGCTATCAAAAAATAAAAATTAAAAATTGAACATTAAATAATAAATAATATAATAAAAAAAAATATAATATTTTAAAATTGTTGTGAACATCACTTTGATATGTTTTGGAAAAAAGCATGTTGAATTATATACTTAGAAAATAAAATTACTAAATTAAATTAAGAAAATAAAAAAATACCCAAAAATTTAAAATCCTGACAATAACATGAAACTTTTGCTAATGCAATGTTTATGAGATGACAAAAATTAAAAAAAGAAAAAATTAGTCTAGAAATATTAATTTTGTAAAAACAAATATTCAATATAGGAATAATGCTTTCTACAAGTAAAAACATTTCACTACTAAAATATTACCTAAAATATATTCTTATAAATAAAAGGTAAAAAGAAATTGTAAATTGAATAAAAATAAATAGGACTTTTCTACAAAAATACATACAAAAGATCCAAAATTTTAAACCAATTATCAAAACTGTGCACTATGCTATGAAAAAAATTTCAAAATGTCTAAATTAATTTATAAGAAAGAAGAGGAAATGCCAATTAATATTATCATAAACCTTCTACAAGTCCTACTAACATCTTTAATTTTGAAGAATTATTTACTTTTAGTTACTTGTGAATGTGATCTAGCTACTACTTAATTAGTTTAGAATATTTTGAGAATATTTACTTAGTGGTTATGTTATGAATTTTTTTTAACATTTTTATCATTCTATTATTTTATTGGATATTTATTTTTTTAAATCTTTACTTTTTTAACTTTTTATTATAATGGTCTAGTTTTACTAATCTGAATTATTTAGAAATGCCTTTGTTAATATTTGTGTAGATCTACAAAATAATTTATGTGCTCATTGTATTGATGTTACTATTTTTTTTGTACTTTTGTGTAATTTATATGCACATAATATAATTGTTCTCAGGTTAATTGTTGGATATGATATAATTTCTATAAAATATCTATTGTTTTTAATTATTATAACTCATTTATAATGCTTAAATTGCAATATGAAATATAATTTTGAAGTATTGCGATATGTAAATTGAAAACAACTTCAAGACATGTTTTTGTCATAATAGTTTATAGATTTTTATTCCTTAAATTTTTTATCGGTCTTATACTAAAATATTTTTCTTAATATATTAAATTTTAAAATTTAATTATAAAATTTTTCAATTCTTTAATTTTTTAGAATTTTTACATAGAGCACAAAGAATCAATGCTTTAATTCCTATGACCTTTTTTTTCTATATTATATAATACGAAGCATATTTAATTAATATAATTCTAATATCATTTGGCAAGTTTTTTATCTTTCCTTAAAAACTCACTTAGAATTAAATTAATGTTCATTTCATTAAGTGTTGGTATTTTTTGTGACATATGCACCTCAATTTGAAGCAATATTATTATTTAGGGTGTCTTTTCATTTGTTTAACAATATTTGACTTCTTATACATATTATTCATTCTTTCAAATTATAGACTTTGTGATCTTATAAAAAATATCCATATGCAAATTTCATTTGAAGACATTTAAAATAAATTTTAACATGAAATTATATTTATTCAACATATATTAAAAACATTTTAATGTCTTTTGAATACTTTGTAAGCTTCCCTGCATACAATAATATAATCATTCAAATTCAAATAATGTTGGGATGCCTATAAAGAATCTCTTCTGCTACTTATCACATAGCTACTAGTAAGTACAACTTGTCCATTGTACATTCAACATGGGATGCTCTTCTTCTTTATTTTCTTTATTTCTTATGTTAAAAATCTCCTAGGCATTTCCTCATGAGACAATCTAGGTTGAACCACCATGCTATATATGGAGTATTAGCAACAAAGTTTATTAAAATTTAAAGACAAATACATGATGTGCTCTTGTTGATGATAATTACAAAACTATCTTGTAGGTCATGAAACAATTTATTTCAATAATCTATAAAATAAAAAAAATTCCATTTATAATTATCCTCATTTCCCAAACATATAATGCATTTCATTCGACAAACCTTTATGAATACATGATCCTCTTCTTAAAGGTCCACTTTCTTAATTTCCCTTTCAAAATTTCCATGGAGTAAACCTATTCTTTTTTAACAAATGCTTTGATAATGTGGATATTCTTAATAGTTTCTAAAATCATATATATCAAGTTGAGTACTCATAATTTGTTCATATTAGTGTAAAGGTAACTAATCCAGGATATTATATAATACTATCTAAAGTGTCATTTATATGCTAGACTAATTATTATTATTAAGAAAATTAACTAAAATTGAAATTTTTATTCTAGCCACTTCAGAAGCCTAATTTCCGTAACCTTAACATGTTCTTAATTCCGCTAAATAAGATTTAAGAACTAAAATTTAAAATATTTAAACAAAATAAATAGGGGAAAACAATGTAGTTGAAAGAAAACCTAAAACTTTAAAACTTTTTAAGAATTATGATACACAAGTTAAATATGAAATTTTGACTGATTTTAGAATTAATTTAATTATAAAAATTAACCATTTTCTAAAATTTTAAATAAAAAATAATACAATGTACCTTAAATATTATTTTGTGGTCATTACTAAGAGAAAAAACATTTTGAAAGGAATTGTTTTAGTTGATCGTAAACTATCGAATAAAGTGTAAATTAGAAGGCAATGGCTTTCATAAAAAAATAAACTAGTTCATTAATTACTTGAAAAATTCATAAAATTTGAAGTTTATTAAAAATGTATAAAAATTAATTTGAGTCACTAATAGTGATAATAGAAAAAGAAAGAGAATAAAAATTGAAAGAATAAGTATAAATTAAGAAGGAGTATTAATCTATTCATGACATATATGTAAGTAGAGTTTATCTTTAATTATTTTAGTTATTTATTTTTACAACAAAAATTATGTTTTTTATTAAATTTATTAAAAGCTTTATTATCATCAAAATTCAGTGATTTTTTTGACACTGACCTCCATAAATGGTTTTTTATTTTTTTATAATAAATCCAAAGAATTTTAAATAAATTTGTTGAAATTAATTTTTAGATTTTAGAAAATCAATACTTGTGTTCATGACAAAACTTGAAGAAGTGGAGCAAAGGAAAATCCCATGAAGATCATCTTAGTTTGAGTGACAAACCACTAAGAGATATATTTTAAACTCAAATTTAGGTATTTCAACTTTATTTTATTTAAAATGTTAAGTTTCATCGAAATACGTATTACGACATGCAAAATTTAAAGCAATTATTAGGTTCTCAAAAACTTAATCCATTCTCTTTTACTATCTCTAAAATCATTTAACTTTTTTATCAAATCTTTGTAATTATTCAATAAATTTTGTAAAATATACATTTTCATTATAATAATTAAAAGCAAAATAATACTAATGAGAATAATACTAATCCCTAGGAATAAAAACCAGATGTTTCTGTAGTGCTAAAAACATGTTGGCTGTGGTTAAGAGGTTTGGAATGCAAGTCCCCAAACTCATCTACAAGTTGGTCTAGTAGGTACAACTGTAAACGTAGTTTAGTTGTCTCTTACAACGGGTTAGTGCTCTCATATTCACATATACAATGTATAAAAGCAATACTGACAACACTAGTAATGAGTTCACAAGCAAATTAGGGGGCACCACACCCTGAATAAGTTGACTTTAAGGAACAAGTAAAGGTTTATATGCCAAACACCTTTGTTCACCCACACAATATAAGACTAAAGCAATTCCTTCTTTCCCACGATACATTCCGAAATTACAAGGCTAACTATAACCGTCTGATCGTGCAATTTCGTTATCGGACGACCTTCATCTTATCAGTCTTTTTATAATGTCTAATACAATTTAATAATGACATGATTGATTTTTATTCCATCTGTAAGATCAAAATTTAGCCATCAGGCCAAGATTTATATCTAACGATTTTGATGAAATACTTCTTTTTAAACTTTCCATTGAAATGTCATTTTCGATCATACAGTTTTCCCAAATATATAGTCTCAGTTCATTTTGTTCGAGTGATTCATGCCAATCTTTTTTGCTACTTTTTTAGCCTTTATAATATTTTTTAAAAATAATAATTTTTGAACTAAAAATAAAAAATAGGTTAAACAATATTAGTTATCTTGCTTCTTTAGTAAGTACTTTTAGACATCAAAAAATGTATATAAATAAGAGAATTTTTTAACAAAATGGATTGGTGAATTTTCATACCAGTTAAATAAACTTTTCAGACCATGATATTCAAGTCATCAGTAGCTTATAATAATTGTCGCTACTATATCTTCTTCCATTAGTCGCCAAACTATTAATTGCAACTTTCTTCTTAAGTCAGTCAAGTTATTAATTTTTTTCTTTATAATTGGTTTAAATAAGGTACTTTTGTCTCATTAATTATTTCATCGAGCATAAGATTTTTTTTATATTAATTTTGATTATGAGGGTTTGGCCTACATGTCAATTTGCGAATGCTTTATATTTACTAATTTTTTCTTAGATTTTGTTAGGGGTGAATGCAGGTTTTTTTAAGGTAAGCCACCTAAATATCTTTGGTGCATATTTTAGTCCTTATTTACTTTTTTTATTTTATGATATCTTATAAAAAAATTTTATTTAAAAACTTAATTTATTTTAAATTAAATTTATAATTTTATTAAATACCTTTAAATTTTTTTTAAATACTTTTGTAAGAAACTTAAATTTTTATTCCTTGTAATTCACCACTTTTTTATAGATCCAAACTTCATCATATGCATATTATGAAGTGCTATTTAGTACAAGAGGAGTGAATTGTTAGGAATAAAAATTATTTTTTAGAGAATATTTTACAAAAATAAATTAATAAATTTTTTTAATAACATTGAGTATAACTTTAAAATTGTTTTCTTGAATATAGTAATTCTTTCTTAAAATATGTTAAAACTTTTAAAATATGTTCATTTTCTTTTCATAAAATTTTTTTAAGAAAATTATAAAAATAGTTAATAACAATAGAAACGGTACTTGAATTTTTTTCTAGGTGGTTTAGCTTAAAATCATACCTCTACACCTGACAAAAACTGCCAAAAAATAACTAATTTAAGAATTTTGCCAAATGACATGTAGGTTAAAGTAGTATAATAAAAAAACAAAAAACTTTACTAGTACAACCTTACAACAAAAGAATCATAGAAACAAAATGAAATAAAAATGACCTAAAATTAAAAAATTAATGCAAACAAAAACACTATGCTTGAAAATGTTTGGAGAGGTACAAGGTTTTTAAATGAATCATTTAGAAACAAAAAAATTGAGAACTTCACTGATTTTGTAAGAAAGCAGAGATTACGAGTTTTATATATGAAAGACAAAGCATAAGGATGCAATGAGAAGCATTAGGTGCTAACGGCTTGAATGTCATCACGTGAAAATTTTTCTTAGATTTTACAAAAATTTTATCTATCAATTTTTTTTAAGAATTCACCAATTTATAGATAATTTTCTAATTGCTAAAAACCCTTATAAAAAATGATCAATTAGTGATTACTAATAAATTATAAAAATCCCAATGTCTTGAAATAATGGCTAAAAGAAACATTGACCAAGAACTGCTCGATCTAAAGGCTCCTAGACCATTTGATCATGAAAATTGCAAGATGAGATGTCCTAGATTAAGCAAGCACTCTTGGATTTGGACAACTAGATCAAAATTGTTATCAAATTGCTTGATTTAGATCTTATGCATGGACAAAAAATTAAATGCATGATCACAAAATTTCATTATCAAACAATGACTCTAATAAGGTGTTTTTAAAATTATAATGAGAATATTATTATTTGATAGAAAAATTGCATGATCGAATAGTAAAATTACTTCAACAATTTTGGGTATATTTGTGCAAAATGGATGGAAATTTTTGTTACAAATTGCATGAATGATGCATTATTATTACTTTATATGAATTTTCTTATGCTATCTAGAAACAACAATGTTTGGTGTGTGTAAACCCCTTGTCTACTCAAAAGTTATTTACCCTATTATTTAATGAGTTATGTATAGAACAAAAAATATTTCATGAGCTATGAAGTTATTTTATTGATACAATAAGCTAAACTCACCATATTTAATAGCTATGTTCTAACTTTGCATTTTCCATATTATTAGTAATAGGTTCCCTTTTTCATTTTTTAATTATATTATTATCTTTAAAAATTAATTATTATAATTGTAATACTTTTTGAAATAAGTGATTGATATAATATTTCCAAAGATTTGATCAAGAATAAAATACTTCTTTAGATGGTTAAGAAATGTTAAAGATTCTAGAATCTTAATATTTTACCTAAACTAATTAATTTAAATTAAAAAACTTTTATGCCTTCAAAGAGTGATTTTAATCAATATAAAATTGTTATAACTAAAACTAAATTGAACATACTTTTCTTAGTTATTTGTTCTTCAAACCAAGATGATTGTGACAAAATTTCAGCTCTGCTTTGTCTTTTTAAATTTTCCAAGAGCACAAATGTCATCTATCTAAAATCTTAAAATTTACTTAAAACACAGATTCATTAGTAATGCTTAGGGCTTATGATCATGAAAAAAAGCAGCATGATGAGGAATCAACACAATAATGTATCCCACTTGGTAACAAAATTTTTAAAGAAATTCATAAAAATATAAACTATTTATAAAAGTCATGTGCACAATAGTTAATGCTACACCTACATGTACTTAATGACAAGAGTAATGCTCCAACTTAATTTATTCTTATTTTAACCTTTTAAATTCTATTCTCCCAGTCTTTTATAACAATTAGAGACAGTCAATCTATATTTAGTAAATTATTCATAAATTTACAATTTTATGATACTAAGAACCAACTAAATTTTTTATAAGTCTATTTTGTACAAATTATAGCTTTATCTAGCAGTCTTGTACATAATTCCTTTTAAATTGATTTAATTATTTCTTGATAACTATTGCATAAATATAATTTTTATTCTATCTTGTGTTGTGGATGACTACAAATTTTAGGCAAATGCTTAATGGTTATGACAAGATTAAGTTTTAGAACAAACTATAATTTTATCAATAACTTATTATTTTCGAAGATCTGCCTTAAATTTAAAAGTTCTGAGAATTTTTGTACATGACTTTCTTTTTCCTGACTTATTTTATTTTAATTTTCTAAACTTAATTTCTCAAATCCTATTTAACGTTATATATATATACATACATACAAGTATATATATATATATATGTATTGTTTTTAATTTGAAATAAATGATTTAAGTTATAATAAACAATACTTTATTTTAAATATTAAATTTAGGAACATAAACCATTTTAGCTCCAACATATTTTGGATAACTAACGTACTATTTTGATTCTTATAAAGTATTTTTTCCAAAGGAGGTAAATCCTCACAATTAAATAATATAGCGAGGCTTTTATGACCACACAACCAAATGAACTTGGCGACAAAACAAAATAATTTGATAACAAAAAAAAAATTACTACTCATAAAAAACTTATGGTTATATAAAAGCTTAATAACGCACAAGTGTTTTAATTAAATGAATTATGATTATAAAAAATTAAGAACTTAGCTTATTTCAAAATAATGTAGAGATTATAAATGTGACAATTGAAATGTGTGCCGTAAAAAGGAGTTAATGAGCATTGTGTAGTAAATGATTCAATATGATGACTTGAAAATGTTTCTTCGGAATTTATAAAAAATTTTATCAGTATATCTTATTAAAGAATTTACATATTTATAAATATTTTCTGATGACTAAAAAACTGGTCAAATTGACCAATTAGTCAATAATGTTTTAATTAAAAGCTCTACCAAATTTTTTAATTATTAAATTATAAAAAACACAACTAAAAGACTCACTATGACTAAAGAACTCGATCGTAAGGCCCTTGGACCATTTGATAATGAAAACTTCTCAATTAGATGGATTAGAATAAAAAATGTTGTTTATAAATTTTGAATTGATCTACATCCTCACATCTGAATCATTACCTGTTAGTTACATTATGCTTTTACATGTACAAAAATCTTCGATTGTGAGATCACAAAATTACGTGATTGGATAGAAAATAAAAATAGGTGTCTTTAAGAGGTGGATGAGATTAGAATCATTTGATCACACTATTGCCCAAATGGATAGCGAAATCACTCCCATAATTTTCAATACAATCGTGTGGAATGGATATAAGTTTTAATCTTACATTGTATAATTGATGGATTATCATCACATTATTAGATCTTTTCTAAGTTGCAAATTTGGCATACTTTTTAGGGTTTCCTTCCCCCTACTTTGCTCCACATTTAAGTTATCTTTGGATTCTTAAGTTATGAATCAAACAAAAATTGTTTGATGGATTTGAGAGTTATATTATCAACATGATAAGCTCTACAAGTTGTATTTAGGCCTATGCTCTAATAGATACTTTTGATTCTTTTTAGTAATATGTATTTTTTTTGTTATTTTAATTATATAATTGTTCTTTTACTAATTAATTTTTATAATTAAAATACACTTTTTGTAATAGGTTTCTGGAAGAGGATTTTCAAATTTATCATAAGAATTGAGTGGTTATTTTGATAATAAAGATAAGATTAAGATTTTAGAATCATAATTCTTTTCTAAGATGATTAATTCAAATAAAATTTAATTTTTGTTCCTTGTATAAGTGATTTCAATCAAACTTAATTTCTAATAAGAAAAATGAAGCAACTATAATTAAATTTAAAATAAATCTCTTTGTTAAATTCAAACAACAGCTCTTCTTCTTTTTTAGATTCTCTAATGAACATGAATATTAATTTTCTAAAATCTAAAAATGTACTAAAAATAATATGTAAGTAATTCTTAGGATTTATTATTTTCAAACCAAATACCATGACTGAATGTCAACAACATAACATATTAAACAATCCAATATTTTACGAAATTATCATAAAATATCGACTATCATTTGATAGTATTATCGCCCTACTGCAACAGTTTTAGACAATTCCATCCATTTATGGGACCATTTCGTAGCCACATGAAATAATGCCTCACTTTCCACAAGGCTTTGCCATTCCAAAATTCTGCTTAAGATGCGCTTTTCTAATGAAAGTATTTTTAAGAATATTAAATGTCATGTGTGACATGCATATTGACTTCGAACATTATTAATATTTTGAGAAAGTTAAATCTACTATTAAGAGGGGACTGACCATTCATCATTAAAAAATCATCATATAATCACTTTATAAATCCTATTCCTTCTTTTTCTTTAAAGGTCCTTTTATAATTATCAGATTTGTCTCCCTCTTCCTATCCTTTATAACAAATTTCCATTTTACTCCAAACTATAATATCTATGTTATTAGTTGCTTTCAACTCAAAAGTCTCCATATTTGCTACATAATTTTTATTTTTTTTATTTCCCTTGTGACCAAAACCTTATAAAGATTACGTTGTCTTACACATTCTAGTTTGAATGACTCTTTGAAGTTCTTTTTGAAAAATTTCATGAACAATTGCTCCAAGTGTTATTTATTTAATTAAATTATTCATATATCACTAACATCATTAGGCACTTTCGTTTTTTTCCTTAAAAAATCATGTAGAATTAAATTAAAATTATTTTCAATAACTGTCGGAATTTTTTATGGCATATGCACATCAATTTGAAGTAGAATTATTATTTATGGTTACTTTTCATTTGTTCTACCATATTTGACTTCTCATCCATATTATTAGTTCACTTTCGTCATTGTAATCTTATACAAAAAATCCATATACAAATTTCATTTCGTTACATTTAAAAAAAAATTACATTGATTAAACAAATATTAAATATATTTTAATGTTTTTTGAATATTTTGTAAATTTTTTTATATATAAGAATTTAGCCATTGAAATTCAAAAAATGTTGTGATGCCTTTAAATAATATCTTACTTTACTTCCTAAATAGCTACTTGTTGGTATAACTTGTCCATTGTACATTCAACATGAGATGCCCTTCTTCCTTATTTTCTTTATTTCTAATGTTAGGAACCCCATTGACCTTTCCTCAGGAAAGTATCTTGGATGCACCACCATGCTATTTATGTAGTATTAGCAACAAATTTTATTAAAATTGAAAGACAAAATGCATGAGGTGCTCTAGCTAATGGTAATGGCAAAAGTATCTTATAAGTAATGTAACAATTAATTTCATTAATCTATTAAGGAACAAAATTGCTTATTTATAATTATCCTCATTTTCAAAGCATTATAAAGCATTTCATTAGGCATACCTTTATGAATACATGATCCTCTTCCTAAAAGTTCACTTTCTTAATTTTCATTTAAAAATTTCAATGGAGTAAACCTATTCTTTTTAACTCATGTTTTCATTATATGGCTTTTCTTGATAGTATCTACACTCATATCGACATCAAAAGGAGTACTCTTAATTTGTTAATTTAAGTGTAATGATAATTAATACAAGATATTGTATGCTACTATGTAAAGTGTGATCTCTATGCTAGACAAACAATTATTATTGTATAAGAATATTAATTAAAAGTCAATACTTATCCTAACTACATCAGAACCTAATTTTCATAACCTCAATATATTCTTTAGTCTTTTAAATATTCTCTTTCATTTAATTCTATTTTTAGACTAGAATGTTGTGTTAAACATTATTTGACTATAATATGCATCACACAACCTTTTAAAAATGTATGATGTGACTTTGGAATCCTTATGTAATATAATTTATTTTGCCATGCCATATATGTCTTACTATTTTGTCAAGGTAGATTTGGCCTATTATTTTGTAAAACAAACGTTGCCTTAAAAAGCAACATATGAATTTTTATGGTTGTTAACCTCAATTTCAATTCAGTGTAATTTAAAATCACTACAAACAAATATTTTTCTTTTAGTCTTCCTCACAACACCAAGATAACATAGGACAATAAAAGCTTGCTATCAATATGCCACAACGACTAATATAGTAATGTTGATTCTGTTTGTTATGGATATACCATATATTATTAAATTATCCATCTAAATACTTAATTGAGCATCCTCTATGTTATACTTCATTCAATGTTTCTCTCCTTAAAACTATAGAAGCTATATTTCCTTCCCTTTTGTGATATAGGATCTCAAAACTATAATTCCATAGTAATTGAACCCATTCTAATGATCTCAATATATAAATAGATTTATTATCAAACAAATTATGAATAAAATATTATGTCTATGTTTCAATAATAAGAAGCTTATATATTAAAACTTGTCAATATTTTGATTATAGTGTTACATCAGTAAGTAGATATGAATTAGAAATTAGAAAGCAAGTTAATAGAAGCTATCTCAACACAATATTCTTCAAATAGATAAAATAATTATAAATTTATTAAAAAATTTTAGTCGTAACGGAATCTGTTCAAGTGTTGTTTGATCAAATTTTGCATTAAAATAAAGAGGTAGATTTAGAAGACATGGAAGGCTTTGGAATACTAAAATTGGATGACAAACAAAGATCCTAGTATGACAAACTTTTTAGATTTCTACTTGAACATTATTTTATTGTTAGAATGTAGACAAGACTTTGTTCATCAAGGATTGTACCAATTAGCCTCTTTTAGTCCAATATATTTTGATCAATTAACTATGAATTTTTCAAATTATTTTGTAAGCATGTTGGCGTAGGATTTGAGATGAACATAATCAATGAGTTTTTATAGTTTCTCAAGTTACAAGTTAACTAGGATAAGAAACTTATCCTTGATCTTACATAAAGTATATAAATGAGGTGGTCAAACTTTGAAAAAAGGAAATAGTTGCATCAAAGGAGTTATTATAGAATGAAAATCACCTTAGAGATGTAATCTGAAGTGACCTCTCCTTTGGAGTAGAAACCAAAAGCTTTCTATAAAAAGAAATTAGGTAAGTTTTATCTATTTTTAAATTTTTATTAAACAATACAAGTGAAACTTTGAGGAAAGAGTTTTTAAATGCCAATGTTGGATGGTTTCAACTTGTTTTTGATAGTTAATGTTTTCGAATTAAAAGGTTGGCCAACTGACCACATTATTGTGGCAAAAAAGTGGATACCCAAAAATAAAAAGTAAATGATTTTTCATTCAAAATAAGGGATGTCTAGTAGCAAATGGTTATGATTAAGTGGAATGATTAAACTTAGATGGAATACTTAAATCGATGGTAATGTTTAAGGCAACAAGGTCATTTTTTAACTTTTTTTATTACAAGTTACTTAAACTATACCAAATGGATGTTAAGAACACCTTCTTAGATCTTATTATTTAGTAGAAAGTGTATGTAGAATAATTGGATTGCATTCAACGTTATCTTCATCAAAATCATGTGCATATGCTATCGACCGAATTATGTATTGTAGCATGATCAAAGATCGCGGTATCACGTACTTAGTAGATATCTACTCAATCATTATTTTGGGATAGGAATTTAGATATATAACTTTGTTCATCAAGAATTATGCTGATGAACTTCCTCTAATCATATATTTTGTAGATTATCATATTTGGACCAATAAACTTAGACTCATATGAATGATTTATTATTTTTATGGGTTTTGGAATAGAGATGAACATATGGGTTATGTCATTTATTTTTTAAGATTAAAATTTTAACAAGATAAGGAAGGTATCCTTTTATCTTACATAAAATATATAAATGAGTTAATAAAATTTCTAGATCATAAGAAACTCAAAAGCATTTCAACTTTTAAGAGTCCCCACCATGTTATTTACTAAACATCAGAAAGGAAAACATATATATTTTTCTATACAACAAGGGATGATATGTTCCTTACTTGATTATAAGATGACCTAACATTGAATTTAGTGTTAGAATTTTTTGATTAGTTTTAATAAGGACACAAGGACATCCATCAAGAAGTTATAAATAGAATGCTTTGGTGCCTACTTTAAACATAGGTATTGGGGTTTTCGTACCCCAAATTTTAATTATGTCATGATTTAATAAGATATCGCTACAAACATTATGCATGTTCTCCAACACATAAGAAAACATTGTAGGAATTTAATTATTCTTTTGACACCTCTTAAAGTCATGATCTAGTAAAAAAAGGAATTATTGCTTCAGCAACAATTGAACCATAATATAAAGCATTAGGAGGATTTCAGTCAAAGTTTTGGGTTTGAAAAAGAAAGAAGATTATATGGGATTACATTTACAAAAAATCGCTAAAAAATATGTCAATTTAAACATCCTTTTTCCCACTCAAAACCCAATAAAGTACTATAAGACTAAAAAAATTAATTTTAGGCACCATTTCATTAGACACCAAGTAAAATGAAATATGGTAGAAACTCAATTTGCTGTTAGCAACATGCAACTAGTTGGCACTTTAACAAAGCTTCTTAGTAAAGATTTGTTCCATAGAATTTGATGTTTTTTTATGATGACAAAATAAGGAGAAATTAAGCTTGTTTTTAAAAGAAGTTCTGTCAGTGAATCGGAGCTCATCTGTATGCTTCAATTAGTTTCAAATCTTACTTCACTTAATAATTTCCAGGGAACATTTTCTTTCAGTGACTCCGATTTTTCTTGTGAGAGACAAGGAACGAAGGTGAGAGTCCTTCCATCGATAGAGCCCACAAGCAAATCCCTTGTGAGAGACAAGGATCAAAGGTAAAAAACTATCCAATAAGAGAGTCGGTAACAAAATAAACTCTCTCTTCTCCAAAAATTCACATAAATATCAAAAACTTTAACTGTTAAGTAATTTTTAATTTCTAGATAGTGATTTAATGGTCAAGTTATCCTTTTCAATTAGAATATTTCACATAGAGCTTGTCTAAATTCTTTATTTTATATGTCTATAATTGAATGTAACAAAAATTATTTTTTTTGGATTTTATGCTTAATGCTTAAAAAGTATTCTAATCAACTTAATAATCAATGTTATAATTTTGGGATGCCAATCTTTGAATAGTTCTAAAATACCCCATATGTCATCTTACCCTAATTATTATGTAGTATTTTTTTATATTTTCTAATTATGTTTTTATTATTTTGAATATTATAGGATGCAATTTAGACCATGATAGAAGTTTATAGGTGCCATGCATCCACTTTGGTATCAAAGATTGAATTTCAACTAAATTTTTTTTCTTTTATTTAGTGCAATGGACTCTGGCGTCAAACATAAGTTTCTCTACAAAAAAAAATTCTTCTACTTAATACATCAACTTTGGATTCAATTAATTTCTTAATATTAAAAATATTATTTTTTTATTAAAAAAGGACTCTTTATTTTCTAATTAAAACTTTTCAATTATTTTTCTACAAAAAAAATTCTACTAATTTTTTTCTTTTTTACATATTTTATCCATTAAGAAACTCTCAGTTTGTTTTCGATAAACTTCATTTTACGAGGTGGTAAAAAAATAGTGATATAACTGTCCACCATCTTCCCTAAGAACTATCTATTTCTATCTAAAAGGTGGTTAGGCAAAAGGAGGGACCTTGATCATTTGTTATTTTCCTAGAAGCACATCCCAAGTCAACTTTGCAAGTTTATAGTAGTGATTACTTTGCTTTCATATTTTTTTACTAAAAAAGAAAAAAAAACATATCCCAAATTATTTTCTTTCATTGATATCTCTTGTATGTCAAATCTTTGAATTATCATGAGATTTAATTGGTCTTATCAAAAAGTAAATAAAAATGATTAATAAGTTCAATATAAAGACAAAATTTAAACAATGATCCCATACTAAAGATATCCCAATCAATAGCCCAACTCACGCAGATAGTTAGTCAAATCTTTTTAAACAAACAACATGATCAAAATCCTAAAGGAAAAGGGGATAATAAAAGAAGTGTCACACATAATGATTGAAAAGAAAGATATCCTTGGTGATGCAAAAACTTAAAACACATGATAATCCTTTTGATCACTCTTATCAAGATATCCATAGAAGAGATCGAGATGATAGAAGAAGAAATAGACATTTAGATGAGTTTAACAAAAATGAAGATTTTGATATATTGATTAAAGAGGAAAGATTAAAGAGGCATTGAGATAGACAACACATCCCTAATATGAAATTAGATGCCCTAATATCTTATGATAGTTATGAGTTCAAGGATTGAATTAATTAACATACTAGTGTGGATGATTACTTTAATTGACATCAAATGAGTAAGTCAAAAAATGTCAATTTATTAAGACTAAACACATCAGTACTACAATTAGTTTCCTTAAACACTTAGAATGACAATATGTTATCACTGATGAATAGGTACGCCAAACTTTGAGAAATCTTAAGGTTAGGTTATACAACAAGTTTGTTCCAATAGACTGTAGTGTTGAAATATTAGATAAATTATAAAGCATTTTCTATGGTGGTAGATCTATTGATGACATTAACAAATTTAAGGATTATAAACCTAAATGTGATATAGGTGAACTTGAGTGTGTAGTAGTATCTTTTTTTATGGTAGGTTTAAAACAGTACATAAATGCTGAGCTTAACTTGAGAAATGTTACTACTTCAAAGAAAGCTTATCACATAACTAGAAATGTGAAAAATAATAGAAATTCTTATTTTAAAAGAAATGACGAGCAAAACCCTTTAAAGGCCCATACCATGATTTCACAACATTCTATATCGACACTTCATATACCCATCTATTGTACTTTGTAAACCTCCCAAACTCATATTACGGCCCACTCTTTCACAACCTTCTTTAAGCTAACTCACATAATCTAGAATTTCTCATTTTATGTGCCATGAAAGAGGATGTGTAACTACAAACTACATAAAGAGATTCATGACTATGAACTTAGAAAGTGTTAATGAATAACAAAACTCAGAATAAGAGAAAAACATAATTCCTAATGAGAAAATTGAGTAAGAATTAGGAAACATAGAAAATTGAATAGTAAAATAGCACCCCCTGCAGCACTATAATCGTATGATTATTGGAAGTGGATGAATATCTTTAGCACCAACATAAAAATTATGGAACAATCATATATGACGATCATAGATAATGATAGTTGCATTAATATAATATCCCCTAATTCCACTAAGAAAATAAAACTCTCCTTATTAAAATGCACAAACCCCTACTCTATATCATAAATAGATAAAACCTTTATACTTTTAAAAGTAGGTAGATATAGTGAGTAAGTTTTACATGATGTTGTACCTATGCGAATAGGTCATCTTAGCTTTGAAAGATTATGGCTCTTTTATAGGGATGTTACTTTGAAGGATAAGACTAACATACGTTCTTTTCTTTATAAAGAAAAGATGATCACATTACACCCTCTCCATCTTAAAAGAGACCTCAATAACTTAAGCCTAGCAAATTTATAAAAAATTCAAGGCATACGAATAAAGAAAAAGGAATGATAGAATTTAAGATTCACCAAATTATCCAAGTTAAAAAGATCATTAATCAAAGAGAATTCTTTTGGTTTTGTGTAATTAAGTTAGCCACCACCTTACCAAATCAATCATCTATTATACATGCTCAAGATAATAAGCTAATGTCTTCCATTAATCTTATTCATTTGCTAATAGACTATTAAACTTCTATTTTTATTTTTCTTTTGCCTCTCATAAAATAATATCTAAAAAATTAATCTAAATAATAAAAGATATGAGGAACAACCAAATTCTCAAAGAAATATTAGAAACTTTCATGAAAGAGACTTCGTTATAATTAGAGTTAGCTCAGAATAGTTCTCTCTTGGAGTTTAAAAGAATTACAGGCATATGGAGCTGGACTTTTTAGGATTATTCAAAAACTAGAAACTAATGCATATGTGTTGGATTTCTTAGAAGAGTATGAGATTAATAAAACCATTAAACATCAAGAATTTAGTTTCTTATAAATTATGACATCCAATGCCTAGTGAGCCATTTGAGTTTGATTCAACAATGTTGACTAAACCAATTCTTAGCACTACATTAGTCTTCAGAATAAGTAAGGATATTGTGGAGAAAATTTTAGCTCATGAGAGAATTTTTTCGAAAGATTGTTAAGTTAGGAAGCTTTTAATTTATTAGAAGGGAAAACCTCTAATCAAGAACTCTCAGCTTACTGATGATACCCAACACCAAATCACGCAACACTATTAGAGCACTACTATATCCATCACCTCAATATGACTCAGTAAGCTCTTTTTCACCTAGGGAGGATGACCTAGGAGTGTCTAAAAAAAGTTTGCAAAAATGCATTTTGGGCTTCACACTAGTTTGATAAGTTTATAGATGAAAATTGCGATTGAAAATTATTTTAAAAAATGTTTAAAATTAATAGTTTTCCATAATTTTGCTGCCTACTACCATTTGTCACCATTTGTTGTCATCAACACTATCCTCTGCCACTATTATCACCACTTTCTCTGCCTGAGAGGATATTATAACCATGTAATAAAATGTTGTATTGGTGGATGAGTTTTAAGCAGTTGGATCAAGTTGGATTCGACCTGGGCCATTGAATCAAGTGAGATGAGATTTGGAAATTTTAATTAATCAATAATAAAATTGAGAATGATCTCAGCCATATGGTTGAAAATTCATTATTTAAAGACACATGGTTCAAGAATAAATTTTTGACATGAAAATCATCTAATGAAGTCAGACGAGTTAATGACCATTGGATGTCTAACAGGGATCAATCACTTATAGTGGATGATGTAGTAACCCTTTGATCAACTCATAAAATTAAGTGTTGGATCAATTAAGATCATTACTTAAAGGAAGAAGTGATCTCCTCTATGCCATCACTAAAATGAGCAACTGGATGGTTATGAGCACTCTCAGAATTGGAATTATAGAAATATTAAAGAATAGTCCCACATTGCAATGTATGAAAGGGATGTGCTCTTTATAAGCATTTGCACAATGCTTTTTTGTGAGCTAAAAAGGGGCCAGCTCGCCCTTGTTCACAAGCAATTTAATCACTTAGTTAACTTGTATCATTATAGAATTACATGTCAATTTTGGGTTTGATATAGCCCAACTAGATTCTAGACTATAATAGATTGCCCTAACTTGATTTTGTTAGAGTTGCTGGAACAACATTTGTAAATGTCTGTTTTAAATTAAGCTTAAGCCAAGAGCTCTAATTTTGGAATAACTAAGATGTAGCTTAATTTTTTTATGAAATAAATATGAAAATTTTGATATAATTTCTTTTGATTTAATTAAGGTTCAATAATCAACCTAATTAAAATTTAGGGAGAAATATAAGAGTATAATTTACCAAAGAAAATAATGATTACAAATGGCTTCTTGAGCATTAGCATAGCCCTATAACTCTACATTTTAGCACAACTGAGAAGTAGCTTAATTTTTTTATTATTTAAATACAAATAATTTATTAGAATTGTGTAAGCTAGGCTACTCAATAAAATTTAATTGGAACAAAGTGGTTTTTTTTAAAAAAATTAACTACTTTAATAATTTCTTAAAATTTCAAAAAATTTAGAGTTATGAATAATTTAAAAAATTTAGATTAACTCACTTTAAGTGATATCAAGAAATAAAAAAGAATAGAAATCATAATAATTTAGGAAAATAAATGGTAAATTAAAGGAGAGCATTAATCAAGTAATGAAATACATGTAAGAGGAGTTTACCTTAAATATTTATATATTCCTTTTATAAATAATTTATGCTTTTATATAATCATCTAAATAAAAAGATATTGTGATATTGACCTCTTGCCATGATATTTTTTAAGTTGATAATAAACTCTAAATGCTTTCCATAAATTGTTTATGTTAATTTTTAAATTTTAGATAGAAAATTTTTGTATTAATGAGAAAACTTGAAGAATGTCTTAAATGAAATCCTATGAAAGCCATTTTAGTTGGGGTAAAAAACTATCAAAAAACACATTTTGAATTAAATTTTAGATATTTTTATTTTTCTTTGATTAAAATGTTAAGCTTGATTGAAATATTTATCACAAAACAAAAAAATTAAATTTTATTAAAATTAATATTCTAAACATATTTGGTTTTAAATAACTTAATGCATCTTAATTTATTATCTTGAATTTTTTATTATATCTTAGTATTTGTTCAATAGCTTTTGTAAAATGTAAATTATAATTATAATAATTACTTGTAAAACATAGTTTTTAGGGTCTTAGAATGGGTTAGTAAAAAAAATATCTACTTATACAATTTCTAAATCATGTTTGAATACTCGAGTAATGACCTTTTGAGCAAACAAGGGGGTAGTTAACCACAAATAAGGTATGTTTGAGGAACATGTAAGCTTTATATACAAAACGTTTATTCACTTCCATAATGTGGGACTAAAAAGAAGTCTTCTTTTTACACAACTTGCTTCCAAATCATTGGACTAACTAGAAACTTCTCATGATGTAATTTCATGATCAAATGATCTTGATCTCCTACATCTTTTTATAAAGCCTTACAAATCTACCCATCAGTTCAAGAAAGATTTAACAATTTTGATCAAATTCTTTTTCTAAACATCCTCATCAAATCTCGTTTATCCAACATGTAGTTCATCTGAACAAATAGTCGCAGTTCATTATTATCGAGGGACTCTTGTGCTTTTTCTAATCCTTTACAATATTTTATCTAAATATTATTTTTCAACTAAAAAAATAAAAAAAATAGATGATACAATAAAGCTTACTTTTCTTGTTCAATAAATACTTTTAGTTAATCAAAAAAGTCTATAAATAATAAAAGTTTTGAACAAAATGGATTGATGAATACGTATGCAATATGAAGAAATTTTTGAAGCCATTAGTAAGCCATGATAATTGTCACTATTGTGGCTCTTCCTTTAATCGTCAAACTCTTAATTACAGCTTTGTCGCAAGTAAGCAAAGTTATTAGTTTTCTCTATTTGTAATTGATTTAATTAATATAGTTGTGCCTCTTTAATCATTTAATTCATAACAAAATTTTAGTTATAAGGGTTTTTTTTTATGTTACAAAATATTTTAAAATAATTGTCATTTTATTTTTTTGTAAAGTTGTCCGAACATGTTTTGTTTTATGAGGGTTAAGCCTATATGCCTTTTGGCATATGGTTTTTATTAACTCTTTTTCCAACATTTTAGTTCTTATTGATTTCCCTATTTCATGTTATTTTATAAATTATTTTTATTAAAAAAATTAATATTTTTATATTAAATTTAAAATTTTTATAAAACACTTTTAAAAAATTTATTTAACTATTTTTGTACGAAACTGAAATTTTTATTCATAAAAATTCATCTCCTACTTATTGATCATAACTTCAACATATGTCATCATGAAGTGTTATTCAATAAGAGTGAGATAAATTATTTGGAATAAAAATTTGTCTTTGTTAGTGAATTTTTAAAAGATTTCTTTAGTATATTTTTTTAATAATCATAAGTATGTCTTTAAAATTATTCTTTAGCAAATATTAAATTTTTTTGAAAAAAATTAACCACATTTTAAAATATATTGATTTTCTTTTCATAATAAGTTTTAAAAAAATGAAAAAAAATTGTATAAATAAACAATGATAGGTAAAAGATTTTTAGGATATTTAGCTTAAAATAAGGGCTTTATCCCCCCTAACAAGATATAACAAAAACCAATGTTACTAATATAACCATTTTGTCAAATGATGGGTAGGTTTTAACCTTAGAATAACAAAACAATAAAAATTGACTACTACGGACTCATATCCTAACTAACTTGGAAATAAAATAAAATAATTTACTAACAAAAAATAAAAAATGATACAAAAAACTTTATATTTAAAATTATTCAATGAGGTACAAGTATTTTAAATGAATTAATTAAAAAAATTAAGATCTTTTATTTTTGAAGAAAGTAAAGATTATGAGTTTGATATGTGAAGGGCAAAGCATAAGGATCTGATAATGAGTACAGGGTGCTAACTACTTAAGTGTCATTACAAGAAACATTTTCTTTAAAAGTTCATCAATCAATTTTATTTAGGAATTCACCTATTTATAAACATTTTTCTAATTACTTAAAGCACTTAACAATCTCATCAATTAACCATTATGGATAAATTATGAAAATCCCAATGTCTTGAAATAACAGCTAAAAGAGCCATTACAGAATAACTACTTGATCTAATGGCTCCTAGATCATTTAATCATGAAAAAAACATGAGCAGATGGCTTGGATTAAGAAAAAACTTTTTTTTATCTCAACCAATAGACCTAAATGGTGGTATAATGACAAGATTTAGCTCTTATGCATGGATAAAACAAAGTGTGTTTGATCATGAAATTACATATTTTAACAACAAATCTAATTAAGTGTTTTTAATATAATTGCATGACTAGATGGTAGAATCACTCCAATAATTTTGAGTACAATCATGCAAAACAGTTATGCAAAGTGTGTTTTTTCTTATGCCACATAATAAGTGCATTGTTCGGGTTTAGTAACCCATTGTTCACTTTGAGGTGATTTCACTTATTGATAATGCACTCATACTCTATTAAATTTTATATGTGAGTTATGCATTGAACAAAAATTATTTGATGAGATTTGGTGTCATTTTATCAATCTGATAAACCCATCTACCAACATTTAGGAGTCATGCTCTAACCAGACACTTAATATTATTATTAGTAATATGTCTTTCATTTTTATTATTTTAATTATATTATAATTTTTACTAATTAATTAGTATAATTATAATACACATTTTCAAACATGTTATCGATATAAAATTTCTAATGATATGACTAAGAATAAAATAATTCTTTAGATGGTTAACTTTTGATATAGATTTTAGAATCCAAATATTTTTTATTAAATGATTAATTTAAATAAAATTATAACTTTGTATGTCTTCAAATAGTGATTTTAATCAAGCTTAACATTCTAATAAAAAAAATTTAGAATATCAAAAATTAAATTAAAAATATTTCTCTTAGTTTTTTGTTAATCCATGTAAGAAGATCATCACAAAATCTCAACTTTGTTCTTCTTTCTTCTGAAAGTTTACCATGAATAGAATTATCATCTATTTAAAATTTAAGATCTTTTTAAACAAATTCATTAGTAATTCTTAGCATTTATGGTCATCAAACAAAACATGACGACAAGGGGTCAACACAACATTCTGTCTTTCTTGATGATAACAAAACTTTTACTAAAATTCATTAAAACATAAATTATTTATAAAAGTAAAATGCATAACAACTAAAGATATGCTTTCTTACATGTAAACTAGGCTAGATTAATGTTCGTTTATAATTTATGCTCATTTTAGTCTTTCAATTTTTATTCCCTCCATCTTTTTTATGACTTAAAGAGAGCTAATATATATTTATTAAATTTTTCACAATTTTATAGTTTTTTTAGATTATCAACAAATAAATCAATTTCTTTATGTTTATTATGTTCAAATTAGACCTATATCTAATGGTCTATGACTTGCATGACTTCTTTCAAAATCATTTAATTCTTTCTTTCTAACAATTACCAAAATTTATTATTTAAGCTATCTTGCGTAATTGATGGTTAAAATTTGTAATGGATTATGGCATTGAAAGATTAAGGTTTAACACCAATCCTAATTTCATCTATAGCTTATTCGTTTGGAAGATCCTTACTAAAACATAAAGATTAGGATTTTCTTTAACTATTTTTATTGATTTATTTATTTTTTTTGAATTTCTAAACTTAATTTTTCAAATCAAATTTGTACAATATATATATATTATTTTACTCAAAAATAACTGATCAATGTTCCAATATATAATACGTTATTTTAATTATTAGAATTGAGTTCACAAACAGTTTTAGGTCTAACACATTTAGGTGTAATAGAGATATTATTCTTATTCATATAAAACATTTTTCCAAAAGAGCTAAATCCTCGTAACAAAATAATAGAAAAAGTCTATTACAATCATAAAACATAATAAACTTAGTAATGGAATAAAATAATTTGATTACACGAAATGTAAATTAATAAAAATTTCTTATGCTTAATGAAAGCTTATTGAGAAATTAGCGTTTTAATTAAATCAATTGTAATTAAAGAAAATTGACAACTTAGCTTATTCGAGAAGAAAGTAAATATTATTAGTTTGATGGTTGAAGCATGTACCATATGAAAATGTCAATGAGCATCGACAACTAAATGTTTGAATGAAATGACTTGAAAAGTTTTCTTCATATTTTGTAAAACTTTTTTAAGTTTATCTTGTTTAATAATTTACTTGTTTATGAACATTTTTAATTACTAAATGTGCTTGACAATTAACCAACTACTGATTATTATCTGAATTTAAAAATGCACCATAGTTTTTAATTAATAAATTATAAAAATTAAAAAAACTAGAAGACCCATTACATAGGAGCCACTCAATCAGAAGGCTCTTAGTCCATTTGAGAGTGAAAACTTCACGATAGGATGAATAAAATTGAAAGAACTATTTAGAAATTATGATTATATTTGAAATGTTAAATCTAAATCAATGATTTGACTAATAGATTTAGGTCTTACGTGCAGGTATAACATGGAGTATGAGATTTCAAATTTATGTGAATGGACAGAGGATCTAAATAAGTGTTTTTAAAAATGGATGAAGTTAGGATCATTCAATCACATAATTGCGTGATTGGATAGCAAAAACACTCCTACAATTTTTAGTACAAACATGTGAAATGGATATTGGTTTTTTTAGTCTTGCATTGAATAAATGATGGATTGTTATGGCTATATTAGAGATTTCATACATTGCATATTTTGCTTATTTTGGGTTCTCTACCCATTGCTATGCTCTAGATGTTAGTTATGTTTGGATTCTTGAGTTATGAATGAATCAAAATTGTTCGATAGGATTGAGAGTTATTTTATTAACATGATAAATGTTATTAGTTGTATTCAATCACTATGCTCTAACTAAGACTTTTGGTTCTGTTTACTAATATGTTTTTTCGTTGTTTTGAACATATTGTTATTTTTTTACAAATAAATTTTTATAATTAAAAAACACATTTTGCAACAAGTTTTGGAAAGTGAATTTTCAAAGGTATGGTAAGAATAAGGTGACTCTTAGATGGTCAAGATAAGTACAAGATTTTTGAATCATAATACTCTTTTAAGATGATTAATTAAAATAAGACGAAATTTATGTGCCTTGTTTGAGAGATTTTAATAAATCTAAATATCTAATAAAAATAAAATTAAAACATCTAAAATTAAATTTAAAATAAACATTTTTGTTAAATTCAAACCACAACTCTTTTTTTTTTAAATTCTCCTATGAACAACAAATTTGATATTATTTCTTTCTATTAACTTTTATAATTCATATTAATTTTGAGTGAGGTTTGACAGGATAAATGAATGTCGTTTGAATCGACTCAATGAGCTCTAAGCAATTATATATTCATTTATTTTTTTTAAATATTTAATTTTCTATTGTTTTTTTACACTTGTTAAAGCGTTTTGATTCATACTTATTTGGATATCGAAGTTGTTATACTCAATCGACATAATATCTTGGAATACAATTTTGTTGTACAATATAAATCATTTTTATAACTTTATTTCTTTGATTTGGTGGTATTATTGTGTAACTCTATTATCATCATGTGTGATATCTACCATAGTTTGACTTATTTATGTTACATTGCTATAATTTATCTTGTTATTACATTATTATATATTTAGTTTACATAAAAATAAATATTTACTATTATTTATACTTAATTATTTTAATAATTCATAGTAATTCAATAGAAGGTTTAATTGAGGAGAAACATGTTCGTTAGACTCATCTTGAAGTGCTTTATCATATTGAAAATTCCTTTTTACATTTTTAGATTTTTGAGTTTCTGGCATTTTAAAATTTTTAGGAGACTTTTTGAATTATACCTAACTTGGTTATCAAGGTTATTAAGATGTTCTCCTTTGCATCTTGAAATGTATCATTTTCATGCAATTTAACTCATTTCATGAAATGTTTTTCATTGATTTCATTATAATACTCTTTAATTCTAAATCTCTTCTCATCTTAACTATAATTTCTTTAATGTTATACTATGAGAATGCTTCAATTTATCTCATTTAATATTTTATATTTATATATTTTATTATCAAATAATATATTTTTTAATTGTTTATGTTCATTTACATGATGATTGAATATAATATCAAATGATGTGCAAATTCAGAGGAAGGAAATGCTATTAGACCTATCTTGATGAGCTCAATCAAATAAAAAATTAATTTACAAATTTGAAAATTTTTTACTTCTTAGAGATTAAGTGCACTTTATTAAATATTTTGAGTCATACTTATTTGAAAAATGAGAATGTTATATTCCATCTCCTTAGTACCTTCGAAAGATACTTTCTTAAAAAATTTAATTCCTTTCCATAATTTTTTTTATTTAACTTTGTTATATCACCCTAAAATTTTAACTCTGTACTCTTGTGATCTATTAATCACTTTGATTAGCTTATATTTCATTAATTCAATTTAATTTATTTCAACTGATATATACATATATATACTTAAAAATATAGTATTTTTTTATTATTTGTGGTTGTTTAATTTTGTAATTCATAGTAAATTTGTAAGAGTCTTGATTGAAATGAAACAAAGGTTGTTGGAATTATTTAGACAATCCCTATCTTTCAAAATATTCTTTTAAACTTTTTAAGTTATTTTATGTTTTATGGCTTTGGCCCTTTTTGTGAACCATTTCAATTTTTCCCTAGTTTGATGATCAAATATGTTACTTTAGATCAACTTGGTATCTTGGAATATAATTTTCATCTATAATTTATCTCATTTTCTTGAATTTTTTAGTTATATTTTTTTATATTTCTAAGTAACGTTTAATCTCTTGTCTTGTGGCTTTTACCTTACCTTTATTTGGATTTAATT
The DNA here is from genome assembly GCA_023846275.1 of Vanilla planifolia. Taxonomy (NCBI): domain Eukaryota; kingdom Viridiplantae; phylum Streptophyta; class Magnoliopsida; order Asparagales; family Orchidaceae; genus Vanilla; species Vanilla planifolia. The sequence continues at coordinate 416,449 of JAIUJO010000032.1, read as the reverse complement.
GCATTGTTTGAATTTATCTTGTTTTAGCTTTAACAAATATTTACCAAATTTTAAAATTACAATTTTTACTATTATACTTATTTACTTTCATAATTTGTAGTTCCTCAATGAGAGGTCTAGATGAGATAAAATAAATTTTATTGGTCTAATCCCAAAGACTTTTATCCAATTAAATATTTTTTTTCTATTGTTTTAGGTATTTTTTGTAGTTGTTTTGAATGTATTACAAGACATTTTGAAGCTTACATAATTTAATAATTCGAAACATTACACTTAATTTCTTTTATACCTTGAAATGCAACCTTTTTATACAGTTCATTTTTTTAGATGTTTTTCTTTGATTACATTATATTTCTTTCTAACTATAAATCTCTTCTTGTATGACATTTTGATCAAATTTATTTTTTTTATTACATTCATTCTGTTTATTTTACTTCAACAATAGTGTATATTTTTGCTTAAAATTTGAAGTGTAATTTATTTTTATTTATGCTTATTGAATTTTATATTTCATCTTAACAAACTTTATCATATTAAATATTTATTTCAACATTATTAAATATTGTTTCCATGGTTTTAGAAAAAGAAATGAGAAATTTTATTAGTACCATATTTTACAATCATGTTTGTTGCACTTGATATGCATAGTACCTTTGAAAGCAACTTTTTCAAACATTTTTTCTTAATTCTTCAAATTTTTTACTTTGACTTGGTTATTTTACTATGTAAGTCTAAATCTCTGCTATTGGGAGTTGTACAATACCTTGATTCTTTTTATATTCTCTTCCATAAATTTATTTCACTTCTTAACTAGTATATATTCATTTAATATAAAAATGTAATTTTGTTGAGATTTGTGCTTATTTGCTTTGGTAATTGGTGGAAATTTCAAATACGGTTTGATTAAGAAGAAATAAATTTTCCTATGCACATTTTAATAAGCTTTGTCTAATTAAATAATTATTCATATATCTTCAAAACTTCTGTTTTTACTAGTTTTAATGTTTTTTAAGATATTTTGATTTGTATTTATATTTGTGATAGGAGATGCTACACCTAGTCTCTTTAGTGTCATAGGATGCAATTTTCTTGTAAACATTTTCTTATTTCATCAAATATTTTACTTAGATTTGGTTATAATACTATATAATTTTAAATCTCTACCTATGTGACCTATACATTTCTTTGATTTGGCTTGAATATATTGCATATATTCATCTCATTTCTACTTTAATATATGATTTCTTGATAAGAAAGTAATAATTTATTATTATTTATGCTAATTGGTTTTGAAAAAGCTTATATAATGAAATATTCATTTAAACATTTCTAAATAATTTTTTTCTATGGCTTTTATATTTTTTGCAAAACATTTTGATTCTTACTAATTTTCACATTTGAGATTATTACACAAATTCTTCTAATTATCTTGTAATGTAACTTTCTTAAACAACTTGTCTTGTTTCCTCAAATGTTTTTCTTTAGTTTAGTTTTAACATTATTTAACTCTAAATAATTTCTTAAGTGACCTTTACATCTCTTTAATTTAATAAGATTATATAACTTCAATTTACATTCTCTGATTTATTATATTTTTATTTAATATTAAAATAATTATTAATTAATATTTTTGCTTTGAATTGTATTTTTTACTATTTAACTCTAATTGTAGTATCATGTAAACATTACATCTCTTTTTTTATATTTTATTACTTTAATTTATATCATTAAATATTTGTTATATAATTAATTGATGTTAAAATAATAATTTATTTTTACTTATGGTAATTTAATTTGGTGATTTACATTAATTACAAGCAAGGTCTAATTCAAACTAAAAAATCATGATCCTCATCTCGAGGACCTCTTTGCAACTACATATTAGTTTCTCTTTTCTAAATGTATTTTCAAGGTCTTTGATGATCTAGTGTCTCACATTCAAACTTCTTAGTAACTCAGAATGCAACATTCTAATGAAATTTATCTATTATCATCAATTTCTTTCTTGTTGATTTGGTTATTTTGCTGTTTAACTTGAATTCTCCTTTCGTGTGACATTTACATTTCATTTACTTGATTATATAACATTTCTTCAATTTATCTCATTTCAATTTTAGTATAATTACTAAAAATACAATGATATTTTACTATTATTTATGCTAACTGATTTTGGTAATTCATAGTAATTCCAAATGAGGTTTGATCGAGATGAAAGAAATTTCATTGCTCTTCTTGGCAACCTCTACACATAATACTAACTTTGATATTGTTTAAAATATTTTTTCTATGACTTTTGTATGATTTATCTACCTTTCAATTCATAGCACATTTGGCGATTAAGGCTATCAATATTCTTTGTATTTTGGGAAGCAATCCTCTCAAATAATTTATTAAATTATTACAAGGTATTTGTTTTTGTTTGGTTATACTAGTTTCAACCTTTTCACTTTTTTACTTTTTTATTATTTTATTACTTTAATTTTTTTTATTTCAAATTTTTAAAGTGTTTACCCAAAATTGAAATAATAATTTATTATTATTTATGTTTATTTAATTTTATAATCATAGATATTTAAAATGAGGTCTAATCGAGATAAACATAAAATTTTGTTAGATTTCTCTTGAAGAGCTCTATAAAATTAATAATTCAATATACTTTTATGTATTTTAATTTCTTACATTTACAAAGTTAACAAGTTATTTTAATTTTTAACTAATTTGAAGATCATGTGCATTATTATGCTCAATGTTTTTACATTATTGTGTAACTCAAAACTTCCTCTTATGTAACCTAACATTACTTTTGTTTTGTTATGCAACATTGTTTGAATTTTTACTATATATTTTCTTAATGTTAAAGTAATAATTAGTTTTTATTTCTATTTGTCACTTCTGTAGTTCATAGTAATTCTAAACACGATCCCACTTAGAAGAAATAATCAATGTTTGACAAGATTAAAAAAATACTATGAAACACTTATTCTTATTGAAGTTAAAATATTTTGTTAATAAGTGAGCACATTACACAAGATTTATACATGATTTGATAATTGAATATGTTACCTTATAACTCCTCAATAACTTGAAATGTAACTTTCCTATTTAATTTGTCTTATTTATATGAAAATTTTCAATTTTATTTGGATATATTACTATAAAACTCTAATTCTTCTCTCCCGCGTCACTTGCTTTACTTTGTTTTGGAAATAATAAATTATTTCAATTTTTCTCAATTGAGCATTGTTATTTATCAAAATAGTAATAAAAATGTTTTTTTGTTATTAATGCTTATAACAATTGTAATTTGTAATATTTAGAAACACTATCCACATGAGATAAACTATACAATGTTTAACTCATCCTGAAAAGCTCTATCTCATTTAATATTCATTTTTTATTTTTATAATTTTATACTTTTTTAGTTTTGGAAATTTTTTCATGTGATTTAATTCATGTCAGATTTAATGATCAAGAATATTACATTAGATCTTCTTTACATCATGGATAGCAACTTTCACTTATAGTTTATCTAATTTATTCAAATGTTTCTCTATGGTTTGATTATATTGCTTTGTAACTCTAAATTTAATCTTATCTGACTTTTACATCATTTCTTTTCTTATATGTATATTTGTTTAATATGAAAATTACATTTTATCATTATTTATGCTTAGTTACTTTTTAATTTATAGTTATTCTGAAGGAGGATTGATCAAGATGAAAATAATATTATTGGAATTGCCAAGGCAAGCTTTAACCAATTCACTATTTATATTTAAATTTTTTCAAAATTTTTATTTTATAAGTGTGGTACATTTTGCTTGATATTTCAATTTGTGATTTGATGATTAAAGAACATACACAAAATCTCTTTAATAAGATTGAACGCAATTTCGTAATACAATTTATTTTGAAAAAAATTTTCCTTTTAATTTTTTACATGATAATTTAAATCTAAATCTAATATCTTGTGGCTCTTATAATGCTTTTATTATTTTTTGTTATATTAATTCAATTTATTTCATTTCAACCTTATTTTAAATTTATTTAAAAATTTAAGCTTTTTTACTATGGCAATTTTTTGTAACTTAAACCAATGTCTTATCAAGAGTTAAGGAATATTCTTGGACTCATTTAAATGACCTCTATTCGAAAAATTGTTTGTTTATAAATTTTAACATATTATATTTTTTAGGGATTCAGTACACTAAAAATAATTTTGATACTTGATTTTCTAGTTAAGAATATTATATTAAATCTCTTTAGTGCCTTGTAATGTAGCTTTCTAATACAATTTATGTCATCTATTAAATATTTTCACTTTGATACAGCTACATTACTATATAACTCTAAAACTCCTCTCATGTGACATTTAAATAACATTAATATTTTTATATTACAATACTTTAACTTTTCACCTTTATGTCTTAATATAATAATTATTTATTAGTTTTTCTTAGTTAAAATTATTTTTCACAGAAATTCTGAATGAGGTCTAATTGATAGGAAACAAAGTTCATTAGATTCTTATTGATTCTCAATATCCTATTGAAATATCAATTAATATATTTTAAATATTTCATTTTTAAAAGGTTTTGTTATGCTTTATTGAACTAATGACATAGGTTTCTTTTAAACGTGCTTTATTCCAAAAGATATTCCTTTACAAATTTCTAAATAATTTTTTTCTATGCCTTTAGCATGGTATACAAAACATTTTGATTCTAACTTATTTTGATGTCTAAGATTATGACACCCTTTCTCTTAACTACCTTGGAATATAGCATCCTTTTACTACTTATCTCATTTATTCAAACTTTTTACTTCAATTCTGATATAGTATTATTTAACTATAATTCTTTTCTTGTGTCCTTTATATTGCTTTAATTTGCTTGTAATATATTTCTCCAATTAACCTTTTTTGATGTATTATATTTGTACTTAATATTAAAAAGAATAATTTACTATTATTTTCTCTTTGAATTGTACATATCACCATGTAACTCTATATCTACTTTTGTGTAAACTTTGCATCTCTTTTATTTTTTAATATTACATTACATTAGTTTATATAATTTCGTCCTTATTATTTAGCTAAATGATGTTAAAAACACAACTAATTTTTTTATACATATTTAGTTTTGTAATTTGCACTAATTTCAAAAGAGGTGTAATTTAGATAAAATAGAAATCATGGTGCTCATCCAGAGAACATCTCCCTTACTAGATACTATTTTTTCTTTTCCTAAATATTTTATTTTGAAGGGTTTTGATGATTGTGTATATTACCCTCAAATCCCATATATCTTAGAGTGTAGCATTCCCATATAATTTATCTTATTTCTTGAATATCTACTTTTTTAATTTGGTAATTTTGCTATTTAACTCAAATTCTCCTTTTGTGCTAGGTTTACATAGGTTTTATCTAATTATCTAACATTTCTTCAAGTTATCTCATTTCAACTTCAATATATAATTACTAAAAAATTATGATAACAATTTATTGTTTTTTATGCTAACTTATTTTGGTTATTCATAGTAATTTCTTATTAGGTTTGATCAAGATAAAAAAAATATAATTGCTTGACTTAGTGACCTTTATGCACTTAATATTCTTTTGAATATTTTTAAATATATTATTTTCTATGATATTTATTTGCCTTTTTTATTTCAACTCGTACCATAATTGGCATTCAATATTGTCGCACTCAATATTCTTAACATATTGGGAAGCAATCCTCTCATATTGTTTATTAAATTATACAACGTTTTGGCTTTAATTTCGTTATAGTGGTTTATAACTCAAAAGCTTATCTACTGTCACATTTTCGTTTCCTTTATTTTCTTTATTGCATTGTTTTAATTTTTGTCAGTTTAATTTCATTTTATTTTCTCTTATTATTGAAAAAATATCTTGTTATTTTTTTGTGTATTTAATTTCGTAATTCAAATAAATTTGAAGTAAGGTCTAATTGAGGCAAAACAAAATTTCTTTAGGCTCTTCTCAAAGAGCTCTTTTCAAAAAAATATTCGTTCTTAAATTTTTATTTAATTTATTTTCTTACGTTTTGCACACTTGAAAAGTTATTTTAATTTGTATCTGAGTTGAAGATGAAGCCCATTACACTACATCACTTTATATTAACTTATAACGCAAAACCTTCTCTTCGTAACATATCCAGTACTTTTATTTTGTTGTTCTACATTGTTTAAATTTTTATCACTTAATCTTTATAGTATATTTGCTCAATGTAAAAATAATAACTTGTTTAAATTTATGCTTGTTTAGTTTGGTAGTTTATAGTAATTGCATATGGGATCCAAATGAGACGGGATTATTTTTTTTGACAATATTAAATAATATTATGAAACACTAATTCTTATTGAAGAAATAATATTTGCAAATGATTGAGCATGTCGAACTTATTTCATACGTGATTTGATGACAGAAATGGGAAGAGGAGAATTATAACTACATAGTAATTTAGAGTAGTCTAAGTATAAAATTTAAGAAATGTGATAAATTATTTCAGAAAGTAGTATTCTAAGATATTAAGAATAAAGAATATAACATCCTCAATTATCAAATAAGATATGAATCAAAAGGACTAATAAAGCTTACCAAAAGACTATAAAATAAAAATATTTAGACATAAAAAAATATTTAATTGCATACAACCCATCAAAGAATGTCCAATGACATTTGCTTCAATTATTAAATAAATGCTCAATAAAACTGAAATGAGATAAATTGAAGTAACTAAATGTGGCAAAAAATTTGCTAATCACACAAGAAGAGATTTAAAATATTATCATAAAATAAAAAAATCAAAGCAATAAATAAAAAAAAATACAATAAATTTGGTGTTAAAGCTACATTTTTAAAATACAAATGATATTATGTGTGGCTCATAGGTCATCAAATCAAGTATGAATCAAAATTATTTATAAAATATCCCAAAGAAGAAAATATAAAATTAAATTTTCATTAAATATAGCTTGTTGAGAAGAGTGCAATGATGTTAGTTTTATCATAATGGGATCTTGTTTGGACTTACTACATATTTCGAAAGAAAATAAGAAATAATAACAAAATTTTTTTTAATAATAAGTAATTGGATAACAAAGCTCAAAACATTTTAAATTGAAGAAATATTGTGTAACTAGATTAATAGTTGTAAAGGTCATGCGATTGTAGATTTATACTTCTATAATATTATAATAAAATCTTTTCAAAACAATTGAACAAAAAGGATAAATTACCTTGATAATTACCATTCCAAGAATCTAAAGACATTGAGTGTAACATCCTCTATGATAAAATGAAGAAAAAATCAGAATTTTTTATAAAGAAAGCTAAAGCAATTAAAAAAGTATTCGAAGTTATAAAGAAAGGAATATTTAATCAAGTAGAGCTCAATGTGAAAGGTCAAACAATGCTTATCCCACCTCGATTAGACATCATTGAGAAATACTACAAATTATGAAAATAAATAAGAAATAATAATAAATTTTTTTTTTAATTTTTACTAAAAATATGTGAAATTTCAAATGAGATAAATTGAAAAAAAGTCATTTTTGAAAGGAAAGACATTTAATGTTAATATGATAAGTAATTTAGAATTGGCAAGTAATATTGTCATATAAAAGTGAAAATACAAAAAAACCATATTTAACTTAAGAGATCTCATCGAGATGAGTCCAATAATAGTTGTTTCATCTTAATTGAAGCTAGATTTGAATCACTACGAATTGTAGTTGTAATTGGACATAAATAATAGATAAATACTATTTCAATATTAACTAAATATATAAAAATATTGAAATGAAAGAAATTCAATTAATGCAATTTAACCAAATAAAAAATGTAAAGGTCATGTGAGAGAAAATTTAAAGTTACATAGTAATATTGCTTAATCATAGTGAAAATTATGAAAATGGAGAAATTGTTTATAAAAGTTTATTCCAAGATACATGGGATGTAGAGTCTAACATCCTCAATTATCAAATAAAGAAAAAATCAAAATCACACATAATAAGTTCTGAAACCTGACAAAAAAAATTAAAATATAAAAAATGAATACTTGATTTGCTATAACATGTTAAGATGAGTCTAATGACATCAGTTTTGATTTGATTGGACCTCAATCTGAGTTATTGCAAATTATGAAATAAATATGAATAAATAACAAAGAAATATTTTTTTAATATTAAGTGAACTCAAAGTAAAGTTGAAATAAGATAAATTAAACCAATATAGTATAACCAAATTAAAGAAAAGCTAAGAGAAAGCTGAAGACATTTCGAGTTACATAACAGTATAGCCAAATAAAAGCAAAAAACTAAAGAAATGAGATAAATTATATAAGAAAGAAGATTCTAAGTTACTAACAAGATCATGTGTAAATATTTTATAAAGCATGCAAAATACTTAGAAAATAAAATATTAGTAAAAATATAAAACTAAATATGTATTGTGATTAAGCTCATCTAGATGAGTTTCAATAGGTTTTGTTCATTGTTGATTAGATCTTATTTTGAATTACTCTGAATTATCAAAACAAATAAGCATAGCTTATGTTCAATTATTATTTTAATATTAACTAATCATATATTAAAGTAAAAATTAGACAAATTGAAATAATGTATTATAACAAAATCAATGACTTATATCGGTCACATGAGTAGAAATTTTAGTTACATAGTAGTAAGGAAAAACAAATAAAAACATTTTAAAAAATAGAAACTATAAGAGCAAGCTACTTTTTGAGATACAATGGAATGGATGAGTAACATCCTTAATCATCAATTCAACTAAAAATAAAAACAGTTGCAAAGAATATCAAATCATTAAAAATATTGTTGAAGTAACATAAAAATAAACGTATAATTGTAAGGAACTTATTCAGACAAGTGGAGCCACAATTGTTTGACTTAATTGCTCTTCATTTGGAGTAACTATATTTTGCCAAAGTAAATAAGGATATTTAATAAAAAAGGGTTAATATTTTAATATTATGTGATTATATGTTAAAGTTGAAATGAGATAATTTGAATCATTATAATATAAGAAAATCAAAACATTATACATGCCTTTTGGAAGGAGATTTAGAGTTATCTAGTAATATAACCAAATCAATAAGAGACATTTGAAGAGATTTGATAAATTCTTTGGAAAGGTTGTATTACTAGATATTAACAATATCATGTGTGACATCTTTGATCATCAAATTATGTACAAATCAAAATGTCTTGTAACACGTACATGAGAACAATAAAATAAAATATTTAAAAAATATATTTAGTTAGTTATATTTCTTTGGCAAAGGACCAATAATATTTTTTTTAGATCATAATTAAATTTTCATTACTTTGAATTAAACGAATAAATATGCATAAATAATCATAAATTTCTACTTTAATATTAAGCAAATATATTTTAATGCAAAAATAAGATAGGTTAATCCATCATAAAATAACCAAATAAATGACATTAAAAGGACATTTGAGAGGTGAATTAAGGGTTATCTAATTATATATCCAAAAATGAAAAATTAAAAGAAATGAGATAAGTTACAGGAGAAAGCTTAATATTTAACATACTAAAGATTCCAAGTGTGACATCCTTAATCATCAAAACATGTACAAATAAAAGTGCCTTTTACAATAAGGAAAAACCATAAAAACGAAATTGTTTAGGAATATTTAGATGAATATTTAACTGGATTGAGATCATCGAGACCGGTCTTACGATTTTGTTTGTCTCAATTATGTCTTGTTTGAAAATATAGTGAATAACTAAAGTTAAAGAGTATTAAAAACAATAAAAAATTATTTTAATGTTTAGTACACATATAATATTGATAAAAATGAGATACGTTTAAGTAAAACAATACAACCAAGTTAATCGATGTTGGGGGTACGACAAGGGGAAATCTAAAGATACATTTTGATATTATCAAATCAAAGTAAAGACTTTAAAAGATTAAGATAAATTATATTGAAATCTGGCATTGCAATATGCTAAGGAGTTGAATGTACCATCATCTTTAAACAAATCTATACAAATTAAAATACCTTACAAAACATAATAAAGCCTTTCAAACTAATATTGAAAAAATTTATAAAAGATTATTGAATTTATAGAGCTCATTAGCATGAGTCCATTGAAATTTTTTTCTTATCAATCAGGTCATATTTTTAAATATTTAAAATTACAAAAAGTAAATGAGCACAAAATATTTGAGCAACATAATTTAACCAAATTAAGGACATTTAGATGTGACGTGATCGAAGATTTAGAGGTACATAGTAATATAACAAAATCAAACTAGATAATTTAAGGAAATATAGTAAACCTTTTAGGAATGTTTTATTCCAAGTGACTGAGGAGGTCGTGTGTCACATCCTCGATTGTGAAATTAATTTCAAATAACAAAATAACTAAAAGAGTGTCAAAATAAAATAAAATAAAATTTTTAAAAGTATTAAGATGTTTATTTGATTAGATATAGCTCATTCAGATAGTCTAAAAATTTTGTTTTTTAACTTGATCAATTTTTTTTTGAATTACTATGATTTACAATTGTGAATGAGCATAAATAGTATTAAATAATTATTTTAATTTCAAGATTTTATGAAAAATTATTCATTAGCAGAAAAATTTAGAAATCTAACATAACTATGTCAAGCAAAGTTAAGGTCACAGGAGAGGACATATTGAGTGACATAACAATATAGCCTAATCTAAGTGAAAATTTTGAAATAATGAATCAAGTTATTTGGAAATGCTCAATTCTAAGACACTATGAAGATCAAGTGTGATATACATGAGCTTCAAATAGGTATGAATCAAAATTTTTGTACAAAAATGCAAAAAACTTAAAAAGATATATGAAAATATATTAATTGTTATTCATTTGAGGTGACCTCATCAACACGAGTCTAACGACTTTTGCTTTGTTTTAAGCGATCCTCATTTTGAATAATTACAGCTTACTAATGTAAAAAAGCATAAACAATAATAAATTGTATATTTAATATTTAGTAAATATATAGAAAAATTAAAGTGGAATAAATTCAAGCAATGTAATACAACGAAATCAAAGTGAAGTAAACATCACGTGAGAGGAAATTTAATGTTAAAATGGGAAATAGTCAAACTTTTGAGAAAGTTGTATTCCAGGATACAAATAAGAATGAGTGTGACCCCCTTGATTGATAAAACAGATGCGAATCAAAATATCTCATAATGTGAGTTCAAATAGTATAAAATTTTTTTTTAGAAATATTAAATATATAATTTATTAGATAAAACCCATTGAGACAAGATTAGCGACATTTGTTTCATTTAGATGTGACATCATTTTCTATTATTATAAATTATAAAATTTAATAACAAAAAATAATAATAAATTATTTTTTAATAATAAGGAATTACCTATTAAAGATCAAATAGGATAAAATGAAGTAATGTAATATAACAAAACGAAACACATGATGTTCACATGAGAGGAGATTTATTGTTTCATTATAACGTGGCCTAATTAATGCAATCAATTTGAAGAAATTTGATAAATTATTCGAGAACATTTTATTTTATGATATAGATGACTTTGAGAGTAACATGCTTGATCATCAAATTAGTTACAAAGGAGAATATTTCTATAAGAATTAAAAAATTCCATAAAATAAAGATTTAAAATAAAAATTAATATTTAATTAGATAGAGCTTGTTGATATGAATCCAACCACATTAACCTCCTCTTTGTTGAACCTCGTTTTGGATTACTTTAATTAATAAAATAAATAATAATAAATAACAAAAAAATATTATTTTAATATTAGGAAATTTCATATTAAAGCTTAAAAAAATAAATTAAAGAAATATGATTGAACCAAAAAATGTAAAGGTCAAATGATAAAAGATTTAAACTTACATAGTAATATAACAAAATCAAAGTAAAAAATTTGAAATTTAGATAAATTGTATAGAAAAGTTGCATTCGCAAATATTAAGGAGATCACGCAACATCCTTAATCATAAAATTAGGTATGAGTCAAAATTTTTTATCATAAATCTCAAAACACTAGAAAATAAAATTCTTAAATAACAAAAATGAATGTTTAATTAGATAAAGAGCATCGAGATGAGTTTAATAACTTTGTTTTGTTTTTATCAAACCAAATTTGGAATTACTTCAAGTTATAATGTTTAATAAGCAAAAGAAATAATAAATTATTATTTTAATATTTATTGAATATCCAATAAATCCTAAAAGGAAGTAAAATAAAGTAGTAAAATATAGCAAAACAAAAGCAATGTAAAGATAAAACAAGAAGAGATTTATAAAGAGATTGTATTATCAAAATCTAAGCAAAACTTTTAAGAAAAGCAATAAGTTTTTCAAAAATATTACATTTTAAGATACTAAGAAGATGAAGTGCAACATACTCTACTGTAAAATGAATTATTAAAAAAGTTTCTTAAAATATAACAAAAAACAACAAAATAAAGTATTTAAAATACATTAAAATTATTATTTAGTTGTCTAAAGCTCCTAAAGACAAGTATGATGATATTTGTTTCATCATGATTATACCTTGTTTGGAGTTACAATGAATCACTGAACTAAAAAAATCATAAATACTAATAAATTTTTTTTTAATGTTAAGTAGATACAAATTAAAGATAAAATGACTTAAATTAAAGTATTGTAAAATCTAAAAATAAAAGTAATGTAAAGGCCACACGAGTAGAGATTTAAAGCTACATTAAAAAATATTAAAATTCTAAGTGAAGAAATTGAAGAAAAAAATACAAATTGCAAAGAAAAATTCTTTTGAACATACTTAGGGGATTGAGTGTTAAATCATCGATTGTTAAAAGTGGTATTAATCAAAATGTACCTTAAAACATGACAAAATGTCTAGAAAAATATTTAAAAATAAAGAAAATGAAAATTTAATTAGATAAAGGTCATTGAGAAGAAATAAACAAGATATATTTTATGTTCATCGACCTTCGTTTACTGTCAATATGAACTACCAAAATAAACATAAATAACAATAATAAAATTTTCAATATTAATTTGATATATTTTAACCATGAAATGAAATAATTGGAAGCAATTAAATAAAAAAAATTTAAAATGTACAATTATCACATCAAAGAGATTTAGTGTTAAATATTATTGTAACAAAATCAAAAAAATTCCAGTTAAAGCCATTGAAGTAATGTAAACGTCACTCGAAGGTAAATTGAGCTACAAACTATGAAAATCCAAAGCAACATGAAAAATTTGAAGAAACTCACGTAAATGTTTTGGGAAGGCTATGTACCAAAATACTAAGGAGATTGAATGTAACATACTTGACCATAAAATATGGTACCAACAAAAATTGCCTGATAAAACCTCTCAAAACCTTAGAAAATAAAATACTGAATAATATAGGAATTTAATGTTTAGCTCACATATTCAAGTCCAACATGTTTATTTCATCATGATCGGATATCATTTTGAATTACTATGAATTATGCAAGTAAAGAAACACAAATAATAAAAAAATTATTATTTTATTATTCAATAAAAAAATAATAAATCTAAACTGAGATAAATTAATGTAATATAATAGATTTAATTAAAGCATTATAATGGTATCAAGAGAAGAGAATTAGAGTTTCATTATAGTTTAACAAAATGAAAGAAAAAATAATTAAAAAATCTGATAAATTACATAGAAAAGTTGCATTCTAAGAAACCAAAGTGATTGAGTATGACTTCATTGATCATCTAATAAGTTATGAATGAAATGTTCTTATAAAGTAGCTAACCCTTAATAAATCAAAAAGATAAAAAAATAAACACTTAATTAAGAGAGCTAGTTGAGAAGAGTCATCCAACAATTTCTTCTTCTCTATGAGACCTCATTAAATATTAGTATGAATTAAAAAAGTTTTATAAGAATAAATAATAACAAATTATTATTTTAAAATGAAATGAATACATATAAGAGCTAAGGTTAGATAAATTCAGGAATGTTATTAAACTAAATAAATGACAATTGTAGCTAACACAAGGGGTGGTTTTTTTCTTATGTAGTAATTTAATAAAATGAAACAAAAATATGGAAGAAGTTCCATAAACTATATAAGAAACATGCGTTCTGTGATACTAAGGAGATCGATTATAAAATCCTTAGTAGTTTGATCACATACAATTGAAATGCCTTGTAAAACATGTAAAAACTCTTGAAAATAAAAAGTTTTAAAAAATACAAAATAAACAAATAATTTGTCGAATCATATCATGATTAATCCAATGTCCTCTGTTTTTGTCTCTGTTATACCTTGAATTTAATTACAGTGAATTAACAAAATAGAAAAAAAAATAATTATGCTAATTTTGTTTAACTTAAAATATGATAAAATGAAGAAATATAACATAAACAAATCTAAGTTATGTAAAAGTCACATAAGGGATGATATAAGGAATGCTATAATTTTGCCAAATAAAAAAAATATTGGAAGAATTTTTATAAATTAATAGATAAATTACCCAAAAAGATACAAATGACATCAAGCCTGATATTCTATTTCATCAAATTAGGTAACGAATAAAATTATCTCATAAGGTATGCAAAAATATAAAAATTAAAAATATTCAAGAATTTAATTGTGAATTTTAATTAATAGAGCACATTAAGATGAGTCCAATGACATTTGTTTTTTCTCTATTGATCCTTGATTGGAATTAATTTGATTTAAAATATTTAAAAAGCATAAAATTATTGTTTAATATTACATAAATTTGTATTTAAAATAAAATGAGATAAATTAAGGTACTGTAACATAATACAATCTAGGATATGTGCAATTCATATGATAGAATATCACAGGTCATATAGTAACACAACAAAGTTAAAGGGAAAAGTTGATGAATTGAGATAAATTATATAAGAAAGTAGTGCTCGAAGACACTAACAAATTATAGTATAATATCCTCAATCATTAAAAAGTTATACATAAAAATAACCCATAAAGTGTGCCACAAAATTTAAAATAGTAATATTTAAGGTTAAAAAGATGAATTGAGTTAATATAATATATCAAAATAAAAATAAATACAAGGGTCAGATGAGAGTAGATTTATAGTTCCATAGTAATATAATGAGATTCATGAGAGAAATTTTAAAAATAAGTTAAATTGCATAAGAAAGTTAATTTCTAAGATACTTAAGAGATAATAGATATCATCCACATTCTTTAAATAAGTTATGAATGAAACTTTCTCATGAGCATGCAAAGCATTTCTAAAATAAAATATTTTAAAAAATAAAAAATTAAATATTTAATAGGATAGAGCCCTTTATGATGAGTCCAACTACATTGCTCTTATCTCAATCAAATTTCATTTGTAATTATTCTGATTTACAAAATTAAATAACATTAATTAATAGTAAATTATTCTTAATCACATTGAAGATATATATTAAAGCTAAAATTAGATAAACTTAAAAAATGTAACACAGCAAAATCAAAGTGATGCAACAATGTTATGATAAAAATTATGTGCTACATAGTAATATAACAAAAAAAATGTTAAAAATATCAAGAAATGAGGTAAATTATAAAGTAAACTTATAATCTAAAATACTAAGAGGATCACGCCTAACATCAATAATCATCAAATAAGGCACGAATAAAGAAAATAAAAAAACTTTACAACATATAAAACAATATTTAATTGTGTAAAGCACCTTCAATAGAGAACAACATCAATTAGAATAATTATGAAATATCAAATAAAGTAAAAATAAATAATAATTAATTATTACATCAATTTTAAGTAAAAATTTAATAAACTCAAAATGAGATAAATTGATGTAATATAATTTGACCAAATTGTAATGATATAACACTCACAGGAGAGATGAATTATAGTTCATAGTAACATATCCAATTTATAACTAAAATTTTGAAAAAATGGGTTAAATTATTTTAGAAAGTTTCATTTCGAGTTACTAAGGAGTTTGACTGTAATATCCTTGATTATCAAATTATTAAATTAGCTACCAATCAGAATACAGCGTAAAATGTGCTAGGACCAAACAAAAAAAAATTAAAGAATAATTAAAAAACATTTAATTCTTTTGAGTTGTCTGTATTGAGTCTAATGATGTTTGTTCTATCTTTATTAGAGGTCAATTGAAATTTTTAGAATTATCATAGTTGAAAAGAAAAAATAAAAATAAAATATTATTTTAACATTTAAAAAAAAGTAAATTTAATCTAAAATTTTTAAATTGATGTAATTTATTAAACCAAATCAAATGATGTAACTGCATATGAAAAGAGATTTAGAGTTATAAAATAATATATCTAAAATTACATGAATAATTAGAAAAATAATGATAAATTTTAAAGTAATGTTGCATTCAAAGATATTAAGGAAAATGAAAATATTTTATCAAATAAGGTATGAATGAAAATATTTTATAAAATGTATCAAAACCCAATATAATGATCACGTAAGAGTAGATTTACAGTTACATAAAAATATAATTAAATCAAAGTAAACAATTTCAATTAAAGAGATAAATCATTTAAGAAAGTTGTATTCCAAGATACAAAAGATATTGAGTGTAATATTCTTAATCGTCAAATTGGGTATGAATTGTAATGTCTAACAAATGTTGAAACAATAGAAAATAAAATATTTAAAATGTAAAAATGAAAGTTTACTTGACATAGTTTTTTGAGGTGGGTCCAACAACATTAATTTTTGCAACAATAAAGCTCATTTGCATTTAGAATGAATTATCAAAGCAAAGAAGCATAAATAAAAAAATGTCTTATGTTTAAATTAAGCAAATATATCTTGTAATAAGAAAAAAGTAAGCAATGCAATATAACAAATTCAAAGGAATGAAAAGTTCACACAATAGGAGATTTATATTTATGTAGTAATAAAAAACTCAAAATGAAAAATTCAAAAAAATGTCATATTTTTTTTCGTAATCTTGCATTCTTAGATGTTGAGGAGATCGAGTATAACCATCTTGATATCCAAATAATGTTCGAATAAAAATACCTCTTTAAATATGCTGAAACTCGAAAAAAATAAATTTTTTATAAAGTTATAAAAAATATTTAATTAGACAAAGTTCATCTAGACATGTTTGGAGATGTTTATTCTTTCTACATCAGATGCCATTTTGAGTACTACATATTACTGAAATAATAATCATAAATAATAAAAATAAACTATTTCAATATTAAGTAAACATATATTTATGTTCAAATGAGATAAATGGAAGAAAAGTGACATAACAAAATAAATGCAACATAAAGTACACATGGGAGGAAAATTAGAGTTTCATAATAATGTGACGAAGTCAAAGTAGAATAATTTAAGAAATAACTTAAATTGTACGATAAAATTACATTTTGAAATACTATGGTGGTTGAGTGTGAAATCCTCAATCATAAAATAAGTTACTACTTTAAACATCTTGTAAGGAGTTTTAATAGTCAAAAAAATAATACTTTTAAAAATATAAAAATGATCATTTAATTATCTTAAAAGTTTATAATTAGTTTAACAACTTTTGTCTTCTCTCAATCAGGCTATGACTATAATATTTGGGAAATAAAAAATTTAAATATGAATAAATTATTATTTTAATCATATGCAAATATAAATTAAAGTTATAATGATTTGCATTGTACATAAAATTTGTATTGTAAGATATTAAAGAGATTGAGAATAATATCGTTGATGATCAAATCTAGTATGAATTGAAAGGTTTAATAAACATTATCATCAACCAAGGAATTCCACAATTCATAAAATATAAAAATGAATATTTAAAATGATAAAGTTTATCATGATGTCTCAAATGAAGATTGTTTCTTCTCATTCGAACCTCGTTTCCAATTACTATAAATAGCCAAAACAAGTAAAACAAATAATAATGAATTATTTTTAAATATTAAATAATATATATTAAAGCTAAAATAAGAATTATTAAAAAAATTAAATATAGAAAAATAAGAATGTCACAATTGTCACACAAGAGAAAATTCATTGTTACCAAATAAAATTATAAAATCAAAGTGAAACATTTGAAGAAATAAGACAAATTTTTGTGGAAAATTGCATTCTTATATATTAATAAGTTAGAGTGTAACATCCTAGATCATCAAATCGACATTGAATCAAATGTATTTTTCAGTGTGTTAAGACCTTAGAAAGTAAAATACTATAAAATATTAAAAATGATAGAGTTTTTTGAGATAAGTCCACTAACATTTGAATTGACTCTATATAATTGTGTTAGGAATTATTACAAATTACAAAAATAAATAAACATTGAAAACAAAAAGTTATGTAATATAAGTTTATATAAAATGTGAAGTAAGATAAATGGAAGTAATATAATATAATAAAAACAAAGCAATTTAGAGGTACTATACATGAATATTTCATTGGTTGGAGATCATCTGTATGAGTCCAATCATTTTTGTTTCATCTCAATTGGTCCTTGTTAAGAATTAGTATGAACAAAGAAGTAAATAATGATAAAAAGCAATAAATTTATTTTTTGATTTTTAAGTTACCATATAATGAGACTAATTTAAAATAAATCAAAGAAATTTAATATGAATAAATAATGGTGATGCAACAATTAGATGAGAAAAAATTTCCATTTTCATATTAATACAACCAAGTCGAAGCAAAACAATTGATGGAATGAGATAAAATTATAAAGGAAACAAACATTCTCATATCAACTTTTACAATGTACTACCAAATTAGAGTTTTTTATTGGATAATGCATATTATGATGAGTTCAATGACTTTTGCTGTGCCTTGATAAGAGTATGTTTGAATTGCTACGTATTACAAAATTAAAAATCCATAAACAATAATATTTTATTATATTAATAATATCAAGTAAATTAGTATTTAATTTGAAATAACTTAAGTTGAATTAATATAATATTCGAAAATCAAAGACACGTAAAGGTCACATGATTTGAGATTTTGGTTTACATAATAAAATAATAAAATCAAAGGGAAACATATAAAGAATTGAATGTAAATTACAAGGGAAAGTTTCACTGCAATCCACTAAGTAGATCAATTATAATATCCTAGTCATCAAATCGAGAATGAGTAGAAAAATTTAATAATATAAACAAAAAAAATTAAAAAAAAATAAAAATTAATATTTAATTAGATAGAGCTCATCGAGACAAGCATAAAAATTTTTATTTCCTTTGAATAAGACCTCATTTGTAATTAGAAAAGATTATCAAAATAAATAATCATAAATAATAACAAATATTATTTTTATGCTAATGAAATACATATAAAGGTAAAAGTGTGTTAAAGTTTTGTTGTAGAATATAACCAAATGTAAGAAATAAAAAGACCACTAGATAAAAGATTTAATGTCTTGCTAAAATATATCTAAATCGAAGATAAACCTTTGAAAAAAAGAAGTAAAGTATGTAAATAATTTTCATTCGAAGTATGTAATGATATCAAGGTTAACATACTCGATTATCAAATCCAGTAAGAATAGAAATGTTTCATAGACCTCATCAATTTCCTAGTAAATGAACTATTAAAAGTTAAAAAAAATTAATATTTCATTGGATATATTTCAATTAGATGACTCAAATGATGTTTGTTTTCATCTAGCTAGGCATTATTTATAATAACAATAAATTAAAAATTTGGATAACCATAAATAATAAGAAATTATCATTTTAAAACAAAGGAAATGTATGTTAAAGTTATAAAGTGGGATAAATTATAGAAATATAAAATAAAAAAATCAAAATATTTTAAGCTTCACATCAAAGGACATATATAGTTCATAGTTTTATAACCAAATTGAAATGAAGCTTCAAAGAGCTTAGATCAATTATAAAGCAAATTACATTCAATGATGCTTAAGAGATATGAGTAGTATTTTTATTGTTAAATCAAGTAAAAATTAAAAAGACTTATAAATTAGGAAAACATAAAAAATAATTTTAAAACACAAATATTAATATTTTTTAATGAAAGCTCATTGAGATGAATCTAATGATATTTCTTTGTCTCCATCAAAACTAATTTCAAATTACAACAAATGACCAAAGTCATTCAAATTAAATAATGAAAATTTATTATTTTAATATAAAAAGAAAATATATTAAAGAAAAAATAAGATAAATTAAGGTTATATAATAAAACCAAATCAAAGAGATGATAAGTCACATAATAAAAAAAATTGGAGTTTCATTATAATATAACAAATCTGAGTGAAATATTTGAAGAAATAAGATTAATTTTATGGGAAACTTATGTTCAAAGATACTAAGAAGATTGATTATAAAAACCTCCTTCATGAAATCACATAAAAGCAAAAATATTTCAAAACTCTACAAAAATTCTAAAAAAATTAAAAAATTTTAAAATAATAAAAATAAAATTAAAGGAGTCGAGTATATTCATATCGGCTTAGTGAGACCTGTTTTTCTTGGATCAAACATCATTATGAATTATGGAAAAATCACCAAAGTAAACATAAATAAGAAAATAGTACTATTTTATTATTATGTAAATGTATATTGCACATGAAAAACATAAAAATTAAAATTTATTTAAAAGAGCTCCTTTAGAGGAATCGAACGACAATTATTACATCTTCATCAAACATTCTTTGGAATTATCACAAATTACTAAAGTAGATAAAAAACTTAAAAAAATATTTTTTAACAAAAATTAAAAAATTTATGACGATAAAATAAAATAAATTGAAGAATTTTAATATATCCAAATCAAAGTAATATAAAGTCACATAATAATATAATTAATGTTTCATTGTAATATAACGAAATCTAAGTCAAATATTTCAAAAAATAAGATAAATTATATGGGAAAATTATGTTCCAAGAAACTAGGAATATTTACCACAACATCTTTTATCATAAAATGTGGCACAAGTCAACATTTTTCATAAGGCATGTGAAAATTTTAAAAAATGAAAATATTAAAAAATATTAAAAATAATCTTCAATTAGATAGAGCTCATTCAAGTTAGTCAAAGGATATTTGTTTCACTAGCTGAAGCCTCATAATGAATTATCAAAATTTACAAATATAAATAAAAAAAATATAAAGAAATATTGATTGAATAATTAGTAAATATATACTAAAGCTGAAATGAGGTAAGTTGAACGATTATAATAAAGTCAAATCATGGCAATGTCAAGATAACATGTGAAGGAATTATAGTTACATAGTAATATAACTATATCAAAGTGAAACATTTGAGACAAAAAAGAAAAATTATGTGTTAGTGCGAAAGATATTATAAAGAATGAGTGTAACATCCTTGATCATCAAATTATGTTCGTGTCAAAATATCTCGTAAAGCTTGCCAACTCTCTAAAAAATAAAACATTTTAAAATATAGAAACAAATATTTAATTTTATAGAACTTTTCGAGACATTGCTAAGGATGCTTATTTCATCTTTATTAAACCTAATTTGGAAAAATAATGAGTTACCTAGGTAACTAAGCATAAATATTCTTAAATTATTATTTCATTACCAAGCAAACATAAATTAAGTTGGAAATTAGATAAATAGAAGCAACATAACATAACCAAATCAAAGTGTTTTAAGGGTCAAATGAATCAAGAATCAAGGCTTCATTTTAATTTAACATTATCTTGGAGTACTATTTCAAGAAACGATGTAAATTATATAGGAAAACAACTTTCCAAGATACTAAGTAGATCGACCATAACATTCCTATTTAGAAAAATAAAGTACGAATCAAATTATTTTGTCAACCATGAAAAAATCCTAAAAAGAAAAATGTTGAAAATATATATAATTTTTAATTAAGCAGAGCTCATCATTAAACAATGTTTAATCCATTTGGTCATTCCTCACTAAGAATTAATACAAATTACCAAAGTTTTCATATTAATTAAGTATATATTAAATAAAAATTTAGCTGAATTAAAAAAAGTAACATAATCAAATCTAGAATATTTAAATGTCACTTGATAAAAGATTTAGAGTTTCATAATAATACACAAAAATAAATAAACAATTTCGAAAAAAAAAAAAGATAAACGATATGATAAAGCTACATGCTAGAATGTTTAGGGGATGGAGAGTAACATCCTCAATTGTTAAGTAGGACATAAAATTAAAATTATCACATATATTGATTGTGAAATAATATATTTAATTGAATAAATATAATAGTAAATAAAAATCTTAAAATAATAATTTATGTTATTGTTACTCACTTACCTTGGTAATTCCAAATTATTCAAAAAAGGTCCAATTGAGACAAAGCAAATGTCGTTATAGTTGTCTCATCAAGCTTTATTCAATTAAATATATTAATAGTGAAATTATTTCATATGGCAAAATCAAATTGATGTAAATATTATATAACAGGAGATTTATAAAAATATGGTAATATAACCAAATTAAAGAAATACCTTTTAGGAAAGAAGATAATTTATGTTAGGAACATGCATTCAAAGATACTAAAGATATTGATTGTACAATTATTGATCGCCTAATGAGGTACAACTCAAAATGTATGATAGACCACATGATGACCTTAGAAAATAAAATTTTAAAATCATAAGAAAGAATATCTAAACTAGATATCAGTCGTCAAGATAAGTTGAGTGATATTTATTTTGTTTCTATCATAATTTGTTTGTAATTACTATGACATATCAAATTAATTAACAATAAATAATTTTAAATTTTTATTTTAATATTAACAAAATTTTTATAAAAGTTGAAGTGAGAAAAGTTTGAAATAATATAGTATAACTAACCAATAATAATGTAAGAACATAAACATCAAAGTTATGTAAAAGTGAAAGGTGTCGAGTTTTAGAGTTAATAACTAATATAATAAAATGGAAATAATACGTTAGATGAAATGAGTCAAACTATAGAAGAAAGTTGAATTCCAAGTTTCTAAGAAGATAGTGCATAACATTCTCATTGGTCAAGTCATGTACAATTGGTGAAACCTTGTAAATAATACTAGAATCATATAAAGTTAAAATTTTGAAATATGAAAAAAACAATTAGATTGGATAGAGTCATTTGAGTGAACTACAATAAAATTTATTTAATCTCTCAAAACATTTTGTAGAATTTTTTGAATTAAAAACAAATTTTACATAAATAACATTAAATTAAGGTTTTCACATTAAGCAAACATATTCTAATGTTTAAATGAGATAATTTAAAGCACTATAATAGTGTAAATGTAAAGTCTTGTATGGGTTACATGAAATGAGAAAAACAGTTTCATAAGAATATGATATAATCATTGAAAAATAATTTAAGAAATAGGATAAATTGTTAAGGAAACTTCAATTCCATCATATTAAGGAGATCGAGTATAACAATTTCATTAGTCAAATCAAGTATGGTTGAAATGGCTCCTAAAGATTAGCAAAACACTGTATAATAAAACAATTATAGATATAAAAGGAATAATTAATTATAAAAAATAAGTGCACATAACAAAAAATTATTCTTTAAATTCTAAGAAAATATATAATAATACTAAAATAAGATAAATTGAAATGCTTTAGTTTGCCCAATACAAAGTGATTTCAAGATTGAATGAGAGAAGAATACTAATTTCATAGTAATATAAATAAAAAAATTCGTGAAAATAAAATAAATTATATTAGAATGGTTTCTTCCAAGATTCTATGGAGATTAATCATAAAATCATTGATCATCAAATTTCGTATGACTTGAAATATCTAGTAAAGTATGAAAATCCCATGAAAATAAAATTTATAAAAAATGTAAGATTATATATTTAATTGAATAGATCTCATCAAAATGAGTCCAATGACATATATTTAATGACAATCATACCTCATTTAGAATTACTACAAAATATATAAGTAAAATAAGAATAAATATCAATAAATTACTATTTCCATTTAATTAAATAAATATTAAATCTAGAAGGAGATAAACTAAAGCAATGTAACATATCCAAATGAAGGACATGTAAAGCTCACCTGAGAATAGATTTTGAGGCACATAATAATACAACAATTTAAAACAAAATATTTTAGAAAATAAGATAAATTTAATAATAAAGTTGCATTGCAAAATTCTAAGGAGATCTGTTGTAGCATCATTGATTGTCAATTTAGCTATAGTAAAAACTTTCTCATATGGCATGTAAAAAAGTTAATAAAAAATTTTAAAATCAATGAAATAAATTTTTTTTAGATAGAGCATGTTGCGATGAGTCAAACTACATTTGTTTCACCTAAAGTGAATGTTATTTTCAATAACTACTAATTATCAAATTAAGTCAACATAAATAATAATAAATTGATATATTAATATTAAGGAAAAATATATTAAAGTTGAAATGAGATAGATTACAATAATGTAATATAAAAAATCAAAGCAACGTAAAGTTAATGTGGGAGGAGAATCAATGTTAAAAAGTAATATAAGCAAATCAAAGCAAAACATTTGCAAAAATATGCTAAATAGCAAAAAAAAGGTTCAGTTTAATGTTATAATAAGATCCTAGATAATCTTCATAACTATTAAAATAACAGTTGATATATTTTGTGTAGGGTTCTAACAGCTTTAAAAAATATTTTAAAAATATAAAATGAAGTTTTAATTAAATTGAGCTCATTCAGATGACTATAATGATGTTTGTTTCATTTCTACTAGAGCTCGTTCAAAATTATTAAGCATTATATAATTAATTAAACTTAAATAAAAAAATTTGTTACCTCAATATGAAGTAAACTAATATTAAAGCTAAAAATGAGCTAAATTTAAGAAATATAACATAACCAAATCAAAGTATTATGAGGGTCACATGAGAGAAGAACTAAAGTTTTATAATATTATAACCAAATGAAAATAAAAAAAATGTGGATTTGATAAATTATATGGGAAAGTTAAATTCATGGATAATAAGGGGATGGTGGGTAATACCCTCGATCAACAAATTATGTATAAATTAAAATTTCTTATCAAAAATACAAAAATCTTAAAAAATAAATATTTTAAAACATATAAAAGGTAATGTCTAATTAGATAATGCTCATCCAAATCAGCCCAATGACATTTGTTTTCTATGTAATTTATCTAATTGCTTGAAATGCTTCACTTTCAGGTAATACTACTATGTAACTTTAAATCTCATTTCTTTAGACCTTTACAACAATATAGTGTTGTTATATTACATTACTTCACTTTATCTAATTTTATCTTTAATCTATGTTTACATATTGTTACATTATTAAAATACTATTATTTATGCAGTTCAAATTAAGTAATTCCCTAGAACTCCAAACAATGTCAAATATAGACGAAACAAACTTAATTAGGCTCGTATCAACCAGCACTATCCAATTAAATATTTTTTTATATTAAGCTCTGTGAGCCATTTTCTTTTGAACATGGTTTGAGGGTCGAGCATGCCACACTTAAAATGCTTGATATATTGGAATACAACTTTCATATAAATTTATGTTATTTTTTCAATTTTATTATTGATTTTTTATTTTACCAAAAAAATCTAATTCTCCTCTCATGTGACCTATTCTTTGCTTCATTAGGTGAAATTGTGTTGCTTTAATTTTTATTATTTCAAAATTAATATAAATTTACTTTTTACTAATAGTTATTTTTACTTTCATATTAACATTGGAAATTTGGACTAACTCTTAGCAAAGTCTAATCATGAGAAAAACAATCTTTATTGGGCTCATCTTGATTAACTTTATCAAATTAAGTATATTCATTTTTACATTTTCAAAAACTTATTTTCTAGTGTGTTGATATGCTCTAGAGAAATTTGAATTTATACCTTGTATAATATGGAGGACGTTACACAAAGTTCCCTAAGGATATTGAAATTCAAATTTCTCCTATGCTTCAATTCAACTCATTACATCAATTTATTTGATTTTAGTTTTAATTTAAATTTACTTAAAATTAAAATATAATTTATTATTTGTTATGTTTGTTTACTTCAATAGTTGATAATTAAACAAAAATGAGGTCTAATTAGGAATAAATAATTATTCTTGGGCACATCTAGATGTGCTTTATTGAATTTAATATTCATTTCTAAATTTCTAAATATTTTATAATCTTCTATTTTAGAATGTTTTAGGAGACTTTTTTTATCATGCATGATTTGAGAATTGATGCTACTTCACTCATTCCTCTTACTATATTAGAATGAAACATTCTTGAACAATGTTTATCATTTTATCAAATTTATGGCTTTGATTTGCTCATAGGAATATATAACAGTAAATCTCCTCTTATGTGAACCATACATCTCCTTCATTTGCAAATATTACTTTGTTTCAATTTCTCTCATTTTGACTTTAACATATATTTACTTAATATTAAAATAATAAATGATTATATTTTTTTTATTATCATCCTAAGTCACTAAAATTCGAAATGTGGTCTGATCGAGATCATATAAACATTGTCACGATCATCTCAACACACTCTATGCTTTTAAATATTTATTTTTGTATTTTTAAAAATTATATATTCATGGACTTTAGGCACAAATTAATAAATATTTCAATTCATATGTAATTAGATGATTGAGGATATTATAGCCAATGTCCTAATCATCATCGAAGGTAGCTTCATTGTGTAATTTATCTCATCTCTTTAAACATTTCTCTTTGATTTGGCTAAATTAACATGTAACTTTAATTTTCTTCAATAGATTTCTTCAATTTATTTTTCTAGATTTTATATATGTTCATGTAATATAGAAATAGTAATTTATTTTATTTTTAATTATTAGCCTCGTTATTTCATAGTAACATATAACAATGTCTAATTTAGATGAAAAAAACATTGTTACATAAAACATCAAGAGGTCCATTAAATTAAAAATTCATTTTTATATTTTTAAGTCTTTTATTTTTAAATGCTTATCATGTATGATTAGAAATTTTTGCTGATACTATGGATCAAGGATGTCACACTCAATCTCATTAGTGAATGAGAATGTAACTTTGTTGTATAATTTATTTAATTTATTTAAATTATTTTCTTTGTTATGGTTTTATTCCTATGTAATTCTATTTCTTCTCTCATGTGATTTTTACATCCCTTTGATTTTGTGATATTAGATTAGTTTTGTTATATGATTACATAAAAATTTTATTATTATTTATGCATATTTCATTTTGTAACTTATAATAATCTTAAATGAAGATTAGTTTAGGAGAAATAAACATGATTAAACTAGTTTCTATTAGCTTTATCAATTTCAACATTCATTTTTACCTTTAAAGGATTAATTTTATAATTTTGTCATGCTTTAATATCTATTTTAATTTTTACCAATTTCGATGGTAGGTGATGTTATTGTTGATCTCCTTGGAATCTTACAATGCAATTTTCCAAAATAATTTCTTTCTTTTTATCAAATTATTTTGCATTGATTAAGTTATATTACTATTTTAATCTAAATTTTCTCACATTTGACCATTGCTGTACTTCAATTTCATTATGTTATACTGCTTTATCTCATTTCTACTTTTAAATTACTTTTTTTAAAATTTCAACTTACCACTATATATGTATATTTAATTTTATAATTCATAGTGAATCGAAATTGTCATGCAATTGATAGGAAAATAGATTCATTAAACACGTTTTCATGAAATTTATCAAAGCAAAAATATTCCTTTTTATATTTTTGATTTTTTTATTTTGTACGGTCTTAGTTTGATTTATTAGGTATTTTAATTTATACCTTTACAACATATTTATTTAATTATATTGCATTGCTTCATTTTAACTGAGTTTAGCTTTAATATATATTTATTGAAAATTAAAATAATAATCTATCTTTATTTATTCTTATTTTATTTTATAATTCACTGGAATTCAGAATGAGGTTTTTTTGAGGGAAAATATCGTTCGTCACACATATCTTAATGGGTAATATATAATTAAAAATTCATTTTTAATTATTATTTTTTTAATTTTTAATGTTGTTCCATGATTTATGAGTTTTTCAAATTTGTGCATGTTTTTATGAATGAGGTTGCTCACTTCACTCCTTAATATCTTAGAATATTACATTCCCATGTAATATATCTCAAATTTTCAAATGTTTTCCTCTCGATTGGTTATATTTCTATGTGACAATAAATGTCCCATTCGATAACCCTTACATCACTTTTTATTTGTTATATTACGTGTCTTCAATTTATCAAATTTAATTTTTCATATATTTTTATTAATATTAAAGTAATAATTTTTTTAGGGCTTTTTTAATTTCATGATTCTAGAAATTCCAATTGAGGTTTGCCTAAGACAAAGAAAGTGTCATTGCACTTGTCATGATGAGCACCATGCCAATAACTATTCATTTTTTTTATTTTAAAAAGTTGTTTCCTATTACTTTTTCATTCTTTATTTGATATTTTAATTTATACCTAAATTAATGATCAAGAAAATTTCACTTGATCTCTATTACACTAAACCTTCTTAGTATATTGGGGTATGTCTTTCTCATAAAATTATCTCATTTGTTCAAAACTTTTATCATGATTGAGTTATATAATTTCCAAAATTTTCTCCTTCTTAGACATTTACATGTCTTTCATTTGGTTACATTACTTCAATTTATATTATTGTTGCTTTAATATATTATATTAACTTAATATTCAAATAATAATTTAATATTTTTTGTGCTTATTTG
This sequence comes from Vanilla planifolia, assembly GCA_023846275.1. Taxonomy (NCBI): domain Eukaryota; kingdom Viridiplantae; phylum Streptophyta; class Magnoliopsida; order Asparagales; family Orchidaceae; genus Vanilla; species Vanilla planifolia. The sequence goes on along the minus strand of JAIUJO010000032.1, from coordinate 387,646 downwards.
TTTTTTTTTTAATTTGAAAAAATTCCAAGTGATGTCTTATCAAGAGGAAACAAATGTTATCCCTCATCTTGATGAGCTCCATCTAATTAAATATTCATTTTTATATTTTTTAGTATTTTATTTTAATTTGACGAATTATTATATTACACTTGATCTGGTTAACATCTTGGAATGCAACTTATAATATATCTTATCTCTTCTATTTTTTTTTCTTTGAATTGGACATAGCACTATATAACTTCAAATCTCTTGCCTTGTGCCCTTTATATGTCCTTCATTTTGTTATGTTATATTGTAGCAACAAATCCCACTTCACCATTAATAAATATTTACTAATCATAAAAAAATGTAAATTAAAAAAAAACAATCATTTATAGACTCATCTAAATGGCTTTTATCAAATCAAAAACAATCATTTAAATATTTTCTTCTAAAGTTTTAGCCACTTGAGTTGATATTTCATTTCACATTAGAATTGTTAATCAAGGATATCACACTTGATCTTGATAGTTTCTTTGAATGTAACATTATAATTTAGTTCTCATCAAATTTTAAAATATTTAATTTTTTATTTTATGAGGTTATTATGAAACTTTATTTCTTATCTTGTCAAACATTTACATGGCTCTGATTTGGTTGTATTATATTATCTTAATTTAACTTTTTTTAGCTTTATTATATATTTGCTTAATATTAAAATAACAATGCATTGTTATTTTACCTCATTTACTTTGTTAATTCACATTAATTCAAACATGAGCCAATAGTGATGTAAAAATGCAATTCGACTCCTTGAAATGAGCTTTATCTCATTAAATATTCATTTTGATATCTTTAAATATTTTATTTTATTTCGTTTTAGGAATTTTAAAGAAGAGTTTTATTTGTATGAGATTTATTGATCGAGGATGTGGCAATAAATCTCATTGGTTTCTTAAAATGACACTTCCTTATACAATTTATGTTCTTTCCTCAAATTTTAAATTTTTTATTAGTAATGTTACTAGGTAAATGTTAATCTTCTCTAGATATCTTTGATTTTGTTATACCACATTTCTTCAATTTTCTTATTTATGCTTCAAATATGTTTAGTTAAGCTTTTAAAAAAATAATTTTTTATTATTTTTTACATTTTGAACTTATAATAGTTCAAAACAACATCATATTAATAAATTAAGAATATTCTTGGAGTCATTTTGATGAGCTTTACAAAATTAAATATTATTATCACATTTTGAATTTTTTTTTGTCATGTTTAGGCATGCTTTATGAGGTAGTTTTATTTTCATCTTATTTGAAAATACAAGATGCTACATTCAATCTCATTTGAGTCTTGTAAAGTAGTTTTCTCTTGAAACTTGTCTCAATTCTTCAAATTTTTTCTTATATTTTATTACATTAGTATGTAACTCTAAATCTTGTCTAAGGTGACCTTTACATGTCTTTGAATTCATAATATCTTAATTCTTCAATATATATGATTTCTAGTTTAATACATATTTACTTAATATTGAAGTAATAACTTCTTATTATTATTTATTTTTATTTACTTTTCCAAGTCATAGTAACTCCAAGAGTTGTCTAATTTTTACAACATAGTCATCATTAGACACATCTAGATGAGCTCTATCTAATAAATATTTATTAATTTTTAAATTGTATTCTTGAGTTTTGACAAGCTTAATGTTTTGTTTTGAGAAAAGATTTGATGATCAAGGATGTCAAACTCTATCATGTTCTCATCTTGGAAAGTGAGTTTCCCATATAATTTCCCTAATTTCCTCAATTTTTTTTCTTTAATTTTGTTATAGTACCATGAAACTCTAATTCTTGTCTCATTTAACACTCATATCACTTGGATTTAATTATAATTGTTTGCTTTTATTTATTGCATTTGATCTTTTCTATGTATTAACTTAACAATAAAAAGAATGTTTTGTATTACTTATGTGTTTTTAGTTGTAATTTTTCTGATTGCAAGCGACATTCAATCAAGACAAAAAATATCATTGTAACATACTATTATGCTTTTTAAGACTTTTTAATTTTTACCTAATTTCAATATCAAGATGTTATAGTTGGTCTGTTAATTGCCTTGGAATACAACTTCCTCGAACAATTTATTCCTATTCATCTAAGGTAAAAATAATTGTCTGAAAGATAGGAGAGTTAAGAGGTGGAGACAGAGGGGGAGTTATGAATTGTTTGTTTTAAAATTATTTTTTATTATTTTATGGATGTATTTATTTTCAAAAATTATTTATAAAATAATTTTATATTTATTAAAAACATTTATTTAACAAAATATTAATTTTTATGATAAAGAAAAATAAAAATAAAAGTTAAAATAATACATCAAAAATTTTATATGGTTCTATTCAAATTAGAACTAATGTCAACAAATAAATGATGCCAGGAAAAATGCCACTATTAAAAGGGTTACAACTTGATGTTTTTGCTTACTATTCAACTCTAACGTGCTAACTTTTGAAGTTTTAACTATAACTTGAGCTTTTATGAGCTCAACCACATCTCTTTTTTGTACAGATCAAATTAACCTGAAGCTTTCCAAATGTCAGGCAACCCAATCCAAAAGGAAAAAAAGGAATAAAAAAAATTTAGATTAAAACATACGAATCTTTTTGCACTTATATATTTATGTAAAATGTCATAAAAAAGCTCAACAATATGAATATAATTGAGAAAATGAAAGGTTAGAAAAATTAGGCTTAGTTTGAAAAAATTTGGAATTTGAGGTAGTCACAAGTCAGAGATACTGATAGGAAAAATTTGTGCTAGTACAATGTGATGCAAGCTTTCTTGAGATGTCAAAATATTATTCATATTCAATTGTTGTTTCATTCAATATGGTTAGGTTTTTGTTGAAAAGGTTTTGTCATAGTCGTTAGAAAAGTTTTTAAAATATTTGCTGCAATGGAATATATAACAACTAATTGTTTAGTAGTTAGGCATGATCGAGAAGAGCCATTGGATCAACTTTTGGGAGATTGAGACCGTTTGATCAAATGTTACAAAGTTGAATACATTTTTGATAGTTAGATCAAAATGTATTTGTTCATGGTCATTCAATCAAGTTGTGTGAGATCTTGATCATTCGATTAATCAATTGTAAAATTAAGAACGATGTTTATAGTTAGATTTAAAGTGGATTATTTAGAGCTGCATTAGTCTTGAATAGATTTATCATATGGAATGCTATTTAAAGATGTAGCTGAGTTCATGACTATTAGATGTTAAAGGAGGATCAATGCATTATAATGGATGAAGCAATAACCATTTGATTGGCTCATTAAAAGGAAGATTAGATTGATTAAGATCACTGTCTAAAAGTGGAGGAGATATCCATTGTTCGATTTCAAAGTACATGATTTGAGATTGCTAAGTGCTGTTAATTTTTGAAGTTGATGAGTAGCAAAGAATAATCTTATATCACTCAGAAATAAAGGGATTTGTTCATTATAACGATTTGCATAGGGTTTTTTTGTGAGCTGAACTGGGACTGCCTACCATCTTGTGTGTTGAATATTTAATCACTTGGTTCACTCAAAGGGTTATAAGATTATAGGTTAATTTTTTGTCTCATATGCTCCACTTGGGTTTAGCGCTATAGTAGACTATGCAACCCAATTTGGTTCAAGCAATGAGTCCTAACACTTTCGACTCCCTGCTCTTACTTCATTAAGTTTGGCTTAAGCTCAGGATGATGAAGCTTAATTATTTTACTTAATCATGAAAAAATTAACAAATTATTTTTTTATTTTGTCAAGGTTTAGCAATCATGCTAACATAGGAATTGAAGAAAAAATATAAAAGTATTATTTAACAAAAGAAAAAATATTGAAAAATAGAAACAAGTTTCTTAAATCAAAGAAAAATATGAGTGGAATTTGAACCAAGAAACAAATGAAGAGATTGAAAAAAAATCCCATTATTTTTTAAATCAAGGAGAAGTTTGAATATTTTTGATGTTTGAATATCATTTGAAATAGATACAAAAGAAGAGTTCCCTAAAACAAACAAGCTAACATTCTGTTTCACATTAATAGAAAACCTTCTCAAAGCTAATGTGTATGTATCCTATCTTTGAAGCTTGTTGAATACTTCAATGTGCTTTGAAGACTACAAGTTCACCATCTTTAGAAGTGCATGGAGTATTCTTTAAATGTAAACCTATTTTATACTATATAAGCCCATTCGAATAAAATGTTAAACATGTAGTGTCTTATCTCATATAGTTTGTAGTTGAGTACCTAGGTAGCACTAATGAGTCATTGATCATTAAGTGTAAGTATTAAATCTTGTACTTAATTTTCTCATGTTTTTCAATCAATTCATGACTTGAACCGACACCCTTTGGAGCTTCTTCAAGAAATATAGCTTCTACGATAAATACAAACGTACAATAACCAATTTCTTTCTTGAAATATCTTGTTCTTAATTTATTAATACATCATTTATTTGATTTATAATGATTTTGAAACTTCAAAAAAATTGCATTCATTGATTAGCTTATTCTTTGTTTTCTTTCTTGTTTAATTTTCTCAATTAGTTAATTAGAATATTCGTTCTCAACTCAATGTAATCATAAAATTTTTTAAATTATTTTACTAATTCACTCATTAAACATAATATATTATTTCTTATCAATTTTTTAAATTAAATTAAAAAAATTTCCATTGTCACTTTTCTATTTAAAAGAAAATAACTATTGAAAATCTATAAAAATAATGTTCATTATCAAAATTGTATTGAATTTCAAAAATTAAATAAATTATCTCCAAAACATATTGTGTTTATTATTTTTCCATATGCAAACTTGCATGTTTTTTTAAGAGAGAAATAAATTGATCTTATATTTTTTATTCCTTGTAAAAGTCAAGATACTTATTTAAAATTAAATAAAAGTTATTTTATCTTTCTAATTTTCTATTCAATTCAACATAACCTACGATTTTTTAGTTTTTATTCATGTGAAATTTAATCAAGAAAATTTAGAAAAATTAATTTCAATCACAAATTGAAGTTCTTTCTCCTAAACTTTAGAATTTTTTGCCCAAAATAAGTTACTTTAATGGTATTGTAATGGTTAAGTAATTTTTAATTTTTCTTTTTATGATGATTCACACATTTTTTAATTAGTCTTGTTTTTCTTTATAAGACCTCTAATTTGCTTTTTCCCTTTTTTGTATAATAACAACACAACTTAGTGTTCTGTGCCATAAGGTTTTCCCACTTGAATGTCTAAGTAGGTATTTTAATTTGTTATTTACTAGTTGATCAAAATTAATCACATAAGTGTCGCCTTTTGTTCTACCACCTAATGACATTTGATTATCTATTAATATTTTATAGCATTGAATTTTTAAAATAATAAAAAAAATTTTGACATGATTGTTGAATAAGTTCTAAAATATTGATTGATGCTAAAAGTTTAGAATGAGTTCATATTATAACGTATTGTAAATAAGCTTAGAATTGTAAATATTTTACAAAGCAGTCACACAACCTCAGATACTAAAAGTTTAGAATGAGTTCTTAGTATAACGTAATGTAAATAAACTTAGAATTGTAAATATTTTTCAAATGAGTCACACAACCTCGCAAATTAGAGCATGTCTCCATAAGTCCTAAGATATGGGGATACATTTACAAAACTATGTAAGAATTAAATTTAGGAACCCAAACAATCCCTTTAATTATAATTGGATGTGGTTTTTCTTATTTTCTGAAGAAATATTCAAATTTTGTTCAAATAAGAATCCACTCATATATAATATGCTTTTAATTTATGGATTTTCGAATTAGAAATCAAATGTAAGATGTCCAAATTTAGAACACTAATGAAGTAGAATATGATATTTAACTTGATAGTTAGATGTATTGAAAGAAGGAGTAAGTGGTGCATTGAATACATGGATATATGTCATTTTTAGTCTAACATTATCATGCAATACTACATTATTTCATATCAGATGATTATATAATGAAGCATGTCTGAGCACATATTGAGCATTCATATGACCACTGCTCTTTTTCATGTGGTTGATTGAAGTATCATGTCAACGTACAAGTGAATAATTGAGAGTAAATACATGAGAAAAAATATTATGCTTTCATTTTAGATCACGTATTTCTTTTTGACGTGAACAAAAGTTTTTTCGGTTTTGTTAAAAAAACTTTTTCTTAAATTATCGTCTTCTAATATTGAAGAATCATTACATGTAATATACCTAGATAATTTTTCTTCATATTATATGTTGGACGATTTAAAAGATTAAACATTGGAGTATAGGCGTGAGGTTGATTCGTTATGGAAATATTTTGCACATTAAGGGAATCACATTGTTCATGCATTCAACTATTTTATATTCATGTTTGCCACAAACTCTCTTTAGATTGTCATACATATTAATTAAAGTTTTATGCTCAACAAGTAATTTATTAAAATAATTTCATATTTCATCACAATATTCAAAAGTAGACTCATGGTTTGAATTAGAAGCACTAGATACAAGTTTACCTCCACGATTCATCTCTAAATTGAGTTTCTTCTTCTTCTTCTCTTCTTTCATTTTTTGGTTCAACTCCTTATCATCGCCAATATCTTGAGATTCATTCTCAGCATAGAACCTATCTAGTTCGTACATCTTCTCAAAAAATGTTGTAGCCATACATACTCTCACAAAAATATCTTAAGATAGTACAAAAAATAAGTAATACATTCAATTAGCATTAAAATGAATTATTATTCTTGATTTATTACTTATTTCTTTGTTAGCAAAAACAAAATGAATAGAAAGATTCCATAAATCTTAATCAATATTTTGAATAAAATTCTTAAAGGTTGTTTTCCAAATAAAACTTCTTCCATACTTAAATAATGGAGGATGACATGATAAAAATCCTTAATGTGATGTTTCACTAAAATCAACTATTGTTGAAGTCATTTCTAAATAGTTAAAAAAATAATTACAACAAGAAAATAAAAAAATTTAACAGTAGAGAAAATTGATAATATTGTAATTGACATTAAAAAAGAAAAAGTAAATTAACAAATAATTAGAATTAAAAACATAATTAATTTGCACACATTAATAAAGGATTACCTAATGATTTGACACACTATTTGTAATGAACCTACTTTAATACTAAATGAAGTAAAAATAGTGAGCAAACCTTATAAGAGTGTACTTAATTATGGGATTAAATGTATTTTTGGTAATTTTATGAATTTTTTTATTTTTAAAAATTCTTTAGAAAAATTATTCTATATACATAAAAAATGTTGATTTAAAACATATTAATTTGTAATTTTAAGATTAAACTAATGAAAATAAAATTGGAAATAGTTCACTAATTTTTTTTGGTTTAATTCAAACTAGCACCTATGTCAACCTCCAAATGATGTCTAGAAAAACTTCACTAGTAAAAGAGTTATAACATGTGGTTTCCTCTATGATTCACATCTAACCTATTACCTTTTGCAAGGTAATCTACAACCTAGGGTTTTATGTGCTCATCCTCAAGAATAGTTTTTAGGATATCAAAGGTAACTCAAGCTTTCCTACATGCTGGGCTGTGCAATCCAAAAGAAAAAAAAATACATTAATAACAAAATTTTAAATAAAAATATGTAACTTTTCTTATTCTTGCTTATGAATTTAAAATGTGCCTAAAAAGATAAAAATTGTGAAGAGAACTAAGAAAATCAAAGCTTAGAATGATTAGGTTGAGCTGAAAAAAATTGGAATTTAAAGTAGTTGAAGTTGCACAGCTGTCATGGGAAATTTTATACAATTGAGGTGATGTATTCCTTCCTTAGATGTTAAACTCTTCTTCATATTTATTTGTTATTTCATTCACCATGATTATGTATTTATAAAAAACATTTTGTCATAGTCATTAAAAAGTAAACCAAAAGCTTTTTAAAAAGCTACTACCAATAGCCATAAATTCATTTCAAAACAAACACTAAAATGGCATATATCAAAGCTAATTATTCAATAGTTTGGCAAAATTAACTATAGCTATTGGATAGTCACAAGTGAGAACTAGACTAGTCAATTATGTGATGTAAAGGTTGATGCATTCTAAATGTTTAAATCAAGCTGGAATAGGTCGATAACATTTGATCAAGTTGAATGAAATATTGGTCATTCGATTATTCAATTTTAAGATTGAGAACAATCACAACTATAGAGTTCGAAATGGATTATTTAGAGCTGTATCATTCAAGAATAAATTTGTCACAATGACAGCTGTCTAATGAAGTTAAATGAGTTTACAACTGCCAGGGATAAAAAAGGATTTATCAATTACAATAGATGAAGTAGTAATCAAAAGACTAGCTAATGAAATGGATGATTAGATCAATTTAGATTACAATTTAAAGTAGATGATATCTCCACTATACAAACATGAAAATAAATGATTGAATAGTGCTGAATGCTCCAAATTTTGGAAGTAGACAAGTAATAGAGATAAGTACTATATCACTTAAACAAGTAATAGATCTGGCTCCCCAATTGTGTGCTCGAAATTTAACCAACCAATTCACTCCTATGGTTAATAGATTACATGTTAATTTTAGGTCTTATGCACCCAATAGGATTCAAAATTGTACTTGGCTAACCTAACCTGATTTGGTTAAAATCATGGGTCCCAACACTTGTGAATACCCCCTTTGGATTAATTATGTTTAACGTAGGTTTGGGATGATGTTACCTCATTTTTTATTTAATTATGAAAATTTTAGCAAATAAATTTTTTGATGTAATATGGTTTTACCAATCAAAGAAACATAGCATTTGGCAAAAATACAAAAGTATTGCTTAAATATGGAAAGAATGATTGAAAGAGTAGAATCATGATTATTAAATAAATTTTTTTTATATAGGATTAGAACTATGAAAAAAATTGAGAGATTGAAAACTTAAATCCTATTTCTTTACTAAATCAAGGAGATTATTAAACAATTTGGATGTCTAAATATGATTTGAAATTGATACAATTGGAGAGCTTGTCAAAATGTACAAGATAATATTTTATTTTATATTAAAAGAAAACCTTTTCAAAGCTGGTGCATATGTTTGGAATCCTTGAATCTTGCTGAACAAATGAAGGTACTTTGAAGACCACAATTATGCTATCTTCAAAACTGTACAACTTGTTCTTTTCAAGTAAATAAATCTCACAAAAAGTAAGCCCATTAATTTTGTGTTTTCTACACCCCAACAAGTATCAAGTCTACACACAATCAACCCAACCCAATTTTGTTTGAGTCATGGGTCTTCACACTTGCGAATGCCCACTTGGCCTTAATTAATTTTGACTAAGGCTTAGGATGATGTGGCTTAAATTTTTTGTTTAATCATGAAAAATTTAATAAATTATTTTTTTATTTACTCAAGGTTTAATAATAAACCTAACATAATATTTGACAAAAATGTAACAGTATTTCTTAACTAAGGAATGAATGATTAAATATAGAATAATGTTTCCTAAATCATTGAATGGCCTAAGTTGGATTTGAACCATCTAAAAAATTGAGGGATTGAAAAGTTGAATACTATTAATTTTCTAGATCAACAAGATGATTGAATAATTTTGATGTCTAAATATGATTTAAAATTGATTTGAAAGGAGAATTCCTTCAAAATAAATGAGCTAACATTCTATTTCATCATAAAAGAAAATCTTGTCAAAGTTGATGTGCATGTCTCTAATCCTTGAGGCTTGCTAAACATTTTAAGGGCTTTCCATTTCACTACTTTATCATTTTCAAAAGTGCAAGGCTTATTCTTTACATGTAAACTTATTTCACATTAAATAAGCTCATTAGAATAAAATACTAAACATTTAAGGCTTTACTAATCAATCATAATATTGGTGCAATATCTTCAAACTTTTTTACTGTACATGATAGTATATTAAAAAACTCTAAATATCCTCTCATGTGACTTTTACATGCCCATCATGTAATCATATTATGTTTGCTCAATTTATCTCCTTTTAGATATTATATTTTTTAAATTATTATTAAAAATAATTTAATGTTATTTATTCTTATTTAATTTTATAAGCTGTTGTATCACCAATTGAGATCAAATAAAGAAGAAAAAATGTTGTTGAACTCATCTCGATATGCTCTTCTAAATTAAGTATTCATCTTAATATTTTTAAGCAAATTTTAATGTTTTTGACATGCTTTAAAGGGCATTTAAAATATTACCTTATTTGATGATCTTAGTCACATTATTTCTCATTAATATCTTTGTATGCAAAATTATTATACAATTTATCTAATCGTTAGAAATATTTTTCTTTGATTTGACAATATTACCAAGAAACTCTAAAATTTTTGTTGCGTCACTTTTATGTTGCTTTGACTTGGTCAAACTAAATTGCTTAAAATTTTCTTGTTTTTGCTTTAATATATATTTCCTTAATATTAAAATAACTATATTATAGTTTTTATTGTTATTTATTATCATAGTTCATGGTAATTTTTAATGTGGTCATTTTAAGATGAAATAGTGAGTGTTAGATTAGTATTGAATTGCTCTCATAAATAAACATTCATGTTTTTAAGAGAAAATAAATTTGATTGATATTAAAATAATAATATTTTCTTGATTATGCTTATTTGATATGGTAACTCAGAATAATTAAAAATGGGGTGTGATCAAGATGAAAGAAATGTCAGTTGACTCAAGTTAATGACCTTTATCTAATTAGATATTTATTTAATTTTTAAATATTATTTTTCTAAGATTTTACATGCTTTACAAATAATTTCAATTTGTAGTGATTTTACAATCCAGAATGTTACACTCAATGTACTAAATAGCACTTAATGCAATGTTCTTGTCCAATTTATCACATTTCTTGAAATTTTTCTCTTTGGTTTGGTTATACTACAATGTCACTCGAAAGCCCTTATCATTTGACCTTCACATATCTTTCATTATATTTTATTACATTACTTTAATTCATCTTATTTCAACTTTGATATACATTTATTTAGTGTTATGATATTAATTTCTTATTATCTGTACTTATTTATTTTTTTATTTTAGAGTAACTCTAAATAAGGCATGGTCATTCTAAAATAAATATTGTTAGACTCATGTTGATGAGTTCTAAATTAAATATTTAATTTTATGCTTTAAATTTTTTTTATGGTTTCTACATGCTTTATGAGCTATTCTTTATTTATATCTTATTTTATGATGGATAAATTTACACCCAATCTCATTAGCATCTTGGAATACATCTTCCCATAAGCTTAAACTCATTCTCTTTGAATTTTTTTACTCCATATTACTTTTATTGCGTTACACATATTCACCTCATTTTTGTTTTAATATATTTTTACTTCATATTAAAATAATATTGTATTATTATGTATGCTTATTATGCTTGGTTATTCATGGTAATTTCAAACAAGTTTAAATTGTAATGAAATAAACATTGTCTGACATGATCAGCTCTAACTAATTAAATATTAATTTTTCTATCATTAGTTATTTTTTTTATCATATTTTTATTTAATATTAAAATAACAATTTATTATTATTTATGGCTATTTTTTTAGTAATACATAGTAATTTAGAATGAGATTTGCTTCAAACAAAACTAATGTCATTGAATCTTGATGAGCATTATCTAATTAAATATTTATTTTTAAAATTATAAATATTTTATTTTATTGGATTTTATAATATTTACTAAAAATTTTGATTTGTGTCTGATTTGATAATCAAGAATGTTACATTAACTTTTTTAATAACATGTAATATAACTTTCCTACACAATTATTCTCCTTTCTTTTAAATTTTTCTTTTGAACTAGTTATAAAATAATGTAATTATAAAGCTTCCTTTTTATAAACATTATGTTTCTTTGATTTGGTTATATTGAATTTATTCAACTAATCAATTTTATGTTTTAATGTATATTTTCTCATTTTAGAATTAATAATTTATTATTATCATTTTATCTTCTATTAAGTAACTCATAGTAATTCTAAATGAGGTCCAATCTATATCAAATGAGCACAGTTGGACTCAACTCATTGAGTTCCGTCTAATTTAATAATAATATTTATATTTTAAATTTTTTATTTTTAAAAGTTTTGGCATATTTATTTTGAAATATTATAATTTGCACATGATTTAATGGTTGAGATTGTACATATGATGTCCATGGTGCCATGGAAACCTACATTCCTATACATTTTATCAAATTTTTTTAATTTCTTTTTTTATTTTGTCATATTACATCATAACTCCAAATCTTCTTTAATGGAACATTTACATTATGGTAATTTAGTTATATTATATTACTTTAATTTAGCATTGTTAAACTTTACTATATATTTTCTTAATATTAATATAATAATTAATTACTATTTATGTTTATTTTACTAAAATAATTTATAATAATACCAAATAATTTCTGGTAAAGACAAAACTGTAGGACTTTTTCAAAAGCTTTGCCCAATTAAATAATGCCTTTTTTTGTAACATTTTTACAAAGTTATTAAAATGATTTACATTATATTTATATTTGCACCTAATTTGGGTAATTGAGGATGATACACCGAATCTCCTTAATGTTTTCATAAATAGAGCTTTTTAGTACTGTTTATCACATTTATTAATATTTTTCAGTTTGACTTAAATATATTACTATGTAGAGGTAAATGTCCACTAATGTAATACTTACATGTCCTTGATTTACTATATAATATTATCGAATTGATCATTTTTTGAGCTATATTTTATATTTATTTAATATTAAAATAACCTATTATTATAATTATTAAGTTATTATTTATATTTACTTACTTTTAGATGTTTGAGAAACTCTAGACGAGGTCTAAATGAGAGAAAACAATTATCATTTGGCTTATCTAAATGAGCACATTCTAATTAAATATTTGTTGTTTTATTTTTAAATATTATATTTCCAATAGTTTTTCATACTTTACTAGAGATTTTCATTTCTTATTTGATTTGATAATAAGAGTTGCTACACTCTATCATACTTTGCATCTTAGAATGCAACTTTCTTGTATAATTTATTTATTGCTTTATTTTTTTTTTTTTGATATGATTATATTGATATGGTAACCTAATACTCATCTCTAATGCCCTTTATATCACTTGATTTGGTTGCGTGATATTGCTTCAACTTATCTCAATTTCAACTTTAATATATATTTTGTTCATATTAAATTAATATTTTATGATTATATATGATTATTTAATTTAATAATTCATATTAATTTTATTTTTATTGAAATTGTTGTTGGACTTGTCCTAATAAGATCTATCTAGTTAAATGTTTATTTTTATTTTTTTTCTAGTATTTTATGTTTTTAAAATTTTAGCATACTTTATTAGATATTTTGATACATAGCTTATTTAATGATTTATGATGTCATACTTTGTCCCATTGTTATCTTGGAATACGACCTTGTTATGTAACTATAATCTCCTCTCCAATAAGATTTACATTTCTTTGATTTTATTGTAACACATAGGTTCAATTTATCTCATTTTATCTTTAATATATATTTAATTTATAGTAAAGTAGTAATTTGTTATTGTTTATGCTTATTTAGTTTTGTAATTAATAGTAATTCAAGCAAAGTCTAGACAAGATGTGATTTAAACATTGCTTTCGTTTGCCTATATTTCATTACTTTAACTTAAATGATTTCAAGTTTAATATATATTCTCTTAATTTTAAAATAAAAAAGTATTTTATTCCCAGATTATTTAAATTTGTAACTTGTAATAATTTCAAATATGATTTGATCAAGGAAATATTCATTTTAACTCATCTTAATGAGTTGTATCCAATTAAACTATCATTTTTACATTCTTAAATATTTTTTAATTAGTTTTAGGTTGTGAGACATTTCAATTCGTACATAATTTGATGATCGAGAAAGTTATATTCAATACTGTTAGCATCATAAAATATAGTTTTCCAATGTGGTTTAACTTGTCATTCCAAATTTTTTCTTTGATTTGGGTATATTACAAGTTTTATATTTGCTCATATAAAAATTTCAATTTATATGATTTCAACTTTAATATTTATTTACATTGCATTAAAATAAGAAGAAATTTATGAAAATGAGATAACCTGTATTGTAAACTTCCATATTCCAACAAACTAAGTAAATGAACTTAACATCCTCGATTGTAAAGCTTATTAAATTATTTTAAAAAAATTTAAAAATAAATAAATAACAAAAAATTAATATTTAATGTGATGAGCTCATTGGGATAAGTCCAATTAAATTTTTTTCATCTTGGTTGGATCCCCTTGGGAATTACTAAGAATTATAATTACAAATAAGCATAGAAAATAATAAATTTTAAATTTAATATCAATTAAATAAAAATTAAAGTTGGAATAAGATAAATTGAAGTGATGTGATACATCCAAATCGATGTGATATAATAGACACATGATAAGAGATTTGGAGTTAAATTGTAATATAAGGAAATGAATGATAAAATTTTGAACAAATAGCTTAAAGTTTGTATAATAATTCTACCAAAAGATACTAAGGAGAGTAAGTGTAACATCATATATCATGAAATCATTTGAGAAGTAAATTTTCTAATAAGGCATTCCCAAAACTATTGAAAAAATTTAAAAATGCAAAAATAATGTTTTAATTAGATATAGCCAATTGAAGTGAGTTGGTCAACAATTATTTTTTCCATATTAGACCTTATTTGCAATCACTAAAATTATAAAATAAAATAAACATAAATAAAAAAATTATTTTTTGAATATTAAAAAATATTTATTAAAGATAAAATTAAATTATTTTGAAAAATATTACATCACCACATTAAAAAAAAGTAATGGTCACATAAGAAGAGATTTAGATTTGCATTGTAATAAAACCAAGTCACCACAAAGTGTTTGAAAAATAAGATAAATTAAATAAGAAAGTTGCTTTCCAAGATACTAAGGAGAACTTGTATAACTTCAATGATCATCAAATTTGGTATGAATCTAAATATCATATAAACTAGTCTAAATCCATAGAAAACAAATGATTTAAAAATTTAAAAATTGATATTTAATTAGATAGAGGTCATCAAGGTGACTCTTATAATATTTATTTCATCTCATTTAGACCTTATTTCAATTATAGAAAATTATCAAAGTAGATAAGAATATATTATAATATAATATTATTTTAAAATTATTTGAATTTATATGAAAGCTAAAATAAGAATAAAAAATGAAGGCATATTATAACAAAAAAAATCAAAGCAAGCTAAGGTGTCACATTAGAGGATAATTAAACTTACACAATAATGTAACTAAATAAGAGTAAACATTTTAAGAAATAAGAAAAAGTGAACAAGAAAGAGAATTCGATGATAGTAGAAAGATTGAATGCAACAACTTGATCAACAAATATAGTTTGAATGAAACATTTTCATGAAGCATCCAAAAATCCTAAAAAATAAAAATATCTCAAAATATAAAAAAATTTAATTATATATAAAAAATCAAGATAACTCAAATTACATTTGTCTCATCTCAATTAAATTTTATTTCGAATTACTATAATTTATAAAAAAAAATGATATTAAATAATTTTAAATTAATAATCAAATATTTAATAATATATTTTAAAGCTCTACTGAGATAAATTGCAACAATATACTACATCCAAAGTAGATCAAGATAAATGACACAAGTGATGATGACTAACATAGTATTATAACAATTGCAAAGGAACATATTTGAAGAAATAAATTACGATAAATTGTATGCTAAAGTTGCATTCCATGATAGTATGAAAACTTAGTACAACATCCATGATCATCAAATTAAGTATGAGAAAAATATCTCCTAAAACATGCCAAAGCCCTCAAAAAATTTCCAAAAATAAAAATATTAACATAAAATTGGTCATAGCTTATCGAGATGAGCCCAACAATATTTATTTTGTCAATGTAATATACACAAAACAATGTAATGTCACATAAGGAGTGAATTAGTTTTTCATAGTATTATAACAATATCAAAAAAATATTTTAAAAGAAAGGAGAAAAATTGTATGAGATAATTAAATTATGAGAAGTTAAAGAGATCAAGTGTAATATCTTGAAGAGAAAATAAGATATAATATAAAAGGATAGTAAAGAAAGACAAAAACTTAAAAATTAAATTTTTTGAAAATATTATAAAGAATATTTTATTAGATTGATTTTATAGAGATGAGACTAATAAAAATTTCTTTCAACTCAATTAGTACTCATTTTGAATTAGTAAAAATAAAAAAATTAAATACGCAGACATTACTACATTACATTAAGTAAATATATCTCGATGTTAAAATGAGATAAATTTAAGCAATGTAATATAAAAACATTGAGGGAATGCAAAGGTCAAGTGCTAGAATATTTGGTTATGATTTGAAGAAACAAGATAAAATATACATAAAAGTTCTATTCTATGATACTAAGGATATAGAGTGTATCTTGTTCAATTTTCAAATTGGCTATGAAATGAAATGCCTAGAAGAATAAAAATTTCTTTGAAAATTAAATATTTTAGAATAAATTAATGAATATTTGATTTGATAGTGGTTTTTTGGGATGTGCCAAAACATTTTTGTTTCATCAACATCAAAATTGGATTTGCCAAAACACTTTTATTCATCACAATAAGGCTTCATTTGGAGTTAAAATACATTATAAACATAAATAAGTCTAAATAATAGCATTTAACATCTTAATATTTGGTAAATATTTGCTAAAGTAGAAATAAGATTAACAAAAAGTTATAACATAATAAAATGACAGCTAAGTGAAGGTCATGTAAGAGAAAACTTATAGTTACATAATACTATAACAACATCAATGAAAAACTTTTCAAAAAATTCCACAAGAATGCTACATTCCAATACATTAAGGAGATCGAGTATAACTTCGTTGATAATCAGTTTAGGTGCGAATCAATACTCAACACAAACAATGAATACTTAATTGGATGTAGATTGTGGAGATAACTCAAACTAAATTTGTTGTCTCCATTAGACATCATTTTGAAGTACTATGAATAACAAAAATAAATGAGCATAAATTGAAACAATGTAACATAAGAAAATCAAGGCATGGTAAATGTTACATGAGAAAAAAATTAGAGTAACAATGTATTATAATTTAACCAAATAAAGGAATTGAGGTAAAGAAATGATATAAATTTTAAAAGAAAGTTTCATTTGACGACAAAATAGAGGTAGAGTTCAACATCCCCGTTTGTTAAATCAACTACGCAAAATATTCCTTATAAGGCTTGTCAAATCCCTACAAAATATTTATAAATACGAAAAACAATATTTAATTCATTATAGCTAATCAATTCAACTTTAACTACATTTCTTTCATCTTAATCTGTCAACATTGAGAAGTATTATAAATTTCTAAAATAAATAAGAATAAGTACTATTAAATTATTATTTAAATATTAATTAAATATATAATAAAGTAAAATGAGATAAATTGATAACATATAATATAATGAAAAAAGTTTGATGTTAAGTCACGTGAGAGGGGACTTAGATTTTCTATCTTATATAAATATCAAAGTGAAAACTTTGGAAAAATGAGATAAAATATATAGAACAGTTGATAAGATGAGTCCTTTGACATGTTTTTTCATCTCAATAAGATCTCATTTCAATTTACTAGGAATTACAATCATAAATAAGAATAAATATTAATAAACTATTTTTTAAAATTATGTAAATATATATTCTGTTAGAAATTGGATAAACTAAGAAAATGTAACATAACCAAATCAAAGGGATTTAATGGTCATAAGGGAAACGATTTTGCATTACATAAAATAGCCAAATTGAAGTGAAACTTTCGTAAAAATAAGTTGAATTGTATGAGAAAGCTGCATTCTGAGGTACTAAAGAGATAAAGTGTAACATCTTCAATTGAGAAATTTGGTATGAATCAAAATGCCTCATAAAGCAATACAAAATGATCGAAAATTAAATATTTTGAAAATATAAAAATGATCATTCCATTTAATAGAGATTTTTGAGATGTCAAGTCGTGTTTTTCTGTCATCCTTGATCCAAATTTGGAACTATTACAAGTAATGAGAGTTAATAAGGAAAGTAATAATAGATTATTATTTTAATATTAAGTAAATATAAATTAAAAATGGAATAAGATTAGTTGTGATAATGTAATATAACTTAGTGAAAATATTTTTGAAGGTCCAGGGAATAGACAGTTAGAAAAACATAACATTTTAATAAAATGAAAGTAAAAACTTTTGAACAAATGAGATAGGCTATACAAGAAAGTTACATTCAATGTTTCTAAGGACATGTAGTGTAACATTATTTTTGTCAAATAAGGTACAAGAAAAAATGACTTGTAAACAATACCAAATTTATAGAAAATAAATTATATAAAGATATAGAAATGAATATTTAAGAGGATAAAGCCCTTTGAAATGCCATTTACTTTATCTTGATTGGAGGTCATTTTGAATTACTATGATTTCCTAAATTAGATAATCATATATCATAATAAATAATTATTTTATCCTTAAGTAAATATGTATTAAAACTAAATTGAGATATACTAAAGCAATGTAATATTACAAAATCAAAGAAAGATAAGGTTCATTTAAAAGGAAAAATAAAGCAACATTGAAATAAAAGAAAATCAAATAAATAACTTTTATGAAATTTGACAAATTATATAAAAATTTTAAATCCCTAGATAATAAGGAGATAGACTGTAACATCATTGATCGTGAAATCTGGTATGTATTCAAATATCACATAAAGTGATTCAACGCATTAGGAAAATTAATTAAAAAATATAAAAATAAATATTTAAGTCAGTATTCCTGACAAAATTGGTATGTTGATTTTTGCTTCAAGTGGGTCAAAACTAATTTTGAATATCCTGAACTCAAAAGTTAATAAAATTAAATAATAATAGACTTTTTTTAAAATTAAGAAAACATTTGTTAAAGATAAAATGATAAAATTGAATCAACATAATATAAAAAATAAAAGAAATAACGAGGTCATATGATAAAACCAAAAGAGTAGCATAGTAATATAGAAAAATAAAACTAAAAATATTTAAAAAAATTTATAAATTATATGAGATATTTGTACTGGAAGATACTAAAGAAATAGAGTATAATATTCTCAATCATGAAATTAGGTACAAACAAAAACATCTACTAAAGAATTCTTAAACACTGAAAAAAATATAATCAAAAATAGAAAAAAATGAATTAATTAAAGCTCATACGGATGGCACGATAAAGTTTTTGGCATTATTGTATGTTCTTTGGAATTACTAAGCACAGCAAAAGTAAATGAGCAAAAAAATACCAATTTGCCATTTAAAAATTAAATAAATATATTTTTGAATTGAAATAAATAAACAGATCATCATAATATAGCCAGAATAAAGTTATGCAAATGTTATATTAGATAAGACAAGAAAAATAATAATATAAGAAAATAATATTAGATTATTGAATTGTAAGATAGTGAGGATAAAAACTGTTTTTAGCTAGATCAATAAATTCAATGCCAATCTAAATGTCTCATAACATTTGCTAAAATAGTAAGAAAAATATCTATAAATATAAAAATTAATTTGATAGAGTTTATCGAGATGAATGCGACAATGTTTTTATCATTTCCAGTGGGCCACTTTTGTGATTATTTTAATTGCAAAAAAAAATAAACTATATAAAAATAAATTATGGTTTTTATATTAAGAAAATTTTTATAAAGCTAAAATGTGACAGATCATAGCAATATATTATAGCCAAACCAAATCAACTAAGGGTCGCACTAGAGGAGAATTATAGTTACACACCAATATAATGTAATAAAGTAAAAACATTTGAGGAAATTAGATAAATTATGTAGCAAACTTGCATTCAAAAAACTAAGGAAATTAAATGTATCATCCCAAATAAAAAAATCATGTCAAAATTGATATTATTCCAAAAGATTACCAACAGCTCAGAAAAAATGATTTAAAAATATAAAAAATATATTTGGCCTGATAGAGCCCATTGAGATGAATCTAAAAACATTTAATTCATCTTAATTGGAGCTCGATGAGAATTACTACAAATTATTAAATATGGAGTAAGAATATATTAAAGTTGAAATGAGATAAATTAAAAAAATATATTAGAAAAAATCAAAGCAATGCAAAGGTCACACTATTAAAGATTTGGGGTTACATAGTAATATATCCAAATAAAAATCAAACATTAAAAAAATGACAAATTATACTAAAAACTTTCACTCCAAGATATTAAAAAGATGAAGTATAAAATCATTGATTATTTCAGGAAGAATTGAAGTAACTCAAAAAATGTCCCAAAACCCTTAAAAAATTGTAAAAATAAAAAACTAATATTTAATTGAACATAGTTTTTGATGAATAGTCTAACTATATTTATTTCATCTTTATTAGATTTGGTTTGTAATACAATGAATTATCATATTTAAAAACAATTAAAATAATTAGTTCTTTTTAAATTTTAATAAAATATATAATAAATCGAAAATTAAATAATGTTAAGAATTGTGAAATAACGAAAGCAAAGTGACATATAGGTTAAGACACGACATTTAGCATTTCATAGAGAAATAATCAAATCAAAGTTACAAACTTAAGAAATGAGATAAATTGCATTAAAAAGTTGCATTCCAAGATGTTAAAGAGGTAAAGTGCAATATTCTCCTTTATCAAATAAAGAATGAATCATAATATCTCATAATAGTTTCCAAAATAATAGAAAATTAAGTACTTAAAAATATTTAATTACATAAAGATCATTAAAATGTGTCCAATGAAGTTTGTTTTGCCTTGAGATGACTACATTTACTAATACTATGAATTACAAGATGAAATAAGTCAAAAAGAATAATAAATTATTATGTTAATATTAACTTACAAATATTGATGCCAAAATAAGTCAAGCTAAAGGAATGTAATGTTATATAACAAAATGAGGTAAGGGTCACATGCGAAGACAATAAGTGTTACATGGTAATATAAGCAAATGAACGTGAAATATTTTAAGAAATTAGACAAATTACACTACAAAGTTGCATTACAAGATATCGATGATATTGAATGAAATATCATCGATAATAGAATTATGTATGAATCAAAATATCTCATAAAAAAATAAAAACCACAACAAATTTAATGTTCAAGAAAATAAAATAATTATTTTCTTGGATGGAGCTATTTAAAATGAGGCTATTAACATTTGTTTCATCTTTACCAAACATTATTTGAAATTATTGGAAATAACAAATAAAAATAAACTTCTAATAGTGATAAATTATTATTTGAATGTTATGTAAATATTTATTGAAGCAAAAATGAGATCAATTTAAGCATTATAATCTAACCAAATAAAAGTATCATTAAACATCAAAGGGAAAGTGATTTAAAGTTACATAGTAATTTGACCACCTCAAAATGAAAATTTTGAAAAAAATACAAATTTTTGGGGAAAGTTACATTCAATGCTACTTGGGACATATAGTGTAACATTTTGAATCGTCAAATTAGCTATGGAGTGAAATTTCTTATAAACTGTGCAAAAACCTTCAAAAATTAAATATTTTAAAATATAAAAATTAAAACTTAATTTTAGTGAAATAATTTTTAATTTATATAAGTTATAAAAATAATAACCATAAAAATAGTAATTATTAACTACTATTAAGTGAATATATATTAGAGCTGAAATAAGATAAACCAAAGTAATGTGATATAATCGAATCAAAACCATTTAAAGGTCACATGAGTAGGGAAATACACTTTCATTGTAATATTACCAAATAAAAGCAACAAATTTTAGAAAATGAGAAATTTTATTGGAAAGTTCCAATCCAAGGCACTAAGAAATCGAAATGCAAAACCTTTCACCTTTGAGACAATTTGTAATCCAAATATCTATTAGAACATCAAAAACCAGTAAAACATAAATAATTTGAAAATATTAAAAATTAATATTTTATAGTATAAAGCTGGTCAACTTGAACCTAGCATCACTTAATTAGTATCGGTTGGACAACAAGTTCAACAATTATAAATTATATAAATAAATAAGCATAATTAATAATAAATTACTATTTTCATATGAAGTGTATATTAAATATGAAATGAGATAAATTGAAGTAGTGTAGTATATTAAATCATTATGATGTAAATGTCAAATAAGAGGAGATTCTAAGCTGCATACTATAATTAAAAACTTAAGGGCAGAAAATTTAATGAATTGACATAAATTATATGAAAATGCTCTAATACAACAAATAAAATAGACTAAGTGTGACATCTCCAGGCATCAAATAATGTAAGAATTGAAATTCTTAATAAAACATATGTAAACAATTAATGAAATATAAAAACTATGATTAAGATTTTAAAATATTGAAATTATTATTTAATAAGATAAACTCTCATTTTCTCATCCAGTTCAAATTAAAATAAAGAAATAAGTATTTGAAAAGATAGAGCTCATTGAGATCAGTCCAAAGATCATTGCATCATCTTGATTATGCCTAACTCAAAATTATCATGAATTACCAATGTAAACAGGAATAAATAAAAATATTCTATTTTATTAATATCAAATATATCTATAGTGAAGGTAAAATGAGTTAAATTAAAATAAGATAATATAACTAAATAAAAAAAATGCCAAGATCACATAGGCGAAGATTTAGAGTAACATCATAACATATCAAACTTTACTAGCACAGTAACGTCATAAAATCACTTACAACTTCTATTTAAATTCTAAATTCTTCCAATTAAGCCTAAATCATCTAAGCATATTTTTTCTCACTTCTCTTCAAAATGTTATATTTCTTGTTGCATTTTGGGGCTTTCTTTGGGTTACAAACCATGACATTTTTGAAAGCTCAAGTTTAGTATGATCACATTAAAAACCATGTTGTAGTTGACCACACAAAAGCTTTGGTTATTGTTCAACCTACAAAAGCTAGCAAGTTGGAGATGAACCATAAAGAAAACGAAAAGCTAGCTGGTTATGGATTCTTCATAAGATATCCCAATTCATACTTGCTTTGATTTCTTGTTGATTTGATGACTTAGCATATTAAACTTGATTTCCTTAGTTTCTTGTAAGGCACCTTTCTTAAACAATTTATCTTACCTTTCAAATTTTTTTAGTTTTTGTTATATTTCTGCTTAACTCTTATATGCTTACTATGTTACCATAACGTTGTTTTATTTCTTTATATCACATTATTTTAATTTAAGTAGTTTTAATTTTAATACATATTTACTTACTCTTAAAACACTAATTCACTATTTTTATACTTATGAATTCGGTAATTAT
The DNA here is from genome assembly GCA_023846275.1 of Vanilla planifolia. Taxonomy (NCBI): domain Eukaryota; kingdom Viridiplantae; phylum Streptophyta; class Magnoliopsida; order Asparagales; family Orchidaceae; genus Vanilla; species Vanilla planifolia. Next base: position 364,174 of record JAIUJO010000032.1, on the reverse strand, counting down.
TGGCAATTACAACACAAAGCTTGATGGTAATGAAATAAGCATCGTCGACCTCATCTAAATGATCTCTCTCATGCTAAACATTTGTTTTGAAATATTTAAATATTTTTCTTTTCATATGGTTTTGGCAACCTATTTCAGAAATAAGGATTTATAAATTTTTTGATGATTGATGGTGCTACATTTCATCACTTAGTATCTTTGAGAGTGGCTTTCTTGCAAAATTATTCTCATTTAATAAAATCTTTCATTTCAATTTTGTTTTATTATAATGCCTTAATTTAGAACATTTCAGCTTTAATATATATATTTACATACTATGAAAAAAAAAATTTATGCTTATTTACTTTGCTGATTTAGAGTAACTAAAAATGTTGTTTGATAAAGAAAGAAACAAATTGTATTGGACTCACCATGATGAGCTCTATTCAATTAAATTTTACCCTCATATTTTTAAAAAATTATTATTTCTAAGAATTTTTCTACTTTAGAAGACATTTAGATTCATACCTTATTTTATAAAAGATAATACACATATCTTTTTAGTATCGTATAATGCAACTTTGCGTCAAAGTTTGTCTAATTTAATCAATTTTTCCACTTTGATTTAATTATTTTACCATGTAACTAAAAATTATCTCCTATGTGACCATTATATCTTTTTGATTTGCTTATGTTATAATCCTTCAACTATTCTTATTTTAGCTTTATCATATATTTACTTATTAGTAAAATAATAAAATTAAGAATTATGAAATAACATAATCAAAGTGACATATAAGTCAAGCCACAAGGTATTTATAGTTTCATAGAAAAATAATAAAAAAATAGTTAAAAACTTAAGAAATGAGATAAATTGTATTAAAAAGTTATGTTCCAAGATATTAAAAAGATAATGTGCAATATGCTCATTCATCAAATCAGGAATGAATCTAAAAGTCTCATAATGCCTTCCAAAATAATAGAAAATTGAGTACTAAAGTAATATTGAATTATATCAAGCACATTAAAATAAGTCCAAAAAAGTTTTTTTATCTTGACATGACTACATTTGCAAATACCACGAATTACTAGATGAAATAAGTACAAATAATAATAAATTATTGTTTTAATGTTAGGTTAACAAATATTAAAGTTAAAATAACTTAAGTTGAAGTAATGTAATATAAAAAAATGAGGTATGGGTCACAAGAGAAGAGAATAAGAGTTACATAGTAATATAAAAAAATGAACATGTAAATTTTTATGAAATGAGACAAATTACTTCAGAAAGTTGCATTACAAGATACCAAAGAGGTTAAATGTAATATCAACAAATGTAGAATAAGTGCAAAAAAAATATCTCAAAAAATGAATCAAAATCATAACAAATTAATTATTTAAAAATATTAAATTAACATTTAGTTGAATAAAGCTAACCAAATTAAGGCTAATAACATTTGTTTCATATTTATAAAATATTATTCTAAATTCTTTGAAATAACTCGAGAAAATAAACTTTAATAATATTTAAATATTGTTATAAAAAAATTAATTAATAATAAATTATTATTTCAATATTAAGTGTATATTAAAGATGAAAGGAGATAAATTGAAGTAATGTAATATATCAAATATATGTGAAGTTAAGCTCAAATAAGAGGACATTCTGAGCATAAAATGATGTACGAATTGAAATGCGTAATAAAGCATGTCTAAAGCATTAAAGAAATATAAAAATTCTTATTGGAATTTAAAAATATTAAAATTATGATTTAATAATAATTTTTCCCATTAAATTACAATTTAAATTTTTAAATAGTTATTCGAAAATATAGAGCTTGCCAAAATCAGTCCAATGATTTTTGTTTCATCTCTGTCAGACGTAATTCAAAATTATCTTTAATTACCAAAGTAAATAAGAATAAATAAAAATAACTATTATAGTAATTTTAAATAAATCTATATTGAAGCTAAAATGAGATAAATTAAAATAAGATAATATAACTAAATAATACCAATGCCAAGTTCACATAGGAGAAGATTTAGAGAGACATCATAATAAATAAAAATTTACTAGTATAGTAATCTCGTAGCATGGCCTACAACTTCTATTTAACTTGTAAATTTTTTGAACTATGACTAAATATTCTAAGCAGTATTTTTCTTACATCACTTTATAATATCAAGCTTTTTCTACCTTTTTCTTTTTATCAACATTTTTGGGAAATATTCTGTGAATTTATTAGATATTTACTCCTTATTGTATTTCCGTTTTTGCTTTGGGTAGGGAAACCTGACATTTGTGAAAGCTCGACTTTATTATTATCACATAAAGAACCATGTTGTACTTGATCATACAAAAGCCTCAGTTTTTGTTGAACCTACAAAAGCTAGCAAGCTGGAGATAAACCATAAAGAAATTCAAAGGCTAGTAGGTTATGGATTCTTTATAAGATATCCCAATTCATACTTGGTTTGTTTTCTTCTTGATTTGATGATTTAGCATATTAAACTTTATCACCTTAGTTTCTTGTAATGCACCTTTGCCAAATGATTTATTTTATTTTTTAAATTTTTCTTAAGTTTTGGTTATTTTTGTACTTACTCAAAACTCCTATTGTGTTGCCATAACAGAGTTTTATTTCATTATATCAAAAAAATTTAATTTAACTAATTTTATATTTAATACATATTTACTTATTCTAAAAACACTTTTTTCCTATTATTTATACTAATTAACTTCGAAAATTAGTGGTAATTTTGATGCTAAAGTTCATCAAGTTGAAATAAACATTGTTGACTTGTCTTTATGACCATTATTGTACGAAACATTCATTTTTTAATTTTTAAATATTATATTTTTCGTATGGTTTTGGCACCTTTTTTTATACCTTTGAATTTGTATTTTTTTTTGGCGATTGAGGGTGCTATTTTTCATTTATTTAGTATCTTTGAAAGTTGCTTTCTTGTACACTCTTTCTCATTTACTAAAATCTTTCATTTGGATTTGGTTATGTTGTAATGCCTTAATTTAGAACATTTCAGCTTTAATATATATATATTTACATAATATGAAAATTTTTTATTCTTATTTACTTTGCTTATTTAAAGTAACACAAATTATCGTTCGATCAAGAAAGAAACAAATATTGTTTGACTACCAACGATGAGCTCTATTTAATTAAATATAACTTTAATTTGAGAATTTTGTATGCTTTACAAGATACTTAGATTCATATCTAATTTGATCAAAGATATTACACATATCTCTTTAGCATCCTATAATGCAACTTTGCTTCAAAATTTACCTCATTTCTCCAATTTTTCCACTTTGATATAATAATTTTACCATGTAACTCAAAATTATCTCTTATGTGACAATTATATCATTTTGATTTTACTATATTGCAATGCTTCAGCTAATATCATTTTAGCTTTAATATACATTTACTTACTAATAATTAAAAAAATAAAGAATTATCAAATAAAACAATTAATGTGACATATGTCAAGCCATATGATATTTATAGTTTCATAGAAAAGTAATCAAAATTAGTTTAAAACTCAATAAAAATGATAAATTGTACTAAAATAATGTATCATTAGAATTGTTCCCCAATGATCTTTACATCTCTTGGATTTTGTTTTATTAAATTTCATAATTTTATCTCCTTTTATCTTATATATATATATAATTAACATTAAACTAAATCATTATTCTTATTTATGCTTATTTCTTTATTTTAAATAATTTTATTTTCAAGCTTTTGACAAGTTTTACAAGGTATATTGATTCGTACTTTATCTAATGATGGAGGATACCACATTTGATCTAATTTATATTTTAGAACACAACTTTTCTTTATAATTTCATTATTCTTCCAATATTTTGCATTGATTTGTTTATAATACCTTGAAACTCTAATTCTCCACACAATAAAGTGTTAAATTGCATTGATTTTGTTAGGTTACATTACACCAATTTGTAATATTTTATCGTTAATACGTATTTATTTAGTACTAAAAATATAATTCATTATTATTTATGCATATTATCTTTGGTAATTGGTAGTAACTATAAATGGTGTTTAAATCATGTTGATAAGCTTTATTTAATTAAATATTCAATTTGATATTTTAAAATATTTTTTTATTTTATTGTGACAAATTTTATGAAATATTTTTATTTGTTCTTGATTTAATAATCAGGGATATTATAATCAATCTCCTTATTATGTTCCAATGCAACTTTGCTATAAACCTTACCTCATCAATTTGGTTACACTACATTGGTTAAAATTATCTTATTTAAAATTTATGTTATTTTTTTAATAATAAAATACTTAAAATTTAATATTTATATGTATTTTTTGGCAATTTGTGTTAATTTATAATGGGGCTGATTAAGACGAAATAAAACTTGTTGAACTCACCTCTATGAGGTCCATCAAATTAAATATTCAATTCTATGTCGATAAATGTTTTATTTTGTAGAGTTTCTTCATGTCCTACTAAACACGTTGTTTTGTGCCAAACTTGATGCTGGAGGACATCGCAATTGACCTTTTTTTGTATCTTGGAATAAATGTTTACCATATGTTTACATTCATCAATTTTTTTGCTTTCATTTGATTATATTATGATGTTACTATAAATCTTTTTTAATGGTAGCCTTTACATTCTTTGCTTTGCTCTATTAAACTACTTCAATTTATGTCATTTCAACTTCAATATAAATTTACTTAATATTAAAATAAAACTTTATTGTTATTTATAATTGTTTTAGGAATTTGTAGTTATTCTAATAGAGTCTAATTAAGATGAAACAAATTTCATTGCAATCATCTTGATGAGCTCTACGCATTTAAATATTCATTTTTATAATTTTAAATATTTTATTTTCTTATGATTTCAATATTTTATGAGTTATTTCAATTTGTACTCAGCTTAATAATTGATTATTTTGTTGTATGTTAAAATGCAACTTTTTGCTACAATTTATCTCATTTCGAAATTTTTCCTTTGATTTACTTATATTACTAAATTACTATAGACATGCTCTTTATTGACTTTCACATCATTTTTTTTGTTATAATTAATTATTTAAGAAAACTCATTTAAGCTTTAATATATATTTACATAATATTCAAATATTAATTTATTGTTATTTATGGTTATTTAATTATTTTAATTACTAAAATTTCAAAACATGCTGTGGTTGAGATGAAAAAAAGATTGGTTTAACTTGAATGACCTCTATCAGATAAAATATTTCTTTATATTTTAAATTATTTTATTTTTTATGACTTGCATAGTTTGAGTGATTTTGATTTTTACAAGATTTAATGATTGTTGAATGCAACTTTTTCAGTCAATTTATCTTGTTTGAGCTTTATTATATATTTAGATAAATTAAAATTATAATAAATTATTATGTATAATTATTTATTTTGGCAAATTATAGTAATTCTTAATGAGGTTCAATTGAGACGCCAAATGTAGTTGGATTTGACTTAACAAGCATTACAAAATTAAATATTTATTTCATATTGTTTAATATTTAAATTTATATGATTTTAGCTTATTATATGAGATATTTTGATTCATATCTAGTTTGTTTATAAAATATGTCACCCACGACCTATTTAGTATCTTGGGATGTACGATTACCACTTAATTTACCATATTTGGGTAATGGTTTTATATTGATTTTGTAATAATACTATGTAACTCTAAATCTATTCCAATGTGGCCTTTGCATCACTTTGATTTCATTATATTGTAATACTTAAAAATATAAAACTTTTAAATTTAAAAGAAATTCACTTATGATTAAAGTAAAAATTTAATATTATTTACATTGTGTAGTTGACCTCTAGCCAAAGGATTTTTTATGATAACAAATTCTTTAAAGATTTCTAATAACTTCTTTTCAGTTATTTTTTATAGTTTAGATAGGCAATGCTTATATTAACTGGAGAACTTAAGCAAGAAGAACAAAGTAGAGATCCTATGAAGATCATCACATACGACAAAAATATATACATTGAATTCAATTTTAGGAATTCAATTTTACATTTGGTATAATGTTTTTTTTACTTCAAATATTTTATATGTTCTACGTAAATTAAATAAAAATTAATCATCTTAGAATAACATTTAGATTTCAAATAATTTTTATTTATCTTTTGTATCATTATTTCAGCTAAATTATATATTTAAAACTTTTAGTTAAACTATTTCAAAGTTTATGTTAAATTATTATTTCCCAAATTATTTTAAGAAAAAAGTTTTAAACTTATCTATTCTATTCAAAATTTTTCTACTAAAATTTTTTTAAGGTAAATTAATAATGAAAATATTCCTTGAAGTTAATAAGTTGACTAATTGATTTCAAACTTGGATTCATTTGTTTAGAATAAGGTCATTAGTATTGCATCCAAAAAAAATTAGGAAAATTTGTCACTTCTAGTGTGGATCAAGACATCCTAAGCCTTCCAAGGGTTAGCCAATGCAAAAAGGTTGCCATAAAAGATAAAGTTAAGCTTTAAAAATGTAACTTCTTTGTTTTCCACTATAATGTAGGACAAAGAAAAAGAATTGTTCTTATGTTGCATGTTTCCAAATTGAAAAAAATACTATAGACATCAAATAGTGCAATTTTTCGAACAATCGATCCTGATCTTGTTTAGCTTTTTATCATGCTTACAAATATCCTCCACTCAATTGTACCATTTGGCAATATCATGGTCCACTTTTTTTTTCAAGTTGAGATCTAAATCCAATTGTCTGATCATCATTCCAAACATTTACATCTTTGTTCTAAGGAGCATCATTTGTTTGTCATCCATCTTATTGCATAGCTTTCAAGATCAATCAACCATGGATGCATTCAAATCAAGTAGTTCATACGTAATTACCCCTTTAGCCAATTTTTTTAACATTTATATTTTTAATTAAAAGATATTTTTAATTAAATGGTGTATGCTAATGAAAATTGTAATAACTAATTTGTCTATTTATTACGAACTTTTATCCTTTAAAAAATATTTACAAATTGGAAAACTTTTGAATGAAATGGATTGATAATTATTCTAATAATTTAATATTATTTGTGCATAAATATTTCTAAAATTAATAGTAATTCCAAATAAAGTTTGACCAATACGAAACAAACATCTTTGGTCTCTTTATGACCATTATCTTATAAAATTTTTAATTTCATACTTTTAAATACTAAGGTTTTAGTATGCAAATATATTGATTTGTACCTGATTTAATGATTGAGGATGTTAGACTCACTCTTATTAGCTTCTTTGAATATAGCCTTTTCAAATAATTTATCTCATTATCTTTTAATTTTTATATTAATTTTATGATAATACATTACGTCAAACTAACTCATTTCAATTTTAATGTATATTTATTTAATATTAAACTAATATTTTATTATTATCTATGGTTATATACTTTTATAATTTTTAGAAATTTTTGAATAAGTTTTGATCAAGACAAAATAAGATTCATTAGAGTAGGCTTTATGGGTTCTAGTAAATTAAATATTCATTTTTTATACTTACAATTATCTTTTTTAAAGATTTTAGCATGCATTACAAGATATTATGATCATATTTTAATTAAATAACTGAGAGGTCATAGTTGATCTTGTTATTATCCTGGACTTCAACTTTCCTATAGATGTAATCTTATGTTTTTTTCAAATTGTACAATTTGATTTCTTTATATTAATATGAAACTTGAACTCCTATATCACCTTCCCTTTGCATTGCTTTTTTTTCTACACTAAATTAGTTTAATTTACCAAATTTTAGGTTTACTATATATTTATTAAATAATAAAATAATAATATAATATTGTTTATTCTTGTTTACTTTAATAATTTATAGTAACTCTGAATGATGATCAATTAAGATGGAACAAATATCATTGGACTCATCTAAATGAGCTATATCCAATTGAATATTTATTTATATATCCTTAACTATTTTATTTTTTATGATATTTTCACACTTTAAAAGTCATTTTGCCTCGTACTTTTTTTGGTAGTCTACAGTATTATGCTCGATCTTTAATATATAATGGAATACAAACTTCTAGAATAATTTATCTGATTTCTTCAAATGTTTTAGTTTGATTTTATTATACTACAATGAAACTATAAATCTCCCATTATACGATAATTATCTTAGATTCAATGATATCGCATTGCTTCAATTAATTTAATTTCAATTTTGATTTATATATTTATTTAATAATAAAATTTCAATTTTATATTATTTAGCTTATGTATTTTAGTAATTTGGTGTAGTTCAAAAATAGGCTTAATCAAGTCGAACCAACATCGTTGGAGCCATGTAGACGAGCTCTTCCAAATTATATATTCAATTTTATAGTCTTAATTTTTTAATTTCCTTTATTTTTGTATGCTTTATGAGGTAATTTTTATTTTTAATTTATTTCATGATTAATGATATTACATCTAATCTCATCAGCATCTTGTAATACATCTTCTTATACCTTTAAACTCATTTTCTTTTAATTTTTGTTAAAATTAATATTATTATATTGTTTCAAGTTACAACATTTTTCATTAACATATGTTACTTAATATTCAAAAAGATATATATTTTATTTATTTTTATTTATTTTAATTTATTTTAGGTCTTCATATTAATTTGAAATTATGGGAAATTGAGATGAAAGAAATCTTGCTAATCATTGACATCTCTAAGGAATGAAATATTAATTATTAAATCTTAAATTTTTTTTATGAATTTGACACTCTTTATGAGACATTAAGACCAGTTATATTATTATGAAACTATAAATCTCCACTTGTGTGATCATTAGTTTACTTGGTTTAGGTTATATTGTATTTTTTCAAGTTGCCTAATTTGAGCATTACTATACATTAATTTATTGCTAAAATCTGAATTTTTTTATTAAAATATTTATTTATTATTATTTAAACATATCTTTTAACTAATTCATAGTAAATCAAAATGAGTTTTGATTGAGGCTAAACAAAAATAATTAGATTGGTCTCGATGAGCTTTATCCAATTAAATATTTATTTTTTAAATTTGTAAATATTTTTTTCACGGATTTTATAAGTTTTATGAAAATGTTTTATTTTTGTCTCATTTGATAATCGAGAATGTTATGTGAAATCTCCTAAATTTCTTGGAATGTAAATTTTCTTTATAATTTATCCCGTTCCTTTAAAATTGTCCTTGTGATTTAGTTGTAAAACAAAATATCTCTAAATCTCTTTTTGTATCACCTTTAACTTGCTTTGATTTGTTTATATTATAATAATTTAACCTATTAAGTCTAAGCTTCAATGCATATTTTCTAATTATTAAATAATATATTTATAAATTAATTATTTTTATCTAATTAGGTAACACACAAGAAATATGAATGAGGCTTGATCGATGAGAAATGAACATCATTGGACTCAACTCATTGAGCTTTTTCCTATTTAAAATAACATTTGTAATTTTAAATATATATTTTTAAATATTTTATCAAATTTTTAAATTTTTTTTATTTGTACATGATTTAATGATTGAGAAAGTTGTGCTCAATGTGCTTAGTATATTGGGAAACAAGTTTAGTAGACATTTTATTGTATTTAATTAATTTCTTTTTTAAAATTTGTTATTTTAAATTTATCTCCATTTCTCCTCTCATGTCTCCTTCAATTAAGCTTAGTTAAGTTTTATAATATATTTATTTAATTTAAAATTAATATTTTATTAATATCTATGCATGTTTATTTTAATTATTTATAATAATTCTAAATGATGTTTAGTTAAGACAAAACTATTGGACTCATCTAGACAAGCTATACACAATTAACAATTTTTTTATATTTTTATGAATTTTTTTTCAAAGGCATTGGCATGCATTACATGAAATGTTTTCACCTTTATTTGGAGCCACGCCTAATTCTGTAAGTGAGGATGTTACATCGAATCACCTTAGTTCTTTTTATTGTAGCTTTTTTCGTATAATTTTTGTCATTTCATAAATGTTTTCACTTTTATTTGGATAATTACTATGGAGACGTAAATCTCATCTAATGTATTGTTTACATGCCACAAAATTTGTTACATGATATTGTTTAACTTATTGCATTCCGAGTTATATCTTATATTTATTGAATATTAAAATGATTTTTTATTATATCTTATCCATATTTACTCTTGTAAGTTATATTAGCATCATATGATATCTGAATGAGCCAAAACAATAATCATTTGGCTCAATTATCAAACTAGGGAAGAGAAACATAACTTGTAAAACTTGTCAAAGCCTTAAGGAAAGTATTTAAAAAACATAAAAATTAATAAATTATTTTTTATAGCTCATCGAGATGAGTCTAATAAAATTTTTTGGTAATATAATCAAACCAAGACAATACAAGGTCACATGAGAAGAAACTTAGTGTTTCGTAGTATTATAAAAATATAAAAATAAACTTTTAAGAATTAAGCAAATTTTTTGGGATAATTGCATTTTGTGAAACTAAAGAGATGGAGGGCAACATCTTAAGGAAAAAAATTACAATTGTAAAGGCCTATAGGGCATGCCAAAGCCCTAAAAACTAAGATTTTAAAAATATTATAATGAATATTTGATAGATTTTAAAAATATTATAATGAATATTTGATTAGATCATTCGTATAGAGATGAGTCCAATGAAGTTTCCTTCATTTTAATTGAAACTTGTTTGGAATTAATACAAACTACTAGTTTAAATAAGCACAAATAGTGACACATTATTATTTTAATATTAAGTAAATATATATTAATACCAAAATGATAAAAATTGAAACAATGTAATTGAACAAAATCAAAGTGATGTACTTGTCAAATGCAAGAAGTTTGGCTATGATTTGATGAAATAAGAAAATTATACAAGAAAGTTGTATTCGAAGATGTTATTGTTATAAAGTACTTCTCAACAAATTAGTAACGAAATGAAATGCCTAAAAGCTTGCCAATACGTTAGAAAATTAAATATTTTGGAATATATACATGAGTGTTTTATTTGATATAGTTTGTTGAGATATGCCAAACTGTGATGGCTACATCACCATCAATCTTTAATTTGAATTACTATGAATTACAACTTCATATTGACACATAGAATAATAAGTTATTATTCTTAAAAATAAGATAAAATATATTAATGTAAAAATAATAAAATTTATTGCATTGTTGTATAATAAAATCAAAGTGATGTAATGTTCAAATGAGAGCAGTGTTAAGGTAACACAAAAATATAGTCAAACAAAAGTAAAAATTTTGAAAAATTATATCAATTCTATAGAAAAGTTGTGTTTTATAAAATTATAAGGGATTGAATGTAATATGCCTTATGATTTAATTAGGTACAACTTGAAATATCTTAAAAAACTTGCTAAAATCTTAGAATCAAAATATTTAAAGATTTAAGAATAAAAATTTAATTGGGTGGAGCTCATCAAAATATGTTCAATATCATTTTTTAAGTCATGATGAGACATCATTTTGTGTTTGTATGAACTACAATAGAAAATAAATTTAAACAATAAAATATTATAATTTGAGTATTAAGTAAATATCTTTTAAAAGTTGGAATGAAATAGGTTAAAGCAGTATAAAATAAAAAAAAATCAAAACTATGTATGGGTTGCACGACTAAATAATTAAAATTACATATTAGTAAAACCTATCAAAAGAAAAAAATTGAAGAAATTTGATAAAATATACAAAAAAGTTTTCATTCCGAGATAATAACAAGATCGAGCAAAACATCATCCATGAAAAGTATTCCAAAGCCATAGAATATAAAAGTATTTTAAAATTTATTTAAAATAAATATTTAATGGGATACAATTTATTGAGTTCGATATAATAATATTTATTTTAGATTAATTGGGTCTCATTGGCAATTGTTATAGATAAAAAAATTAATAAGCAAAGATAATATTAAAGTACTTGTTTAATAATAAGTAAATATATAAAATAACTCGAATATCATAAATTGATAAAATATAAAACCACCAAATGAAAATGATGCAAAAGCCACACGGGCAAAGATTTTGAGTGGTAAAATAATATCACCTAAAAAAAGGAAAACATTTAAGAAATGAGACTAAATATTATAAAATTTAAATTCCAAGATACTTTTGAGATCGAGTGTAACATTGAGGAGTGTCAAATATGGTAATAGTAATAATTTCTAACAAAATAGATAAAAAATATTAAATGGATATTATAAACTAATTTTTTATTTGTTTCATCTATATTAGATACTGTCTTGAAGTACTATAAATTGATAATGTAAATTTGAAAAAAAAAATTAAAATATTATATTAATACTATGTAATCATATATTGAAGTTGAAATATGATAAATTAAAGCAATGCAATAAAACTAAATAAAAATAAGGTAAGGGTCAAATGAGAGGAGAATTAGAGTTACATTGTAACATAACTAAAAAAATGATAATATTTTAAGAAATAAAAAATTGCATAGGAATGTTGTGTTACAATACAATAAAGAGATCAATTATAACAACATTAATCATCAAATTAGATACAAATCAATAACATAAAAATGATTACTTAATTCGATATATCTTATCGAGATAAGTCCAATTGAATTTTTTTTATCTCAATTAGATGTTATTTGGAATCATTATGAATAACCAAAATAAATGAGCATAAATAATAAAAAAAATATTATAATATTAAAATGATATATATGAAAGGAAAAATGAGAAAAATTCAAACATTATAACATAAGAAAATAAAAGCAAAGGGTCATACAAGAATAGTTCTAGAGCAACTTAGTAATATAACTTATCCATAGAGAAAAATTCGAAGGAAATGAGATAAATTTTAATAGAAAGTTGAATTCCATAATAGTAAGGAGGTACAATTTAACATCCTCGATCATCAAATGAGTTACTAACAAATATACTCGTAAAGCTTCTCATAGCTCTCAAAATAATATTTAAAAAATATGAAACTTAATAATTAATTATAATAGCTAATCAAGACAAGTCCAACAAGATTTCTTTCCTCTTGATTTAACCATAATTGGAATTATTATGAATTACCAAGTAAACAAGCATACATTCCAATAAAACATTATTTCAATATTAAGCAAGTATAGAATAGAGCTGAAATGTGATAAACTAATAGAATGTAATACAATCTAAACAAAGTGATGATAAGTCCACATGAGAAGCGATTTAAGGTTTCTTATATTATAACAAAATAAAATTAAAAACATTGAAAAACTTAGATAAAATGTACTAGATAGTTGTATTTTAGTTTATAAAGGTGTCAGGTGTTACATTCTTAGTTGTTAAATAAGATACAATATGAAATAAATCATAAAGAAAGCTAAAACCCTTTAAAAAATAAAAATATTATAAAAGGTTAAATGAATACTTAATTTGATAAAAAATGATAAGCTGAGTCCTATGATAATTTTTTTATCAGTATAGGACTACCTTTTTAATTACTATGAATTATAGAAGTACACAAACCCAAATATTAATAAACTATCATTTAAATATTAAGTAAATATATATTGAATCTAAAATGAGATAAGCTAAAGTAATTTAATATAACCAAATCATAGTGATGTAAGTTCTACAAGAGAGGAGATTTATCATTACATAATATAGCTAAAACACAACAAAACTTTTGAAGATGTTAAATTTTATAAAGTTTTATTTAAAGGTACAAAGACATAAAGCACAACATCCATGTTCAAGAAATTAGCTATGAAACAAAAGGCCTCGTACATACTAAAACGACAAAAAAAATAATATTTTATAAATATAAATACTAAAATTTAATTTTTTAGATTTTTTAAGAATAGTGTACTGATGCTTATCTTGTTGTCATTGTAGCCCACTTGGAATCGTTGTAATTACTCAAATTAATAAGCATAAATAATAAAAAAAATATTTTTTATTATTTTGCAAATATATATTAAAGTTGAAATAAGATGATTTGTTGCAATGTAATATAATGAAATGAAAGCATTGGGAAAGTCATACGAAAGTAGTGTTAGAGTAGCACAATAATTGAATCAAGTCAAGGTAAAATTTCTTAAGAAATGAGATAAGCTATACGAGAAAGTTACATTGCATGATACTAAGGAAAAGGAGTGTAACTTTCTTGATTGTCAAATTAGATATGACTCAAACTGTTTCACAAAGTATGCCAAATCCATAAAAATAAATTATTTAAAAATATAGAAAAAATAATTTAATAACATAAAGCTCATTGAGATGAGTCTCATGATATTTGCTTTACCTTGATTAGATCTCATTTAGAATTACTTTGATATACTAAATTAAATAATCTTATATAATAGCTAATTATTATTTTAATCCTATTGAAATGTGTAATATATCTAAAATAAAATAAATTTAAACAATGTAATATTGTAAAATCAAAGCTAGATAAGGGTCACTAAAGGGGAAAAATAGAGTTACATAAAAATATAGCAAATCAAAGTAAAAAATTTGAATGAATATGATAAACTATAAGAAACTCTCCCATTCATGATAATGACAGCATCAAGTGTAACATCATCAATCATGATATTAAGTATGTATCAAAATAACACATAAAGTAATCCAACACACTAGAAAAAATAAAAAAAAATATAAAAATGAATATTTAAATATATTTAGCTCTTTTATATAGGTCCATTGATATTTGTCTGACTTATTCGAACCTCATTTGTAATTATTGTGAACTGCCAAAGTAAAAAGCTATTCTTTTAAAATAAACATATATTTAATATGGAATAAGATAATTAATCAACATAGCATAAACGAATAGAACTCATGTAGAGGTCACTTGTGAGAAGTCTAAGAATTACATTGTAATATAGCTAAATAAAAGTAAAATTATTGAAAACATTAGATAAATTGTGCAGAAAAGTATTATTTTATAATCCATAGGAGATGGAGCATAACATTCCTATAATAATCTAATTCTCATCTTGAATTACCTTTATGTCATGTGATTTTTTTATCATAATGCTTCAACATAACTTTTATAGCTTTAATATATTTTTTCTTAATATTTAAAGAAAACTTTTACAACTTCATATGACTATTTAATTTGGTAATTCACATTAATTTTATTTTACATTAGATTCGAATAAAAAATTGTTGTTGGACATGTCCTAACAAGATCTTCTTAATTAAAGATTTAATTTTACCATTTTTAGTATTTTATTTGTTAGAGTTTAGGCATGTTTTATTCAAAATTTTAATTCGTACATTATTTGATTTTCTACAACATTATAGTTCGTCAAACTAGTAGCTTATAATGAAACTATACTATGTAATTCCCAAACCTTTCTACAATGACATTCGCATTGCTTTGGTTTAATTATAATACATTTTTTAAATTGAAATAATTTCTTTTTTAATATATGATTATCTTGCAAAAAATTTTAATGTGTCATTATTTTTGCTTATTTCTTTTGACAATTCATAAAAATTCCAAACAAGGTTTGTGCTTCATCCAATTTTATTTGTTGAAATGTTGCTCTCCTTTACAATTTTCCTCATCTCTTTAAATGTTTTACTCTAAATTAGAAATATTAGCATTTAACTCTAAATGTTCTATCACGTTTTTTAATGTTGTTGATTTGGAATTATGTAGTGATTTAATTTAACTCCTTTTTTGCTTAAATATATATTTACTTAATGTTAGAAATAAATAAATAATTATTTTTTTTTGACAATAAGAAAGTCTAAATCTAATCTCAGGTGATTTAAATGTAGTATGATCTGGTTGCATTCCATTACCTTAATTTAACTCATTTGAGCTTCAATATATATATATATATATATATATATATATATATATATTTATTTATTTATTTATATATATATGTCTGTATATATATACTTACTATTAAAATAATTATTTATTATTATAAAACTTTTTTACATTGGAAACTTTCAATATTTCTAGATGAGATTTGCTCAAGAGAACACAAACATCTTTTGACTTATCTTGAACTTATATATCTATTTAAATTTTTATTTTTATATTTTTATATATTCTTATAAGATCTTGTTATTATTTTCTGGATATTTTGATTCATACTTGATTTGTTGATTGAGAAATTTACATTTGATTTCATTAGAATCTTTGAATATAGTATTCTTATATTATTTTTCTTATTTTTTTTAACTTGCATTTCTTATTTAGCTATATTATATTTTAAATTTGAATCTCTTCTCATGTGATAGTTATAGGTGTTTTATTCAGATATATTAAATTACTTCAATTTATCTTATTTCAAATTTAATATATATTTAAATAATATTATGTTAACAAAAAATTTAAAGAAATGAGTTAAATTATATAGAAATATTACATTACAACACAATAATGAAATCAAGGTTCACATCCTCTATCATAAAGCTTGACGAAATCTTAAAAATATTTTTTTTAAAAAAAAGTTAAAAAAATAATATTTAATTCTATAAGGGTCATTGAGATGTGCCTAATGACATTTGTTTCATCTTAGATGGACCTCATTATGAATTACTATGGATTACAAAGATAAATAAGCATTTAAAATAATAAACTACAAATTCAATATTGAGTATTTATAAATTGAAACTAAAACATGGAAAACAAAAAAATTATAATGCAACCAAATCAATGTAATATAAAGGTCACATGAGAAGATATTTAGAACTACATAGTAATATAACCAAAAGAAAGGGAAACGTTAAAGACATTAATTACATCATGGATCATTTAATGAGGTAAATATTAAATTTTCTTTTAAGGAACTTCTACAAGCTTTTAAAATATTTAAATATATAAAAATAAATTTTCAAGGAGATATAAATCATTAAGGTGGGTCTAACAAAATTTATTTTTTCATTATTAAACTTAATTTGTAATTACATTAAATTATAAAATGAAATAAGCATAAATAATATCAAAAATTTTATTTTAATGTGAAGTAAATATTTATTAAAGTAGAAATTAAATAATTTGAAAAATTATAACATCATCAAATGAAATGATTTGAAGATCACACAACATTTGTTTTTTGACTTACAATATAATCTAAGCAAATCAATGCAAAGAATTTGGAAAATGAGAAAAATTGGATGAGAAAGTTAGATTCGAAGGTACTAAAGAGAATAAGTGTAACTTCATCAAACATCAAATATGGTATAAATGCAACAATCTCATAAAGCCCTCAATAAATATAGAAATAAAGGATTTTAAAATTATAAAAAAATATTTTTTATGTGAAGATCTCGTAAAGGTGATTAATAATATTTTTTTCATCTTAATCAGACCATCTTCAAAATTACTGATAATTATGGATGTAAATAACCATAAATAATAATAAAATATTGTTTTAATATTATGTAAATATATCTCATGGTTAAAAGAGAAAATATTGAATACTTCATACAACAAAATGAAATCAAAGTGGGGTAAGGGTTAAATTTATTGTTAATTAGAGCTACATAATATCACAATCAATTGAGGGAAAACATAATAAGAAATAAGATTAATTTTATACGAATGATAGATTCCAAGACCCCAAAAAGTTTTAGTGCGGCATCCTTGATCGATAAATTAGGTTCGAATAAAAAATTGATATAAAGCATCAAAAAATCTTAAACATAAAATAATTCAAAATGTAAAATTTAATATTTAATAAGATTTAAATAGTCAAGATGACTCCAATGATATTTGTTTCATCTTGGTTGATCCTTATATTTAATGACTATAAATTACAAAATTAAATTAGCATAAATAATTAAAAATTCATAAGGAAATATTAGTTAAATATAACTTTAAGCTAAGATGAGATAAATTGAAGTAATATATTACAACCAAATCAAATCAACATGGAAGACAAATGACATTAGGGCTAACATAGTATTAAAACAAATCCAAAGAAATAAATTTGAAGAAATTAAATTAGATTAATTATAATAGAAGTTGCATTCCAAGATACATTAAAATGGGGTGTAACATCCTTGATCATCAAATCAGGTAAGAGAAATGTACTTAGTAAAACAAGCAAAAAACCTAGAAAAAATATTGAAAAAATACAAAAATTAATACATAATTTTCTATAACATATTAAAATGAGTCCAACAATAGTTTAATTTTAAATGTAATATAACAAAAATTATTTGAGGACACAAGGGAAGAGAATTAGAGTTACATAGTATAATAACAATGTCAAAATTATTTTTTGAAGAAACTAGAAGAAATTGATGGGATAATTGAATCTTGAGAAGCAAAGGAGATTTAGTGGAACGTCCTTGAGAAAAAAATGAAACAATTCTAGTGATATTTAAAGTTAACAAAACCCTAAACAATAAAAATATTAAAAATATTATAATAGATAAATTAGGTTATCCATGTAGAGATGAGCCCAATGAAGTTTTTTAATCATCTCAATTGAACATCATTTAGAATTACCATAAATTAGTAAATTAAATAAGAAAAAATTATAACACATTCTATTTTAACATTAAGTAAATATTTGTTAGAACTGGTCTAAGACAAATCAAATAAATGTATTATAACCATAGAAAAGGGATGTAAAGAATAATTGCAACAAGATTTAGTTATGAATTGAAGGAATGGGAGAAATTTGAACAAATTAGATAACTTATTAAAGAAAGCTATGTTCAAAGACAATAATATTGTAGATTGTGTCATCCTTCATTGTCAAATAAGAAATTGAATGAAATGACTCAAAAGTATGCCAAAATCTTGGAAAATTAAATATTTTAGAAAATTTGAATAAATATTTTATTAGATGGAGCTTGTCTAGAAGTACAAAACAATGTTGGTTTGGAACCTCAATTGGAATTAATACGAATCACCTGTATAAATTATTATTTTTGTATTAAGAAATATACATTAAAGGTAAAATGAGATAAATTGTAGCATTTTAGGGAAACTAAATCAAAGTAATTAATGGTCACATGAGTGAAGCTTTAGAGTAAAAAAATAATATATTTAAATTAAATCTAAAATTTCAAAGAAATGTCATAATTTATATGAGAAAGTTACGTTCCATTATACTAAGGATATATAATGTAGCATCATTGATCATACCAAAACATTAGAAAAAAAGCATTTAAAAATATAAGTATGAAGATTTAATTAGATAAAGCACTTCGACATGAGCTCAACATCATTTTTAGTCTATAGGTCAATGTTAGGAATTACTATGAGTTACACATGAAACTAAATTTTAATAATAATAAGTTCTTATTTTAATGTTAATTAAATATCTTTTTAAACTTGGAATGCAATAGTTTAAGTAGTGTTATATAATAAAATCAAATTTAGGTGAGGTCACAATGCTGGGGATTTTAGTTACATATTAACATAAACAAATAAACATAAAAATATTGAAGAACATAGAGAAATTATAAAAAAATCCATTCCAAATATTAATGAGATTGTGCATAACATCATTCATCAGAATGGGTTCTAAAAGTAAAAAAATAATAAGTAGAAGTATTAAAAAATTACTTATTTTAATATTAAGTAAATATATGTTAAAGCTAGAATGAGATAAATTGAAAAAGTTTATAACTAAATTAAAGCGATGTAAATGTCACATGAGAAAATACTTAGAGTTACAGTATTATAACAAATTAAAATTAAAATGTTAAGAAAAGAGATTAATTACAATTTAATTTTTTTGTCTAAGATACTATGGAGCCAGAGTGTAACATCTAAGATCATAAAATAAGACAAAAAAATTTAACAAAAAAACAATAAAAAAAATATTAAAATTATAATTAAAAATATAAATAATAATTATTTAATTTGTTAGATCTCGTTAAAGTGAATTTAATTATTTTTATTTCATTTCAATCAAACTTTATTTACAATTATTGTTAATTATTAAATCAAATAAGCCTAAATAGCAAAACAAATTTATTTTACAATAAATTAAATATTTATTAAAGTTTAAATATGAAAAATTGAAAAATTATAATTTAACAAAATAAAAACTAAGTAAATGTCACATAATACTAGGTATATGGTTGTGTAGTGCTATAACCAAATCAAAGAAGAGAGATCTAAGAAAAAAGATAAATTATATGTAAGATGAGTACTCCAAGATACTAAAGGGATCGAATGTAATATCCTAGATCATTAAAGTTTGTATAAATGTAATTGTCCCAAAAATTTACAAAAAACCTTAGAAATTTATGGTTTTCAAAAATATTAAATTGAGTATTTAATTTTATAAAATTTTGTTAGGTTAATCAAATTATGTTTATTTCATCCTTATCAAACATTATTTTGAATTAAAATTATTTTAATGTTTAAAAATTAAAAAAATAACAAAGTATTATTTTATTATTATGTAAATATATATGTTGAAGTTTAAATAAGTAAAATTAAAAAAATATAATAAAACCAAATTAACGTGAGGTAATGCAAACGAGAGGAGAATTAAGGTTACATAGTACTGTAACGAAATGAAACCAAAATATTTTAAGAAATCTAAATTTACATAGGAATGTTGTATTCTAATAAGTCATTGAGTGTACCATCATTAATGGTAATCATAAAAATGGATGCCTTACTGGATATAACTTATCAAGATAAGTCAAACTATATTTGTTTTATCTTGATCAGACATTATTTGAAATTACTATGAATAACCTGAAAAAGGGCTTAAATAATAAAAATATTTATCATAATATTAGGTAAATATATATATTAGAACTAAAATGAGATCAATTGAAAAATATAACATAAGAAAATCGAAGCAAGGTGAATACATAATAAATTGATATTTTAAAATTAAGTAAATATATAATTAAGTTGAAAATAGATAGATTGATGAAATATAATATAATCAAAACAAACTGATTTTAAGGACACATTAGATGAGATTTGTAATTTCTTATATTATAAGTAATCAAAGTAAAAGCTTTGAATAAATGAGATAAATTTTACAAGGTAATGAATTATAATATACCAAAAACATGAAGTGTAATATCTACCTTCAATCATCAAATAACATACAATATAAAATTGCATGTAAAGCATGCCAAAATATTAAAGGATAAAATTTTTTTAAATATAAAAGTGAATATTTAATTTGATAAAGTTTGACGAGATGAGTCCTACGACTATAATTTTCATCTCTATAGAACCTCATTACGAATTACTATAAAATACTATAGTACATAAGCATAAATTTTAATAAAATATTAATTAAAAATAAAAACAAATCAATATTAAAGTTGAAATAAGATACACTAAAGCAATATGATAACCAAATCAATTAGATGAAAAGGTCAAGAGATAGAGACTTAGCCATTCTCATGCAGTTGGGTGCTTTCAAGTCTAAAGCTTAGAATTTTCTATTGCCATTTGATTTGATCGAGTACATAATATAGCCAAATTAAAGTGAAAAGTTTGAAAAAATGAGTTAAATTATACAATAATGTTTCATTCAAAGGTACTAATGAGATAATGTATAATATCCTAGATTGATAAATTTAGTATGAATCTAATTCCCTCATAAAGCATACCTAAACCATAGAAAATATGATAAATTAAAAATATATCAAAATATTTAGTTTTATAGAGTTTGCTAAGACTAGTCCAACAATATTTTTTCTTTCATCATCAAACATCATTTGAAATTATTAGAAATTACAAAAGTTAATAAGCACAAATAAAAGTGAACTACTATTCTAATATTAAGTAAATCTATATAAAAAATGAAATGTGATAAGTGATATCAATTTTATCAGTATAAATAACAGTAAATGATTAATTTAATTTTACGAAAATAAACGTTAAAGTTATGTTGAGTTAAGTTGAAGCAATGTGATATAAAAAATAAAGTGAGGGAAAGCTCACATAAGAAGAGAATTACACTTAAAAATTAATATGGGCAAATAAAAGTAAAAAAAATTAAGAAATGATTTAAATTACACAAGAAAATTAGATTGTAAGATGCAAGGAGATTGAGTGTAATATCATCAATGGTCGAATAAGACACAAATGCAAATCACTCATAAAGTAAGTAAAATCTAAAAAAAATAAAAATTGAAAATATAAAATGAATGTTAAATTTGGTAGTGCTTGTTAAAATGCATCCAACGATGTTTGTTTCATCTTTACCAGGCATCATTTGAAATGATTAGATATAACACAAAGTAAATAAATATTATTAATAATAAATTCTTATATAATATTAAGTAAATCAATATAAAAGATAAAATAATATAAATGAAACCATTATAATGTATTCAAGTCATAGTATTATAAAGGTCTAACAAGAAGCGATTTAAAGTTACATAGTAATATAGTCAAATTAAAGTAAAAAATTTGAAGAAGTGAGATAAATTTTAAAAACACATAATACTCTATGATACAAAGAGATTCGATGTAGCATCCTCAATCATCAAATCAGGTGCCAATTGAAACTTCTTATAAAGTGTGCCTAAATCTTAGGATATAAAATATTTCAAAATATAAAAATAAAAAAAATTTAATAGTGGTCATTTGGAATTTCTATAAATTGTTAAGAAATAAAGCATTAATAACAACAAAGTATTGATTTAATATCAATTCAATATAGATTAGAGTTAAAATAAGATAAACTAAAGTAATATAATATAAACAAATTAAAGCAATGTGACCAATGCACGTGTGGAGAATTAGATTTTCATTGTAATATAACCAAGTAAAAGTAAAAAATTTAAAAAATTGAGATAAATTGTATTAAAATGTTCCACTCCAAGGCACTAAGATGATCGCATGTAAAATTCTCAATTATCAAAACTAAAACTAATTAAAATAATTAGAAAAGCATTACAAAACACAAGAAAATAAAATAATTGAAATTATAAAAATTAACTTTTTATTGGAAAGAGCACATTGAGATGACTCCAATGTCATTTCTTTCATGGGGATTGTACCATATTTTTAAATGTAATGTATTACTAAAATAAATAAGCATAATTAATAATAAATCACCATTGTAATGTTAAGTATTTATTAAAAATCAAATGATATAATTTGAAGTAGTGTAACATACCAATTGAAAGTGACGTAAAAGTTTAAACAATAAGAGATTTTGAGTTATTAGAAAAATTTTCAATCTAAGAAACGAAAGAGATCGAGTGTAACATCTGTAATCATCCAATAATTTAAGAATAGAATTCCTTAAAAAAGTATGTCAAAACCAATAAAGAAATATAATAATTTTTAATAGAATTTGAAAAAAAACTAAAACTAATATTAAATAACAACTTTTTGCTTTAAATTATGTAAAAATTAAATAAAAAATTATTTGAAATGATAGAACTCGTGGAGAATAATCCAATGAAATTTTGTCCATCTCGATAAGATATCATTTAGAATTATCATGAATTACCAAGGAGAAGCAAAAATAAATTATGATTTTCATATTAAATAATTCTATATTGAAGCTAAAATGAGATAAATTGAAATAAGATAATATAATAAACAAAAGAAAAAGTCAAGATGACACAAGAGAAGATTTAAAGTAACACTATAATATATCCAAATCTATCTAGCAATCTCCTTGTGCATATGGCTTACCACTACTAAAATTCTAAGTTTTTTAAACTAACCCTAAATCTTCTAAGCATTGATCTTTTTCACTTCTCTTTATAATATTGAGCTTTTTGTTTATTTTTCTATTCATACACACATATAATAAATAATTTATTATTCTATTATATATTCATTTCATATTCTACTTTTTGTTTTCTTTTTGGTTGTGTTGCTCGACATTTGTGAAAATTTAATTATAGTTAGATTTCATAAAAAAAAACTTTGTACATGACACATAATAGACTAGGTTATATTTGAACCAAAAAAAGCTAGGAGGTTGGAGATGATCCATAAGGAAAAGGTTCAAGCACATATGATGTTAATCATAAGGAAACACGCAAGTTATAACTATTTGGTAATGAAGTTCTTCCGAACCTTGATTAGTAGCAGACATATCATCTAGTATGAATCAAGCCACAAAAGATTTTAAGGCACAAAAATATTAATTAACTTTCACCTCTAATATCCTAATTCACCATGTTTGATTTGATATCTCAAATTAATTTTTTCCAATCATTTGATCATGATCTTTGAAATCTTATTACTTAGAAATGATTTAAAAAGAAACTTAAAATATGAGTAAAAACTAAATTAGTTTTCCTATTAACCACTCGCTACTTGTCACATGCA
This sequence comes from Vanilla planifolia, assembly GCA_023846275.1. Lineage (NCBI taxonomy): Eukaryota > Viridiplantae > Streptophyta > Magnoliopsida > Asparagales > Orchidaceae > Vanilla > Vanilla planifolia. Next base: position 339,878 of record JAIUJO010000032.1, on the reverse strand, counting down.
ATAATGAATGGGTCAGAGCTCAAGGCATCACTCCCAAAACAATTTGGTGCAACTTATTTTGAAATTGTTTTAGAATTGAGAAATTACTTCTTAACTGGTGTCAAATATGTGCACTGGAAAACCATTAATAATTAGATACTAGATAAGCTAGGGGGTAGAGAAACCTAAAACCAAGCTTCTTTTGAAGTGCACTAGATGTCATATATGGATAAAACTGCTTCTCAAATGCACCATGTCGTGGTACTAAAAGTTTTTCATTTTATATGCATGAAACTTCTGTATTATGGGAGTGGCATGAGCACTCTGATCAAAAGTTTTTGTGATTGAATGATAATCATTGTATCTAATTTTTTTAATTTGCTAATTTTATTAGTCGTCACATCACTCAATTTAATAATTGCACGTCCATATTTCTTTTAGTCAACGAGTTAAATCCAATTATCAGATCATCATTCTAGTCTAAAAGGCCAAATGTAATATATATCTCTATTAGTTATTATTTTGAGCCATAAGATAAATGTTTTAAAATTATTAATATTTTGACTAAAAATTATAGAAGCAAAATTGTAACAACTAAATGGGGTGTTTGTTATGTGAGTTTAGCAAAAGGAAATGCTGTGAGAGATCTATGGCTCAAATTATTATTTCAATTATATTTGGTGAAGGTGCAACTTCCAATAGGCCACCACTCTTTTGTGGTGATTATATCTTTATTTGTAGACTATACATTTAAATTCACTTGGAGAATTCATTCAAGTTTCTTTTAATTTTCCCATAAAGAAAAATGGATAAGGAACTTTTGTGCCCATGCCTTTATTTGAAATGGATGATTGTAAAGAATAGTTAGTGCAATTAAATGATAGGGCTTTAAATATTTTACATTGTGGTTTGATTCCCATAGACTTTAATAGAATCATAAATTTAGAAAATACTTATGAGATTTGGTATAAATTGGAAATAATATTTGAAGGCAATTCTATTGTTAAGGAAAACAAAATAAATATGATGGCACTTGACTATGAGTTATTTATGATGCTTTTAAACGAGTCCATCAAAGCCATATGTACTTGATTTACCAATACTATGAATACACTGGCTAGGTTGAGAAAGATAATTTCTTTGAACAAAAAGATAAAGAAGATACTCCAAATTTTGTCAAAAGAGTATGTCTAAAGGCCATTACCATCAAGGCAACAAAAAATATTTCTATAATGACATTGATGACTTGATGGGTGAGCTTATGACAAATGGGCTAGAGAAGGATAGGAGAGAAGAAGAAGAAGAATTAATTGAGAAGAGAAAAACAAAGAAGAAGGAATAATCAATAGCTTTGAAGATGGAGGAAGGAATTTTAGAAGAGGAATCAACTGATGACGATGGTATTGCTTTACATTTTAATGGTTTTTCTAAGGTTCTCAATGTTGTAGGAAGGTATAAAAATGAAAATTCTAACAAAAGAGTAAGAAGAAATGAAGAAATTATTTGCCATGGATGTGCAAAGAAAAGATATGTTAGACTAGATTATTCTTCATGCGATAAAGAGTCGAAAAAGAAAAGGATGAGAAGAAGAGAAGTAAGAAGAAAAAGAAAGTATTAAAAGTAGCTTGTTGTTATTTAGAAGAAACATGTATAAGTGAGGATGAGAACAAAAATGAAGGGTTCTTTTACATGATGGCTAGAGAAAGAAAAGGAAGAAGAATAGTACATGTTCAAGTGAGGAGGATATAAATTATTCAAAGGAAACAAAAAGTAGATCATTATGCATTTGTAGGTCTTTGTGATGAAACACAAAAGGCCAATGATCAATTAATCCAAAAAAACTGATGAGCATGATCATTAGTTAAAGATTTTAATGATTTTAAATCCTTTCACTCTCTTAGTCTAATTTCAATAAAAAAATAAATTAGTTGAAACATTACAAAAGCTTGATGATTTCATAGGCATAAGTTTAAAGATAATATTAATTTGTGTCACATTGTTATAATAAACTTATATGACATTATTGTATACTTCTAGGTCACATTTCATATATATGTTTGATTAGAAATGATATTTGCTCAAATTATCCTACTTATGCATGGGTAGTGAAGTCAAATAGTAGTTTAACTACTCTTAAATGTGTTGGACCAAATATGGTTTGGGGTCTTAAATTTGGAAATTAATTTTAGAGTGTCAGTATGTCTTCTTTCTAAGACTGAGGATGACAAATGGTTCTTAGGTAGTGGGTGCTCATGATGCTTGATTAAATTATCAAGTTATTCACCCAACAAAAGGTTTATGATGGTGGAAAAGTTGCGCTTGGTGATAATTCAAAGAAATCTATCAAAGGGGTAGATACTAAAGGAATCCTTACATTTCCAATTACTATTATTTTATTTGTTCAAACCATAAAATATAATTTACTTAACATTAGTCAATTTTGAGGTAGTGGTTTTAGTATTTCATTTGATACCTTCGGTTGTACAATTAGAAAAAATAAAAATATACTAATTGTTATATGAAGAAATAATATTAATTTACTTGTTTTGAAAACCATAAATAATTCTCAAAAATTTTATTTGCATCACATGCTAGTGACTTAAATTTATAACATAGGAGATTCTATTATGCTAATACACATATATTATGAAAAATGATTAAATATAACTTAGTAATAAGTCCCTTTCTTGAATTAACCTTTGTGGATGATTTTTTATGGGCCATGTAATTAAGAAAAGAAAGAAAAGAAACCTTTAAAACAAAGTAAGATGTAATGACTAAAAAGGTTTTGGAACTTTTACACAGACATGTTTGGACCAATATGTCTCATTGGCTTAGGAGGTAAGAATTTGGATTTGTTATTGCTGATGATTATTCTAGGAATACATGAGTTATTTTCTTAAAGAAAAAGAATGCATCACGTAAATAATTTTCAATATTGATAACTAAATTACAAAAGTAGTTACTTCATAACTTTATTTCCATTAGAAGTGATAATGGAGACGAACTTAGAAATGTTGAATTCATTGAGTATTATGATATAGTGGATTTTTGACATATTTTTGGCACCTAGATTTAGCTAGAAGTACATTGAATGTGTATGATTTAGGGCACTACACTTGAATTCCTTAGCATATTACAATTCAATTATTTTATAAAATTAATTTCTTTTCTTCAATTTTTTAATTTTTTTATAATATTAGAAAACTCTAATTCTCTTGAGTTTAACAATTACATTGCGTTGATTTTGTCATATTATAGTACATCAATTTTTCTCATTCTAGCATTAATTTATAGTTAAATATTATTTAAATAATAATTTATTTCTATTTATTCCAATTTAATTTAATTGTTTGTAGTAATTCCAAATTTGTTAGGTTGAGGTACAAGAAGGGTTGGACTCACCATCACCAGCTCTATCCTAATAAATTAAAATTTTTTGTATTTTCAAGTATTTCATTTTTTGTCTTGGCATTCTTTACAAGATATTTTTATTAACACTAGATTGACTATCATGTATGCTACAGTCAAGCTATTTAGTATTTTGGACTACAATTTTGTAGTGTAATTTGCTTATTTACTTAAATCTTTAGCTTTAAACTTGATATAATATATTTCTTTGATTTGGATATATTTTATTATTTCAATTTATCTCATTTCTACTTGAATATATATATTTTCTTAACTTTAAAATAATAATATATAATTATTTATTTTTATTTATTTTTGTAATTCATTATAATTATGAATGTGGTATAATTGAGATGAAACTAATTTAATTGGTGTAAAGTGGATGAGATTTATAAAATGAAATATTTATTTCATAATTTAAATATTTTGTTTAGGTATACTTTTACACATATTCCAATTAGTATAACATTTAATTTTCAATGTTGAAACTCGGTGTCCATAATTTCTTGGGATATTAATTTCCTATAAACCTTTACTCATTTCCTCAAAGTTTCCACTTCAATATTACAATATCACTAAGCGACTTTTAAATAAATACTAAGAAGACTTTGATATCACTTCGATTTGGAAATATTTGAGTAATTCAATTTTTCTTTTTCAATCCTTGATAAATATTTACTTCAATTCAACTTATCATCATTATTTAATCTTATTCAATTTTAGAAAACATTGTAACTCCAAATGAGGTTTGATTTAGACAAACCATATGTCAGTAGACTAGTCTCAATGAACTCTATTTAATTAAACATTCATTTTAAGTTTTTCTTAGAAATGTTTTATTTTCTAAAGTTTGGCTCACTTTAAGAGAGAGATTTTCTTTTTGACTTATTTTGGTTATCGAATATATTGCACACTATCTCTTTTGTTTATTAAAATATAACTTTCCTAAACAATTCGTTTCCTCTTTCAATTTTGTTACTTTTATTTTGTTATATACTTTGTAACTCTAAATCTCCTCATATATCACGTTTTCATTGATTTGATTTTGTTAAATTAGTTTGCTTCAATTCAACTATCTTCATCTATAATATATATTTACAAAATATTTAAAACATTTTTTTATTATTATTTTTTATTATTAATTTTTTTATTAGTAAATCTAAATGAGGCCCAATTGAGATTAAAGAAATGTCATTTCACTTTTAATAATAAATACTATCAAATATAATATTAATTTTTATAATTATTACTATTCAGTTTTATGATAGTATTGGAGAGCTTTATGAGACATAGTTGACATAATATTAATATATATATATATATATATATATATATATATATATATATATATATATATATATATATATATATATATATATATATATATTGATATAATATTAAAAAATTAAATTTATTATTATTTGTGTTAATCACTTCACTAATTTAGAGAAACTTCAAATGAGATCTAATTGAGATAAAATAAATTATTTTCTTCGGTAACTCCTAGTAACATATTTTTTATTGCTTATTTATTTAATTTTTTTTTCATCTGAAATATTTTATTTTCTAGAAATTTTGCATACTCTAAATAAGTATTTTGATAGATACCTTATTACTTGATCAAAAAAAGGCAAACATTGTTAGACTATTTCGACGAGTTCTAACAATTTAAATATAATTTTTTATATTTACAATCATTTATATTTAGGTTTTTGCAATTATTTACAAGAAATTTTGAATCATTCAAGGTTTAATGATTAACGATGCTGCACTCTCTCTCATTACTGACATATAATGCAACATCCTCTTTCATTATATTGTTATGAATTTCTAATGTTTCTATTATGATCTATATATATGACAATTTCTCTGTTTTTAAAGACAAATTAAATTAAATCTCATTTGACACAAATTATCCAAGGAATAGTCCAGTTTTAGATACTAAAGAATTTTATAGTAACACTATAAAGTTTATTTAAAATCTACATGATTCACGTAATTAAATTTCCATAACCAAATAATGAACTCGTCATCTTCTATAAGGCTTAACTAAATATCCCTCTAACAAAAGACACCTCTTTTTCCACACTCTTGAGTTACCCTAAAGCTTCAGCATCCATCACTTCAGCAACTCTTCTTCTTCCATATATGCAGCAGTCTTTATCCTATGTATCACTTCAGCAAATCTTCTTCTTCCATATATGTAGCAGTCTTTATCCTATCCATCACTATTCTTCCCTCTTCTCTTTCCCTCTACCATTTCTCTAGAGAGCCTAAACACAATGGGGAAGCTCTACCTCTAGGCTCATCTATGATAGGGGAAGTCCCCACGACGGAAGGAGAAGAGAGCACATCTCCATCCATAAGGAAAGTAACGCCTGTTGTATCTTCGATCCAGCTATAATGGAAATTAGTTGCGACTACGCATCTTCCATCCTTTTATATGCGGAACATAACAGCATCATCCTTGTTTTTGATGAGGACGAGGAGCTGGGCATCAATTGAAAAGCTCAATGGATTGGGCTTGGAAAAATATGCGAGCAAAAGACTTCTTTTTTCTGGGATTCCTTCTTTCTTTGCTCATCGCACTCCGAAGAATGCCTATTTGCGTCACTAAAGAAAGAATCTGAGCATACTCTGGTAAAGGAATATGCCCAGCGGTTGATGAGAGGGTCTTTGGACTTATCCGTAAGAAAGAATGTCGTCGATTGGATTATAAAGGTGGATTCTTTGTTTCGTTATCCCTCTTTTTCGATTATTTTAGTATTCTTTAACGGTTATAGTTCCTCTATGTTAGTATTTGTCTCCATTTTCTGCGCACGATTTACCTTCAGTTTGCATCAATCTGCTCCTTGTAAAAGATGTAACTACATTTCTCTTTATCTAATTTCTTTTACCATTCTCAACACTTTGTTTCCGCTCCTTTATGGTTGATTGAATGGATTTAGGATGCACATTTGCAAGTTCATGCGTATTATAGCTTTGCGCCTCTGAGTGCCTACATATCTGTAAATTATTTGGATCGCTTCCTCTTTGCATATGAGCTCTTAGTATGAACCATGCCATATGAGTTTGTTTGGATCTATATGCCGAATACTTGAACAAATGCCTCAATGCAGCTGGTATTTATCTTCTTTCAATCGTTAATAATAAAGTGTTTTCAATTTGTTTGTGTAGAATGGGAAGGCTTGGATGACCCAATTGCTAGCCGTTTCCTACCTATCTTTGGCTGCCATGATCGAGGAAACTGAAGCCCGCCTATCTCTTGATCTACAGGCAAACCTTCTTCTTGAATGCTATTTTTTCTCGTAATTGCTATGTTTGACTCCATGCATTATATAGATCGGCAAAGCAAAGTATGTATTTGAGGCAAAGACTATTCAAAGGATGGAGCTTTTTGTACTGAGCACACTTGAATGGAGAATGCATTCTGTGACAACTTTCTCCTTTATGGACTACTTTGTCCATAAGTTTAGTAATGGTAGTCGCCCAAAACAATATGAAATCAACCATTGCATTGAGCTCATTTTAAATACATGTAGAGGTCGGTTTGCTTTATTCTATTGTTATGGAATCATTTGGAAATCACAAGTGAGCTCTTGCAATCCTTTTATGTAAACATCAATGCAGAAAATTGTCTTATAGAATTCAAGCCTTCAGAGGCGGCTACTACTGTTGCACTTGTTGTCTTGCATAATGCTAACAAACTGTTAATAGACAACATCTTGAACCATTGTACCTACATGGAGAAGGTAAGCTACTGCATTTGTATATATTTCAAACGATATATGCTTTGGAATTCTGATTCCTTTGTTCAATGTAGAAAAAGTAATGAAATGCTATGAAGTAATACAAGACATGCGGCTCGTGGAGATGAGGAGTTCTTTCGTTTCCAAGGCACCACAAACTCCAGTAGGTGTTTTGGATGTCACATGCCTCAGCTATGCTAGTGCTGAAACCACGGCTTGTTTAGGGTCAAATTCTCAGGGTTGTGCAGTAGTAAAGAAGAGAAGGCTAAACAATCCTTTAGTATGAGCGTATAAGGATTTGTGGTCTGTTGTTTTGAAGTTATCCTAGTACTTAAGAGATCTTTTTCGTTTTGTTGTAGAAGTGTCTTTTGTATGCAGGGATATTCTTAAAGAAAACAATGGATGAAGCTATGCAAAGAAGAAGATCGTTTAACTATAGCAAGAGCACGAAATATTGAGCAACCTGGTTAGTACTGACCATGAAAATGAAGTGGTGAAAAGAGGCACTCATGAAAGCAGTAAGAGTCGAAGTGAACCCGAGTTTCCAGACACAGATCTACTGAAACACTCGCTCCTTGTTTACAGGTAGTCGTATCGCACTCTATGTAGGCAAATCAAATGTAAGTGATGCTTATTGCACCACTGGCACTTCCACCCTGGGTTTTGTTTGCATTGCCATACATAACATAGAAATTGCACTTGGAAAGGAGAACTGCAAGAGCTTTCACAATCTTTTTCCTTTTTCCATAAACCAGTCAAAGAAATGGGTTTCCATAAAAAAAACTAGTCCTTCATCTTTTTGGTCTGAAGAAACTTCGGAGAAGGCCCCGAAAACAAAAAGAAAACAAGGTAGATAAGGATTCTCGGACCGAGTGGGGCTCAAATTAAAACTGACACAAAAGAAAACCGTTTTATAAAAACAGAAAGTGGAATAGGAAACTCGTGATGAAGTTTCCGTTCTCACGAAAGGAAAGAAAGACGATTGATTTGATTGAAGCTGGCACGAAACCAGGAAACACCAGCTGATCAGCCGTACTGCTCACGCACTATGGCTTTGCTGTTGACTCACATCCTCCATGCTCGGCGGAGCACAGCTAGGTTCCCTTTGGAAATGCATAGGAAGTCCACGCAGCAAACCTAGGCCCCCTGCGCTCGCCATACTGCCGATGAAGAATAGGTATCCCCACCCACCCCAGGAAGAGTTTTTGAACCGTGTAATTGGCGACTTCTCCTCAATATCTTTATACATTATCACATGGGTGGTTCTTCTTGAATAAATATCAAAATCTTATTTTTCTTTCTTCACTTTTTTTCTTTAACTTCTTCTTTTCTTTTTCTTTGATTACTTCACTTTTTCTCACTCAGTGATTCTGACTCAACGAGGATAAAAATAAAGCATTGGGTCAAAGAGACTCGCTTGACACTCAGAAAATAAAAAATTGAAAACTTCGAAGGAAATCTACTTTCCATCCCTTTCTTCACTACGTGCATAGCCATAACAATAACAAGAACAAAAACAAAGAGAGATTTTGTTGGTCTTTAATGGAAAGAATCGCTATGGAGATCCTCATAACATAAGAAGAATGCCTGGTGTAAAGACTGAAAAGAGGCCATTAGTTTAATTCTCTTTAGTTGTTAGCTTTTAGGCCTTTTGTCTGTCAGTTGCTGACGCATCAATTTATATAAAGAAAAGAAATCGACTATCTATTTTAATTTCAATCAATTTTTTTCAAATCTTTTCTTGTATTCCTTATTCCTATGCATTATTGTCGGTCATCGAGGAGGCTATGCTTAAAGCATTCGGTGCCGGTGATCAATCGGATGGAATCGAATTTTCCATTTTCAACCAATCACCCTCATTGGAGCTGAAATAGGGAGACTGAGTAAGGATCATATGACTCAATCATCGATTTCAATGTCTTCTTGTCCACTCTCTTTTAGAATTTCATAATAAAAAAAAAGAAAGGTAGAACTTCAAAAAAATTTCACCCCCTCTTTTTAACACAAGGTTTTCCTTTGAATGCTACAAGACTTAGAAGTAGAAGCAGACCTCGTCTCGAGTGGGCTTCTATTCAAGTCTTTTCAAGTTGACTCCTGTTGAAGACGTTCCTTAGGCTTCATTGAGACTAAGAACAAAAGCATCAAATTATGACATCATATCCAATCTAGAGTCTTGTTTCTTCCCAGAATTACTGCTACCATTTTGTATATATGTGATTTGCAGGTTTCGGATGCTGATGTGGAAAGTCGACTTTTCTATTTTCACGTCCCTCTCTAACTCTAGGAACCTCCAGACGATCGAAGTTTGCCACAAAGTTCAATATAATGATCAAGTCGACCAAATCAGGCCCTAAATGGATACCGGCGAACAGACCGAGCCCCCACCGATAACTAAAATTGCTCAGGGGTTGGTTCATAAATCAATGATCAATCCTGTTAGAAGGTTCTGTCGGAGTTTTCTCGCGTTAGACAGTAGTAGAGACCAATCTTGCATTTTAGCTGTCGTGATCATCTCGAAAATTTGAAACTTTCGAATGAAAATAGTAATTCACTTTTGTTAAAAGTAAGATTGGGAGATTTCTTGCTCCATCATGCTATTGTCAATATTAAACATTTTCGGTCCCAAATCAGAGACAGGTAATCACTCAGATTAGAGAATTACCAGGTTCGACATGAAACATTGCTAGGCTCATCAGGCAAGATGTATAAGAAAATGAAACATGATCCCCAGAGGGGCCCCTCAGTCGAGTGAGGACTAGCAAGTTTCTATTCGAGCTTCTACATCTACGCTACTAACTAGATCTTCTGTCATCTCTTCGTTTGGGTGATCAATGATGGGAAAAACCCATTGTTGATAGCCTCCAAAAATAAATAGAATAATATAAATATATTTTCAAAACCGAAAATAAAAATAAGAGAAATAATTCCAAAGAATATCTCGAACAATCTACTTTCCATTTTAGTCTAACAAAGGAAAGAGGGATCATATTATCATCATGTTCCCCCTTCCGAGCTTTATTTTGGAAAGACGCTTTAATGCTATTTTAGAAAATGCTACTTGAGAAATCCATCGTCAATTATTTCCAAATTCAATAGATTTACGTATAATTAGCCTACAATAAATACAAGAAGAAATATAAGAAAAAAAGGAAAAGTGAAGAAAGAAAAAAAAAGGTTCTAATATTTATTCAAAACTAATATTGGACAACTTGCCTAAAGAGTCTCACTTTTCTTTTGAAGAGACTTCCATATGTCCAGTTTGCATGAAACTGTGCTATCGGGGCACGTCGGTAGTCGAATTTAATCATGAATTGGCTCCTGGGAAAAGCCCCCAAAATCAAATCCATTTTTGTGCATCTCATGGTTGAGAAATTAGACATGGGATTAGCTACTTACCCATGGATTTTGAAAGACTACTGAATCAATTTTTTATTATTTTTATTTTATTTTCTGATTTTGATTTTTTTCTGAAATTTAGATTTCATTTATAATTTAAAATTAGCTAAACATTTTATTCGAACAAATGTAGACCTAGAACAGATGATTTTGTGCTGGGGAAGGAAAAACGAGTAGTTTATGCTTTAGTAGCTACCGTTTCATTGGCTCTTTCTCATTGAATGAGATCTCAACTCAAGCTAAGGTCTCAGAGGGGGCCAACTCAAGCCCCAACTTTTGATCGATATATAACAAATAGAAAGAACGCTCATAAGTAGTCCTATTGAAAAAAAAAACTGCCGATAAATGAATTCCAAGACTCAACCCATAGACTATTTGATCAGATCGTAATTTCTCTAGCGAAAGTTGATAACTTCAAAAGAGGTCGAGATTTTGAGTTTCTCAGAATGACATAAGGTGTCTTGAGAGGTTTTAAAAGTCTTTTTAAAGGGAAGAACAAACTAGAGAAGTAGAGAAGAAAGAAATACATAGTTTTGGGATAGATGGTTGTTTTCAATACAGTTTTGGGAAAGGTTATTTGATGATGCTCCTCTTTTCTTTTGTGCTTGTACTATGAGGAAAGCTGAAATGCCATCACAATCTGACTACCCTACTTTTAGAATGTTTGAATCTTTCTTTGCTTCATGAAGACAAGACTAATATCTGATGTTCCTCTCAGATAACTTGACTTTTGCAGAGGCTGGTGCAATGTGTGCCTCGTAGAACGCTTTTAAAACAACAGGAGATTCAGGGAAGAAAGGGGGATCGGGTACAATTGGAATGAGTTTCCCATATTGTGCCCCTCAAGAGGGGTAACACAAGGAGAAGAAAAGGTGACTTCTAAATCAGGGATGATAAATAAAATAAAAACCGGGACTTCCAAAAACATCCTAAGCTAAACCTGTGCGTTCAACTGTGAACATGAAAAACCCAAAAGCTCTACCCTTCCTGTCAAGAATTAGGGCCTCACAATTACTAGAAAAATCCAAAACTGGACTTTTAAGCAAAGGAAAACCTCCTACATACACAGCAGCAGGGTTCGAACAAAGGAGCTGGAAAGAATACATGTATTGGCCGCCTACTGCTGGAATATAGGTTTTTGTAAGAGTCAGAGGATCCACAGTACATGCAGCCTACCGGACTTCATATTCCTCATTTTGCTAAGCAGGGGTAAGGGATCTCTTTTTTGCAAAGGATCAAAATCTGCTCTGCAGATTGGAGTCGTCATAGGGGCCATCTTTAGCAAGTACATGATCCTTCATGCTCTAATGGCTAGAGGCAAAAGATTAAGTTTGGGGTCTTCACCACTATAGCATCGTGCATTTTAGCCGAGTATAAAGGTTGGTCCAAATACCTACATTGGTGGCCGGTAATTCTCCAGGTATCATAACAGCGTATTCGATCAAAGAGATTTGATAAATAGGCTCCTAACCATGCCAAAGTGGAATTTATAATTATAATCCCACAAATTTCATACTTAAGAAAATAATGTTTATGTGAATTGTAATTGTAATTCAAGTCGAACCATGATCTCAACATAAGGGCCTCCTAGTTTAGCGATCGATCAGCAATTAACTCAAAAGATTCATCCAATGTCTGATTTCTTGGTCCATGTATGTAGCTTATAGCCTTGTTTTTTCTTGATGCACTCATTCCTTTCTCAATCCTCCTAGGGTTTCAAAAGAAGAAAGGGCCAAACACTTGAAACAATGTGGAATTCTACCACGGTGTGAATCCCGCTCTTTTGTGGCCAGGGCTGGGGAACTAGAACAATCTGGCCGAGCTGTAGGTCACTTGACCTGCACCGAAAAGTATTTCCTTGACGAAATGTGTTCCCTTCTCATTGGGGATTGACTTCGAAAGCATCTTCAAAAGAGAAAATGAATTTTTCAGGCTTATGTCGAATATCTTTAACTCATAGAAAACCAAAACCGGCTCACACCGCTGAGTAGAGTCATCACTTCCCGCCTATGAATATCCGGGAACACTTCTTCGAAAATCCTATATTTGACATCTCCAAACGATACCCACCAATTCATGTGTATTAGGAATGCAGAAGCGTCAGAGTCTTGAGTCTCCGTCGAGTACCTGCTTTCTTGACTCTTGTTTTCTCTGACACTCAATCCATCGTTTGGGCTCATAACAAACAAAAAGTTGAGGCGAGCCTTTCGGGATCCTTCCCCCCCCCCCCCAAAAAAAATAAACAGTACATGAGAGTTTCCCTAAGATTAGAAGATTATGAAAGTCGCACTAGAATGGCCTTGATCTAGTTTGGAAGGGCCTTATGAAGACAATGTAAATAAAAGATAGATAGATATTATCTATCTTTCGATTTTGACATATTGATCTATTTTTATATCGTAGAGAGAAGCAAAGACATGTAATCAATTTGAATCTTTCTCTAGTCTAAAGAATCTCCAAAGGGGGCACAATACGGGCTTTGAATTTGGACAGATCTGATGGGCCTTCTTTCAGTTCTCTTTTAAGGCTTTTCTTGCCCGAGCTCGACCCCCAACAAGGTCTCCTGACCAGGGTGATATCGTGGCAATCGAAAATGGAATAGATAAGCCTCTGCTCCGATTCTTTACCTATGAGGGGTCCCGAACAAGTGGGTGGCCCGTCACCCCAAATTGTGGGTCCCCTGCAGCACCTTTAAAATCTAAGGTCTATACCGAAAAGTGAATGCAACTGCTCCAGCTTTCGTCGACCTGTAGTACACAAGAGGAGGATTCACCTTTCACCCCAGTCGGTGGTTTGAATGACACGAGTCAGGCCTCACTGGCAGACTGACTACTCCAACAACACTCATCCATAAACTCAAAATAGTAATTCAAAGATTATTGGCTTTTGTGATCAGTGACATTTTCTCATAGAATTGCGAGAGCAACACCAATGTATAGAATGCTCGGGCTACTGCAAGAGAAACTTTCCCGTGCCAAAAGACTTCCCTGTCATAGCTTCTATGATATCAGACTCTTCTCTCGAGGAGGGGCTGACCGGGGCACAATCTAGGGAACTAGATAATCTATTTGATTGGATTCCAATTCTAGTCCAATTCCTTTGATTCTTATTGGATTAGATAATGTCAAGAAGGATTTTCTCATTAGGTTAATAAAGTTCTCACAATCATTGATCGCATAAGCTGAGCTGGGAATTCCCATATCGGGTTTCCCTCTCCAAAAATAGCTCATAAATGGAAATTCAAAAAAAAAAGAACAAAAGGCTAGAAAAATCAAGAAAGCAAGGCTGTCCCATGACATGCATTGCACATGAACCCCTTTTTGACATGAATCAAAGAAAAAGTGATTGCTGAAACAAAGAAGCCTTTTTTTTTCAAATGTACAGGAATTTGTGGAGCTCAACACGTCTGAAAGAATGGGAGAAAGTTCTTTTGGCCTTTTTGTGTTCACCTACAACATCACACAAGATAATGTTGCAAGCAAATCCTAAATTGACTTAAGTTCAACCGAATCAAATATTTTTATATTTTTTTAATCCAATATTTTTTATATTTTTTGAGTCTGATATTTTCATATTTTCAAAATCAGATCCCCTCAATTGGTCTTTTCTCATGAAAACTAGACAACCAGGTAAAGGACAAAACATATAGAATTATGGTACACTTTATTAGAGAGCATGTATAAAAAAATAATTTAGTTGTGATTTGTGCCATCGTCTGCATAATTAGTTGATATTTGTTACAGAGCCATTGACTATCGAAGTATTCATTAAACTTAGATTAAGCTTAGGTGTCCTTTACCCCTTTGAAATATTACCAAAAAAGGAGAGAACTAAGCGTGAGAATTATGGGCGATGGTAAGCTAGAATTCAAGAGTATATGGGCTATCACATAGGCTATATACTATAATGTTGAATATTAAATTATTTCATTTTTCCATTAATGTTATGTTTTCATTTAGCTTTAGTTTTATAATCCTCAAGAGGAAGATTGTTATACCTTTTAATATGATGATCACAAAATAAAGCCAAAGTATTTACTAATACTTTATTAAACTTAGTATTGTTTTAGTTAGATCTCATGGAGTATTCTAATAGTCTCGACTTGTTTGAGTAATCAAAAAAAAAAACTATAACATAAATATTAAATACAATTTGATGTCTTAATCTAATAACATGGGAGCCAAAGATAATGGTCTTTACAGAGTGGCTAATAAAAAAAAACACATTTCTAATTTTTTATGATTAACCTGTTAAACTTTTAATTGTTTCATAATTTTGGCCAATAGGGTTATCATCTTTTATGAATGTTTGACTTTGGCTCAAGTTATGTTTTTAATTGAAAGCTTTTGAGTTCTTAAAAATCTTATAAATATTAAAATTTTTATTATATATAAATTTTTATTATTATTATAATAATACATTTTCTTAAGCACTCTCAACCATTAACCCCAAAAGGCTAAGGTCAAATGGCACGTAGCACCTTGGGGCAAATGCTTTGGGGACCCCTTCAAGCTGGGAACCTGATCGAATCTGAAATGAGTTAAGCCCAAGTATCGATCAAGTCAGGTTACTATTGTGGTCGCTAGGAATATTTATCGAAGGAATTACTTATGAATTGGCTTAGGCAGAAAGAGTCATTGCAGCTTTTTTAATAAATTTAAGAAAATTGAGATACATTAGACAAATACATGCCCACTAATGACCCGATCATGACTTCTTCAGAACACCTAGGGGTAGCCAACCGATTAGGCTAATCGTAACATATAGTTGATCCATTATAAGTACAAAATACTTCAATTATTTTTAAATGTGAGACAAAACAAAAGTAATTACCAAAATTGAGATTTTCACACTGATTGATCATGCATTTTCAAGATCGAGCAGTCACGATCACACTCGTATTAATGAATGGTTAACATTCTTCAACTACTTGTCTAGAATAGTTGATCGAATGATTTAGAATCTCTTTACCTATGTGAATAGTAATCAGATCATCGTTACTATCCGTCCAACTTTTTAATCCAACTCTCTAAATCTTATCTTGTCGTGATTAAATCTAGACCCTTTATCATTTTAGCTAATCCAATGCTTACCATTCCATTCACTTAATCAGATGATAGTTGTACCATCATCTCATTCTTTTAATTGTAGCTTTCTAAAAAGAAGATTTTAGCTATTGTGTGAGTTTTTTTTTGTGTTTTTTAATTTATTTATAAATACAGATCATTTACCAGATCTTAAAACATTAGAATCAAAAAAGAAAATTTTCATACAGTCAAACTGATGTTCAATCTATGAGCAATGCATTTCTACCTAATTATAAAAGTTATGGATTTTTGTCGGTCTCCATTTCTCCCACTTTCCTTCATAATATTTTTGGTGTTTCACAAATTGTCATATCCATATATGTAATCAATTGACCATGCTAGAATTGTAAATTTTAAAGGTGTATAGATTTTTGTAAGCAAAAATTTTAAATTTTAAAATTTTTTTCATATAACCTGAATTTCTCAAATTTTAGAATCTCATTGGACCACCAATATATATTTTTTTTAACTATACCAACTTTGAAAAATGGAGCGATTAGTAGATTCCTGATAAGGGATAGAGGGTGGATATAGGCATAGGTTTTAGTTGAACCACTTAAAAATCTTTTATGCATTATGGTTATAATTAAGAAATTTTATTTTGTTTATAAGTTTTATAAAAAAAGGTTTATTTTAAGCTCACAATTTTTTTCCTTAATTTTTGGAATAAAAAAAATTTATTAAACACAGAATTCAACTCTCTACTATTATTTATTTTTCAACAAAAAAACACTTAGTTTCTTGGCCATGCTAGAATCCTTTCCATTCTAAATTCACAAATTGTTATATCCATATATTTCATCAATTAACTTGTGGTTTTGGAATTAAAGTCCTTCTAATATTGTTCACCTATCATATCTATAAGCAAAACAAGATAATCAATAAGTATGCTACTTAATTATGATATGAAAATCAAAATATCATAGAGAATAGCTCATGGGAACTATAACCTCTTTTGGTCATCATAAGAAAGTCTTCTAATTCTATGGAATAAATCTTTGCTAAGAAGCTTTGTAGAGGTGCCAACTTGTTGCTTGTTGTTAGCAACAAATTATATGTCAATTATAGTTTAATCGACAAAGTCCATGATGAAATGTTGCTTAAAATCAATTTGGTCAATCGAACAGTACTTTATAATGCTTTCAGTTCAGAAAAAGCCATTCAAATTGCATATTTTTGGGGAATTATTTGTAAACATAATGCCATATCACCTAATTTCTTTTTGAAACCACAACACTTTTTACTAGAAATCCTCCTAATGCTATATATTGTCGTTCCTTTTTTTTCTAAAACAATAGTTTTGTTTTTTTTTTGCTAGATCATTAGTTTAAGACGTACAAAAAATGATTAAATACCTAAAATGTTTTTCTTATGTACTCAAGAACATACATAATCTTTGTAGCCATATTGTATGAGATCATGACATAAGACATTTTGGGATACCGAAAGCTTAACGCCTTTGCTTAAAGCAATTATCAAAATATTCTTTTTATAACTTCTAGACAGAAGTCCTTGGGGCTTGATTGAAATTGATCAAAAAAGTGCTACACTGAAAGCTATGTCAGGTGTTCTAATAGTCAAGTAAAGAATGTCTCATTTCTAGGTATACCTTGAAATCTAATTGTTTTCCTTTCTCATGTTTTTTCAATAGTAAGGTGGTGACTCTTGAAAGTAGAAATGCATTTGATGTTCTCATGTTCACACAATTTTAACACCTTATTTTTATGCTTGATTTTGGATACAAGGTTACCTTTCTTATCCTACTTAGCTTTCATTCCAAAGAAATATGTAACCTCACCCATTATGTTCAAGTTGAATCAAACACCTTTATGCTCACTAAATCATTCACATAAGTCCAAGTTAGTTGAACCAAATATGATATTGTTTATATAATCCTCGATTAGAAGAAGTTCATTAGCATAGTTCATGATGAACAAAGTCCTATCGACATTCCAATTCTAAAATAATGTTTGATTAGAAAACTTCTAAGTATGTTCTTAATAGGATCTTTGTTCTTGTTGCAATTCATATGCTTCTTTCATTAGCTTATGTACATAATTTCGATGAAGAAAATATTGAATGTAGTCCCATTATACTTGATACACTTTCTCCTAATAACAGCATTTAAGAAAGTGCTCTTAACATCCGTTTGGTATAGTTTAAATGACTTGTATTAAGAAATAGGTAAAAATGACCTTGTTTCCTTCAACCTTACCATTGGTTCAAGAATTCCTATTAAGTTTAATCCTACTTATTATAACCCTTTACCACTAGCCTTTCCTTATTTTGAATGGTAACCACACTGTTATTTACATTTTATTTTTGAGTGCCCACTTTTTGCCATAATAATGTGGTCACTTGGAATGTTTATTGATTCCAAAACATTCACTCTCAAAAAAAAGTTTAAACAATCCAACATGGACAAATAAAAAAACTCTTTTCTCCAAGTTCCACTTGTATTTTGAGGTACAAATTTAGAAATAGATGCATCATATATAATTTCTTTTTAAAGAAAGGCATTAGTTTGTACTCCAAAAGAGAGGTCGCTTAAGATTACATCTCTAAAGTGATTTTCAATCTATGCTAACACGTTTGGTGCAACTATTTTCTTATTTTTTATGTTTTAACATTTGATTTATATGATTTATTGAATATCAAGGATACTTTTCTTGTCCTAGTTTATTTGCATTCAATAAAACAGGAAACCTCACTTCTTATGTCCATCTCAAATCTGACACCTATGTGCTTAACAATTAATTAACATAAGTCACAATTTGTTGTTCCAAATATGGCATCATCCAAGTAATGTTGGACTATTAAACTTAATCAACACAATCCTTGTTGAACAAAATTCTATCTATATTCCCAACCTAAAATAATTGTTTGAGTAGAAATCCATAAAGTTTGTCATTCCATGATCTTTTTTTCTACCAATTTTACTTTTCCAAAGTATTTTATGTCTTGTAAACCTACCTCTTTGTTTTGATGCATAATTTCATCAAACACTACTTGAGTAGATTCCATTACAACTACGTTTCCTTATTAAATAGGTTATGGGTGTATCTATTTGAAGAATATTATGAAGGAATAGCCTCTATTGTCTTTGTTTCTAATCTCCAATTCCTATCTACTTATTGATGTAACTCTACTATCAAAATATTCCAAAGATTTCATATTTTGGCTTCTTGTTATTGAAAAGTACATATAATATATTATTAATAATTTTTTTCATAATAAATCTATTTAGACATTATGATTATCAGAGTGGCTTAATTATTATGGCATTCTGATTTTGAGTTCGTATATCACCAAAGAAAAAGTAAAAGTAGCTACTAATTTTTTAATAAGGAGATAAAAATTGTTAGATATATAAAATACACGAAGCTTAGTATAATTTAATGATATTTGCTATATCCATATCAAATAGAATTAACTTTACTACATTTGTTTTTATGGCATATTGATAATAAGAAGTTATAATCTTAAGCTAGCTTGTTGATGTGGGAAGATTAAAAGCAAATATTTTTGAGTAGAGACATTAAATTAGAATTGATTAAAAATGAGGTTTTATATAATAAAGATTAATATTTTACCTATTAATAGAAATTTTTTTGTAAAAACAAATAGGTCAGCTATATGTTGACAAAATAGTAGGGCTCATGTAGTAAAGCAAGAACTATTATATTACATAAGGATTCTAGACTTACATCATACATTTTTACAAGGTTGTGTGAAGCATATTATAAGAAACTAATGTTTAACACAAAATTTTATGCTAAAAAAGAAGTCAATGAAATAGAATATTTAAAACAATTAAGAAAATGTTTTGTCCATCAAAATTAGGTTTCTTATGTAATTAGGATAAGTATTTGACTTTTAATTAATTTTCTTACAATAATAATTATTATCGAGCATAGATATGACACCTTATAATGTTTTATATAATATATTGTGATATTACCATTATGCTGATATTAACCATTTAATGGTACCCTTCTTGATATAGATATGATTTTCGAAACTATTAAGAAGATCCACTCAAACGAAGCATGAATTAATAAAGAAATGGTTTACCCCATGGAACTTTTGATAAGAAAATAAAGAAAGTAGATTGTTAGGAGGCAGATCATGTATTGTTATAGGCAAGCCCAATAAAAAGCATTATAATGTTTGGAAAATGACGATAACTAAAGAAAATGAATTTTGTTCTTTTATAAATTATTGAAATAAATTGTTGCATTCCATACAATATAGTTTGGTTATTATCATTAGTGAGGGAGCATACTACTTTTTTTTTTAGTTTTATTAAAATTTGTTGCAAATACTACTTATATATTTAAACTTGATCAAGGTAGCATGATGGTGCATCCTTCAATATTTTATAAGGAAAGGCCAATAGGGTTCATGACATGGGAATTCAAAAAAACAAAGTAGTATGTCATGTTGAATATATAATGGATAAGTTATAGTAACTAGTAGGTAGTTGGGAAGTAGAGGAAGAGTTTGTTTGGAGGCATCCTAATATTGTTTGAACTTGAATGATTAAATTTTTATATGAAGGGAAGTTTACAAAACATTCAATAGACTTCAAAATTCTTTTAATATTTGTTGAATAAATGTAAGTGTATTTAAATTTTATTTTGAATGTGATTAAAAGAAATTTTCATATGTATATTTTTTTATAATATCACAAAGACTACTATTTGAAAGAACTAACAATATAAACGAGAAGTCAAATATGGTAGAACAAATGAAAATGAACACTAAATAATAATTTTTTTTCAAATTGAAATGGATATGGCATTAAAAATACGAAAACATTTTCAAAATATATTAATTTATTTCTAAGGGAAATTTTACGGACAAAATAATAAAAGTGCCAAATGATTTTAGAAATATATGAATTATTTACTTAATAAACAACACTTGGAGTAGTATTTCTATGGAATTCGTTGAAAAACTTTTAGAACTCATTTTCAATAGAATGTGTAGGAAATTGTAATCTTTATAAGGTTTTGGTGACAATGGATATCTAATATAATAAAAATTATGTACTAAATGAGGAGATTATTAAAGGAAAGCAGCTAATAACAAAGATATTATAGTTAGGACTAAAATGAAAAACTATTATAAAGGCTAGGAAGAGGGAGACAAATTAGATAATTATGAAGGTGCCTTTAAGGAAGGAGAAGGAACAAGTTTTATGATTATATGATGCATTTTTTATGAAGGAACCAAAAGTGTTATTGAAAGGAAACTATCACTATCAAATGATAGTTGATAGTTTTATGATAATTCATAAATTATTTGATGGTTCATTTTATTATGTTATTGACCCCTAGTCATGGCACTTTATTTTATAATAACAAATCCAAAGAAGTATTAATGAATTTCTTAAATAGAAGTTTTAAATTTTAGAAAACTAACACTTGTAATCATAAGAGAATTTAAACAAGAAGAGGACTTATGGTTTGAATTTAACAATATGATTTATTTTAAATTTAGTTTTCACCATTCCAATTTTTTTTTTGAATAGTTATTAAGCTTTATTTAATCACTTATACAAGGTAAAAATAATTTGGCATTATTTAAATTAATCATCTTAAAAAAGTATTAGGATTCTAAAATCTTGATCTTATCTTTGTCATCCAAGAATTATTCTTATTGTACCTTTGAAAATTCTCTTTTCAAAACTTGTTGCAAAAAGTATATTTTAATTATAAAAATAAATTTGTAAAAAAAAATGATATAATTAAAACAACAAAAATACATATTACTAAAAAAAGCAAGAAGTCTTAGTTAGAACACAGTGCTTGAAAACAGCTAATAACATTTATCATGTCAATAAAATAACTCTCAAACCTATCAAACATTCTTAAAGAAAAAATAGAAATGATGCATGATGATTGATGTCATTCAAACATTCTTAAAGAAAAAATAACCATTCACTTTCCTCTAATCTTTATAGGTTAGAATCTTTATGCACAATATCACACTTATTCATAAATTTTTTATCGCATTTTTTTGTAATTAAAAGTAAACTATTATTCATATTTGTATGCTAAAGTTAATGATTTTATACTTGTATATAATTGAATGTTTTACATGCAATACAAGTGATATTTTATAAGTGTGTAACCTTAATTGTGTGTATTCATAGTTCTCTCTCCACATAATACTTAGTTCTAGTCACATATAAATTGAAACCATTTAAATTTTTTTTTATTAGTAGGTTGCATTAAAATTGTTTACTTTGTGTTTCATTTAATTAGAATAGACAACCAAATAGGTGTATTCATATGTTCATATAAAATTTTGTGGTTATTCTAATAAAGATTTTTTAAATTGCACAGTCCTTGTATTTAGTACATGTTAAATCGGCAAAAGAATGCTCGAGGTTCCTTATCTTATACATTTTTTTACTACTCATAAAGTCAACATGGTCATGCTCATTAACATTTATTAAGTTGATCATTGTTCTAATCAAAACCTGTTCTTGAAGTAATAGTTTTGACACATTTTAGTCTTTTTTTTCTTTTATCATTACTCTTACCATCACCTAGAAAGTTTAAACCACCTCTAATATAATAAAACCTAAAGTGCACTGCGCAATATTACAGATATTAACAAAGCTTGTTGTTTCACTAGTCGAGCGCATGCATCTTACTCATTGCCTCGTCCAAACAAAGAAAATTGAGCTAAATCAAAAACATACTAGATGAACTATCTTAAGCAGGCCCAACTAGATTATGCTTAAACCAACTCAAAAATTCAAGTATATCATAAAACTCAATAATAAGGTAAACTCTAAATTCACGTTTTCACATCTACTATTTTTGCTTCTTTTGCATATATATAAATATAAAAAAGTACAAAAAAACATAGCTAATTTGAGTAATTTAAAAAATTTTCTTCAATTCTGTACAAAAAAATGCATATTCTACAAAAGCATTATCGTTACATAGATGAGAAATCGTATATGAAAGTTAGAATATGTTACATGCTTTTTATAACAACAAAATTCAATTCAATGCAACATAATCCCACTACTTTTTAATTCTCATCTATTATATATTAAAAATGTGGTGTTGTATTTTTTCTACATATTTGATCATATTTTGTATTTTTAATGCATTTGAAATGAAAAATGTGTTTTATTTTGTTATGTAGGCCTTAGACAATAGGTATTATGAAGAGATGCCCATTGTTGTAAACAATAGATGATCAGTTTGTATGGTTGGGAATGTTCAAACCGTATGAGTAGTTACATCACCAATTATGGGCATGTTGTATTCCAACAAATTCAAAAACAACATAGGCAAACTAGATTTATCTATTGATGCATAGTGCATATATAGATGCTTGCCTCCCAACTGCATATGCACAAATAAAGCAATGCATGTAAAATTCTATGAGCACAATGGGAGAAATGCCTATAAAAATATTCACTCCATAATAGTAATTTCTATACAAGTGTAGACAATGTCTAATATATGTTTTGGATTATCAGTATAGTCATATGTACAAAAAGAACTTAATGCGTTCACAAATTACATTATGTACATACAAACATGGTTATATGAGAACAAAAATCATTATGCACAATCATGCATAAATGAAAACAATGCATCCATTGACCATAAAAAAAAGTCTAACAAAAATTAATGCTTGTATAAGATGTATTAAATGTCTGTTGATACACGCACATATAGAAAAATAATGGGCTAGACGAAATGACCCAATATAAAACTTTATAAGATCCAAATCCCATTATGAAAGGTTTCTTTTTTTAATATTGCATTTTTATGACATTTTTAGAGAAGAAATCATTATTGTTGAGCCCAAGATGACCAGAGATTAAAGAACCAGAGGTGCTAGTCGCTTCATGTGTACGTATAGAGGGACCTCCAAGTCTTTCCCTTGGTATATCTTGTTAGTCATGTTTGTTGTACTAGCTTTAACACTTCTTTCTTGCTATTTCTTTGTGTATCTATATAACGGTTAAAGTAAGAACAACATGATTTTAGATCTTTCTCATGTTAGTTTTGTTGGTCCTATAAAAGTTGCTATAAAAACATAGTTTCAATCAATATGAGTTGCTTGTGTTGTCACTTTCGTCTTCATTGCACCACAAAAATTTAAATTCAGATTTCCTCTTATATTTAAATTTGCTTGCATGAGTTTAATAACATGCTTAATGTTAATTTCATTAACTACTTTTACTTGGAATCTAACCAACAAATTGTTGGGCAAAGGATAGTTGCCTCTTAAGAACTTGGTTAATTTGTCTGATTTGCAATAGAGAAGGTTTCAATTATTTGAGTTATTATTTTAAACTGGTCGTCATGCCTCATCAAAATCATAACTTACATATTTCATAGTTGCAATTAGGTACAAAACACATGTCTTTCAAAATTTATTGCATGCTTTTTTGTTCTCAATTTCATTACCACATTAGCATTAGCATTTCTTTACTTTAAATTTCAAACAAATTTCATAAGTCCTCATAGTTTGGCATTGGACATAAAATCCCAAAGATTGCAACTATACACCACCCCAAACCTTTGAGTGTGCATTGCATTACAATCCCATTTATACAAGACCATTCCATGAATTCTATGACACCATTGCACCATACTGACTAGATATTAAGATTCAAATATGTGAAGTCCCTTATATTAATTTGTTCTCACCTCTTTTTGGGCTTCCTCTTCCACCATTAAATGAGAGAATTATGTTAACTCTTCTCTCTTAAAGAATTAATTGATCCAAAATTAACATGTTCAAATCATACAACCCAACACTCCTGGCAATAACATTTTTATTTCTTTGATTATTTCTAATCATATTATTTCGAGTATATCTACCACATGTTCTATTTGTATACTTGAATTCACAAGATAATATTTAAAATCATATAATATAGTTTATTTCCACTTGGTTTTAAAAAACTTATATGTAAACATGAGTAAGATATTTTGATCACACAATATAACAAAAGCATTCCTCAATTCCTTCAACATGTTTGAATTAGATTATAATCATCCTATAAATTTTTCTATTGTTTGTAAATTTGTGTTAGAAATAATGAAATCTCTCATTTTTTATATTTTAGAATATATAGTACTAATCCTTAACCATTGTACTTGTCTGGGCTTTATTAAAAATGAATTCCATGTTCAGTTAAAAATAATAAAATAACCTCTTTCTTAGTACTATCAACAAAAGCATCATCAAAAGTAAAAATAATAATGCACCATTGTGAATATAGAACCAATGCAAAAAATTACAATTGAGAAACCTTTAATCAAGAATACTTGAATGCACATATGCATCATTACTTTTATATGCATGCTTTCATAACTTCAATATATCTAATACTAGACTTTACACTATCACAAGGCCTTTCAAAACACTATTATTGGACTTCTACCATTTCCCTTCTAGATTTCTTCATCAAACCCCTTAGGAAGTGAATAGTCAAAATACTTGATCTTCTAGACACAACCAATTGAATCAATAATATATTAGTTTTGTGTCATAATTTAAGCTCAAGGAATGATAAACATCACTTTTGAAAACTAACATCATTGAACTTATAGAATCATACCTTACCTTTTAGTAACCTTTGTTATTAATTTCTTTTCCTTTTTTTCTTTTTTATAAATATATTAAGAATAATCATTGCCTTTTTTCATCTTTTTTAATGGCCATTATCATCATATATATTATTGTAACATGTTTTACACATCTATAATAAAATCATGATCATATGATGCTAAGTAATATATAAGCAAACACAAGAAATACAAGCATGAATGTTAATCATCTTTGAATTTGATAGATTTCAATTCATTACTTATTATAGTTCCCAAGCATTATATAATACTAAGTATATATATAGATTTATTAGCTTGCTATCTCAACTCCTCTTGTAAATGTCTTCCCTTAAAATAGATGTCAAATTATGTGCCTTTATATGATCCATATTTCCTTCATTTTATGTATTTTACACTTACTACAATATATCTTTCCTAATTTCCAAGATTATTTCTCAATTCCTTTACTTGACTAGTTAAACTCTTTCCAATAATTTAACAACGCTTCTTCTCTCCCTCCTCTTCCCTTTAAGCTGTCAACCATGATCAAAATGTTTTAATTTTATTCAAAATACCCTCATCATCCATGGTCATCCTCTCATATACTAAATTTCAATGCTTCATTTCGCTTCAACAATTAGACCTCTTCAGTTTAGTGACTTCTTGCCTTCAAATCACTTTGAATTTAATAGTTTTTCAAACAATTAGGTTACTGTCATGTCAATTTTGTCAGTAAAATATGGTTAGGAAAATTAAAAAATAAGATTTAATCAAAATTAGGAAATTCTAAGATTTCTTGCTTTTTTTGATAATTTGAAATTCAAAAGTTTTATGGTTAATTTTGCATGATTCTTCTTGACCAACTCGACCTGTTTGCCATATTTGATATGTTTTGATGATATTTAATATTTTTAATAATTTAACCAAACCTAAAATATTTTTAAACCTCATTAACTTTTGGTTCAATGACTATCATGCCTACTTTTTTAGACACAAAATTTTTATTATGCTTATACTTGCAAATTCTATGCCTTAATAAAATTTCATAATTTTGTGAGTTTATGTAATATTTTTAATAATTTTAAAAACTTTTTCAAGCTCATAAGTTAATCCTTATAAATCTTTGATCTTCTATTTTAATACTCAAAAGATTTTTTTTGTCTACATATTATCATTATATTCAAATAATTTATTCATTTTATTAATTAGTTTGTCTCTTTCTTTTTAGGGGTTTCTCCTTTAGTGGTATACAACTTTAGAATACTATGAAATGATACTTTAAAGTTTTCAAAAATTCTTTAAAATTCTAAATAATTTAAAATAACAATAATTGAATTTTTCTTTATATTTTGGATATTATAAATCTTCTCTTCTTAAGATCATAAATCAAACCTATGATTATGATTTTTTTATTAATTTAAGTAAATGATAATTCAAAATATCAAAATATTATTCAAATAATTGCCCTCACATTATGGATGTTACAATCTAAGGGAACGATAGATCATGCTCTGTCTTATTTAGTAGTTTTTTATGTTTCTATTAAGTTGTTAGTTTTTGTATTTTTGTACTGATTTAAGAACTTACCTTTTGAAAGAATGTTAAATTTTTTATATTGATTTTGTTATAATTTTCAAAATTAAAAATTTATGTTAGTTTTACTATGATTTTTAAAAATGATCATGTTATTGTCTTTTTATTTAAAAAAATGTGTTTTCAAAATCAAAAGATAGAGAAAGAAATGACATGAGCCATAATTACTTTGTGACATTTTGAGGAATGTCATTTGATTTAAGTAATGCTAAAGGAATTTGTTAAATGATGATTTATTTTTTCTTCTAAAGTTAGACATGCAAAAATTTAGAACGTTATGTAAACAATCTTTAATAAAAATTAGATCTTTAAAGACATGTAAAAAGTGTACCTTGGGACAATATTTTTAATGTAATTTTAGCACTTTATTGAGAAACTTTCTTAACTTCATGGTCTCAAAAAAAAGGAATCTAAGTAAATCTAGACATGGTAAAGGATTTGATAAACATGCCTTCCTAAAAAGCTCATCGAGAAGCTGAATATCTAGGAAAAAAATTATTAGGTTCACCCTTTTTATTTTCAAGCATGGAGAGAAACTTCAACAATTCATCAGGCTACTCTACAATACGTTTAGAAAATAGTAAAAGATTGTTAAAAGGCATTTCTAGAGCTTAATTGTTACGTTTCTCAGCCTCCAATCTTGAGCAATCTAGTCCTTAGGGAGTTTTTATGTATATATCTAATAGCTTCAAGTTTGATAATTAACTTTGCTTTAATTCAAGAGAATAATGAATTTCAACAACTAATCTATTATGTTACTCTCACTCAGAAAGATGTAGAGCTAATATACTCTCTTATAGAGCATCTAAACCTATCTTTACATATGTCAACATATCAGTTATACCAATATTCACATCATAGATGTGACAAACAATAAACATTTGAGGTGCATCCTTCAACCAATAGATGATATAAATAGGTTGCAAAAGTGAGTAATTAAGCATAATGAGTTTGAACTTAACTTCATTTCCTATTCATTTATGAAATCTCAAGTTCTTAAAAGGTTTTTTAATGGAGAGAAACTCTTTTGATTCAAAACCTAAGACCCTTATAAACTTTTAACAACCTTTTCTGATGGAGCTTTCATGTGTGAGTCTTGTAGCATTACTTCAACCCTTCTTGGCTCTTAGTAACTAAAGCTTAAAGGTGTTATCATAATTGTTTTCATTACCACCAACAAGCAGGTTAAGCATGAATCCGTGATTGCAAGCCACTAGTTTGCTTGACGGCTACAAATGAAGCACTTAAAAATCTTTAGTTGTTTCCAACTAACTAATAAATAATGTCTTATTAAAAAGTAAAGATTTACACTAAAATACTATGAATACTAGCTTGGCCTCTTCTCCAAAAGTATGAAACTATTGATCTATTTTTTATTCATTAAGAACAAAATCAAGAAGTGGATTTACTATCGAATAATAGAGATTCTAGTGAAGTCTTTTCTCATCTTAAGAAGTTGAGTATTGAGTTACTAAATTGCCTAGTTGTTCGACCTAAAAGGCCTTCTTGCTGATAAATCCCTATGAAACTTATCTAAAGTTTGGGATTTTAGCCCTTATAAAGTTAGATGTAAAAAGGGTCAAGTGATATGTTCAATTATATGCTTTGGTTGATTAATAATATTATCAAAAATCCTATCACAAGACATACACAAATGTGTTCATCTATGAAATGTAAAATTTTATATCAAGCTAATAGTTATGTTTAAAAAAATCTTAGTAACTAAGACAACCTTAGATAAGTTTCACATATTTAAAAATAATTATATCATTTTGAAACCATAATTCTTAGATGAAATCATTTGAGATTATAAAATATTGAGCATTTCACAAAGTGAACAAAAAAATGCAATCTTTTAAAACTTTTCCAAACATCCTTAATCATAAATTTAACATCTCACACTCCCTCTTGGTTGACTTTATAAGAGCCCATCCATTACACATGGTCTAATCTAAAATGATGAGCTAATTACCCATCACTACGATGCCTTACAGCTTTTTGTAGTGCTACCACCAAGAAGAAATAATAGTAATAATAATAATGATAGTAATAATAATAAGAACAAGCTTGGCTAACCCATTTCTCACATAAACTCTCTTATAAATAGATAGAAGATGATCTTGAGGAGAGAGAAAAAAGTTGTGATTATTTTCAATAAAAAAGACAAGAGAGAGATAGAGAGAAAGAAATTTGAGAAAGGGAGAGTGCCCATGAGAGGAAACTTACGAGTTAAGGGAGCTTCCACAAAGCTAATGCTAATGAGAATAGCATATCATTAAAAAATTTAACGAAATCCAAAACTTATTTTTTCATGACAAATGAAGACGAGGGAGATGATAAAAGAGGAAAGAAAGCGTTTGGAAGAAAAACATCTTGACAATATTACTAATAATTTGGGTGAATTCAACTAAGTTGGTTCTTATAATATTGATATGAATAAATTATCATAAAATCAAGTATGAGCTAACTACAAAATATTTAGAATGATAGGTGTCACTTGTGACCCAAAGCCTACATTAGCATATAAAATTAACCAACAACTCAAGTTAACCCAAATGACCAACCAACCCAAATTGACCAATGCTTAATTTGACACCAAGTTGATCTATAAAAATTGTGTCTCTTGAGATAAGTGACTAATAAAGTTTATTATTATGTTTAATAAAATACTTTTTACTCATATTTAATCATATTTGTGATACTTAGTTCATAATTTTGTTTCATGCACAAATTTTATGGAACATAGCTTATGGTGAAGAATCATGATGCCATTAGATGATATTATTTGAGTAAATTAAATGCCAATCATGGCAAAATCTAAATAAGTATAGAGAGTTGTGTTGGAACTAAGTACATGATTAAAAAAAGATATGAATATAACATAAAATAATATACATAGGATGTCATGAGCACATGATAATGATATGTGATGATGCATATATGATGTTGGACATATGTCAATGAATATGAGATATTAGATATTTTGTAATCGAAATGTTGTGAGAACAAGCTAGACAAAAGTAATGAAATTATATTAAAAATATTTATAACACTTTAATAATAATGGTTAAATTATTATACTTCTTAGTTTCATGTATTGAAAATTGAAAGATAAAATAAAAGTTTTGATTATAATCAAGTGCAATAGACATCAAAATCAAGCAATGATACCAATTGATTGATATCATTTTAATAAGATGAATGAGATATTTGTGACAATCAAGTAAAGCAAAACTCTTTAATTAGTACATTGATATTTGTGACAATCAAGTCAGACAAAATATTTTGATTGGGCACTATTAATAATTTGTGACAACGAGATAATGCAAAACAATTTAGTTAAGCACCATGTATTAATATTATTTGTTACAATTGAGTAGGGAAAACCCCTTATACTAGTTATCATTCTAGGTGTATCTTAGTTGCATATATTGATTTTCACATGTAAGCTTAAAAGACATGATAAAATAAGAGTTTTCATTGTAATCAACTTTACAATTAAATGCATAGTTAGGAAGTAATAAGCCCATTAAAGAAGATAACAAAAATCTTGAATAAATTGTATGGGACATTTTAATAACAAGACATTTTTATTGTGATACTTGATATAATAATGTGATACTTGATAACATTCTTATAGTTTAAATGAAGCATGATGTCCCCATAATTGGATGGTTTTCTCTCATTCTTAATTGTTATTATAAAGTCTCATGCACTTGCTTTGCTTACATTATCCTAACATGATATTTTTTTATCGTACTAATTGTTATGACTATATGAATATTTTTAATTGATTTATATGAAGTCTTTTTTGATGATATCTTACACATTCCTAGCTTCTTTGAATGTTACATTAACATGAATCATTAAAGCTATATCAATTAAAAGATTAATTATAATATGTTTAAATAACATGGATTTTTGGCTTGAAGTTGTTATTTTTGACATAATAAGTCTATGGTAGACTTGCCTCTTATTATTCAATATTTTCTAAAAAGGGTAATTTAATATTTTCATATGTATATATTGAGGACACCATTGGTCCCAAAGAGTTTGGATGAAAAGTGGTGAGGAAAAGAGTTTTCAAAGAAAGAGTGCTTATGTATCTTTTTAATTGTAAACTCATCATTTGATCAACAAAATAATTTTTGGTCATATATATATATAATTATCTTTGGTAGAAATAAATAATTAATAATAAGAATTAATCCCTAATGAACAAAGAAGAGGGAAAATGTTTAAGAAACTAAGGACATGACACCATCCTTTAGAAGTTAAAGATATGATCAAGTTGAACCATTCAAGAGAGTGTGATGGACATGCCTCTAGCTATAAAGTTGCCATGAAGATTATGTATCAAGGATTATTTTGACCAATAATGAAGAAAATATTACTTTATTTACAAAAAGGTGTAAAGGGTGTCAAGTTCATGCTCCCCTTTCATACTAATTATTCACAAAGATAGAAGAAATAATTATTTATTTGTTCTTGTTAGACTATGGTATGAATTTCCATTTTTTATTTCCAATTGCTGGAAATTGAAGGAGGTTCCTTCTCATGGTGGTTAACAACCTTTGAAAATGGATCAAACTGAAGGCTCTTATTGGCTAGACTATTAATATGATTTAAAGTTTTCTTCAGACAAACATTTATAATAGGTTTAATATTTCCGTAGCAATTGTTACAAATGACACAATAATGTTCCAATCTAAAGAATTTCCAGATTTATGCAAAATGTATTGTTGTTTTTTAAGTATGCCTCAACTTCTCATCGTCACATAGATGGACTGCCAAAGCAATGAACAAAGACATCTTAAAAATTCTAAAGCCTCGTCTTGATGATGGAAAAGTTGGGTGGGTAGGTGAATTCCTCAACATATTGTGAGTACACATTCTGCAACACGTCAAGTTTTTCTAAGGATTCAAACCTATAATCACTATCGAGGTCAATCACTTAAGAAGTTTAAAAGCTTGAACATAATACCAGCACATCAAATGTTGGACCTAATCAAGGAAAAGTGTCTCAGAGACCATGTAAAGAAACTAAATATAAAGTAATGTATGAAAAAATATTACATATTAAGAATTGTCCTTTCAAGGTCAAAGATTTGGTTCTTAGACAATATAAGTCTTAGACAATATAAGAGCTCTCAACTCTAATAAAGCCTCCATAAGCTTGCTCCAAACAAGAATGAACTGTACTTAATCAAGGATATTCTAGGACCAAATGTCTATCAACTTCATAAAAAGGAAGATGTTGAGCTCCAACAATCAAAGAGTAAGGATCACTTAAAAAGGCTCTATATATGCTAAAAGTTACAAACGTTCCTTCTTGTGCTAACTATCAAAGGTATTAAATGGTTTTTGAGTAATGCTCAAGTAACAAAAATGCAAGTGCCTTTTCATTACTTGAAATAACCATTTGAACTTGCTTTGGTTCACATCATTTGAATGAATTTTTTATTGAGTTAGACATCTATGTGAACTTTTTATTACATAGATCTTCATCACCATTCCATAGTAAGCATGCTTTGAGAAGAATAAATTTTACTTCCTCTTTTTATCTCCTTCATTACTGTTCCATTATGTGAAGGCTACAAATGGCAAAAAAAATTCTTCCTTTCCTTCCTAATTTCATCACTAACCCATTGTATGGAGGTTGAGAGTTTTTGTCTTTTCTTCTTATCTTATTGCAAAGTGAAAATCTTATTTATAACTTCTAAGTATCTAAGTATTTCCCTTTCGATCATACCATTCACTTGGGAAAAAAAGTTTGTTTCATCTTGTTAAGTTTTAACTTGTCATTTACTCTCTCCCCTTTAAACATGAAACTAACTCTTGAAGATTTTTCTTCTATTTAATTCTTTTACCTTATGCTTAAGCTTTGAACTAAAACACCAAAACATAGAATCTTTTCAAGTAAGGTAGCTCATTACAATGAATAAGATAGCTCGTTACCATGACCCTATGTTCGACAGGAAGAAGCAATAAAAAAAGCATAATAAGGTAACTAATGGGACTTAACCAATTGCACAAATAAGGAAAATATCAACCTTTAAGAACATTGAAAGCATGCATTGCAAATAGCATTAGTAGTTCAATCATCAAACCATACTTTTCGTCGATGAAGATCACAAAATACAACAAGTGACCTCCTCGCCCTTATATGTTCCTCTCCCTTCAAACAAGAATCATACATCAGTAATTATAATCAACAAAACTACAAAAAAAATAAGCAAAAATAGAGTATATATGACATGACACACCTGTAGTAATTAGAAAAAATGTTTTGAAGCTTCCTATTATTTTCTTCATTTCTATGTTTTTTGTTCATGTGCCGAATACAGTGCACAATATAAAAAAAATGGAAATTTTTTGAGGATTCGATCACCGTGGATCTGAAGGTCCATAAATAATTAAAGAGGTACATCCAACTCAATAATATGACTATACAAATAAGAAAAGCATAATTAAAAGCATAAACTTTCAAAACAAACGAGAAAAATCAATAACATGCTAGAGAACTTTAATTTCTGTATAATCATTGGAACAACATAACTCTTGCAATACTAAATAGTATTATGACAAAAATTCCATTTTGGTTGTTTTGAGATCATTTGGATTAAGACCATAAACTTTCATAGATTTCATCTAGGCATTTGAAGTTGGTATAATATTTCACATAGACCATTTCTCTTAACTTATAGTATAAACTTAAAAACCCTTCTTATCCATCTCTCATTCCTAATTCTTTCAGTTGACCTCTAGGCAACTCTATGGTGTATCTTACCATTTATCTCGGACGCCTCCCAACCATCTATTTTTATGACTTTGCCCTCTCCATTGTCCTCAAGGTAGCTAACCCATGGCAATGTATGTCCAAAATTGTGTTAAATCTAATGCTTAAGACTTCCAAGAAGCAATGTGTTATATGGTCTAAATATAATAACAGATTAACAAAGATGGTTATATCAACAATGAGTTAATTGAAAAAAAGTAAGGATTCCTACAACATCATGCATGGATAAGTACAAAGAAATAATTTCAAGAAGCTAGAATTAAATCATAAATTTGACAAACTTAATTAACATCATGATTCATAAGAAGATAAACAATATTATTGTCCAACAAACTAGGCACATTGTTAGAAAACAAATGTATTACCAATTTTAGGATTTAAACTTCAATACTCAAGTAAGAATTGAAGTAGAAATGGGTTAGTACAATTTTGGATAAGTCTATGAAAGATAATATAATGAATGTTTATTATGAGATTAAAGAGCTTAATGAAGAACATAAAATGATTGTAACAATTTCTTATTATTATTTCAAGGAAAAAAAAATATTCTTAATTCTACAAGAGAATCATCATGAACTCAAATTAATTATTTATTATAATATTTCCCTCACATGCTCGAAAAGGCATTAGAAAATGAAAAAAAAAAGAAGCTAGCATTGGACATTTTGAAATTATGAAAAACATGTATAACAAAGCAATAATGAGTGTATAAGGATGCTTTATATTGATAAGGTATTAGAAAAGAATAAAAAGAAATTAAAATTGTATATATTAAAAATAATTTCGCACGCTTAAGGAGAACATATTAAAGAATTCTTAATTACAATTGAATTTCATTATGGCTATGCTTTAAGTCCTTGGATGTGTTCGTAAACTTAATTTCAAAAATTTTTTCTACCTGTGCACCAAAAGCATCAACAATATTTTGAAAATTTCTCACAACTCCCATTTTTGCACATAAAAAGATAATGCTTTATACATACTTTTTTACTTCTTTCATCAAAATTTCTGACAACATAAGCAATGAAAGACAACTTCAATTTTACTCTAATTATTGATGTAATTATAAAATTAAAGATAAAAAATTTATATGCATTTTTCTAATAATTTAATGCCAATTGATAAGACTAAACAAAGAGATACAGCAAAACTGAGACTAAGCAAATAGATGAAACAAAACTGAGTCTATGAACAATGACTATGAAGTTTAAATGGTATCACATTTTTAGTTCTTATGATAAATATATGGAATTAATATTTAGACAAGTAATTCCAAAAACATATTGATTGTAATAGTTATCATAAACAAAAGAAGCAATACAAAATTTACTTATTTTGAACTTATACTTCAAAATGATAGAGAAATCAATAAAAAATGTCACTAATATGATCCAAGCATTGAACAAATAAGATTAAAATAAAACATACTTCTTAATGTTGTGTAATCAAGATATCACACTCAAGAATAAAGGCAAATTTATAAGATTACATGGTATCAAATGTCAATGTGTGAGTACAAACACACAAATAGAATAATTGCTATAGAGATAAAGCTTTTAAGTTTGAAGAGTAACTTACTATAAAAGAGAAAGTTGGCATCCCACAAATTGAAGACAATTCTAAAGAAAACCAATCTAGATGGTTTTGTTATATTAAGAAGTTCACTTTGTGATTTTATAAGAGAAGTAGATTACTGAAATCTTTCCTATAAAAAAGTAAAAAATATAGAACAAAAAAAAGACTATTGACTATTAGAAATTGCTTTAACAACTTTGGATCCAGAAGAAAACCACTTAATAAATAGAAATAATAGCATCTTAGAATCAATGTATCTAACCACACTTGATGTGCTAAAGGACTATTCTTGTAATTATAATAACGGAATATGAATTTAGTGTTGACAGCCTAAACCTTTTTAATATAAGAATCTAGCAAAAGAAATATACAACCTCACAAGAAATAGTTAAGATTCTATATTTAAGAAATCATGGAAAAAAATGCCTATTTTTTCTTTGTAGAGGGAAATCAAACT
Source organism: Vanilla planifolia (assembly GCA_023846275.1). Taxonomy (NCBI): domain Eukaryota; kingdom Viridiplantae; phylum Streptophyta; class Magnoliopsida; order Asparagales; family Orchidaceae; genus Vanilla; species Vanilla planifolia. Next base: position 304,233 of record JAIUJO010000032.1, on the reverse strand, counting down.
TTTACCTTGATCAACAATTAGAAAGTCCTAATCAAGTCTAACAACTTATCAACAATTATAATCTTCTCTTAAAGCTCAATGAAGTAGAAGTTTACTATTTTCTCAAATGCACAGTTCAAAATATAACTCTTACCAATACAAACAAAATATATTTTTGCCTATTGAAATGCTGAATAGAAATATGTTGAATAATGGTGGCCCTCCAAATTGAAGTGTATCAAACACTATAACAGATTCGTCCAAAAAAAATAAAACAAAATTACGAAGAGAAGCCGAGAGGGTCCGAACTTTTGATTGAAGGAGATGAGAGACTAATGAGGAAATTCAGCGAGGTGTCGGGGATAGTATGGGGTCATGTCCACCAGGAACATCATCAGGTCACCGCGATCCTTTGAGACCACAAGGTCCGACGACGAACTGAGCGTGGATTGTTGAAGGAAGAGATGTACGAAAGATTCGAAGTGTCCATAGATGAGGAGAAGCTCTGCCTCGTATCCTTCTGGGTTAAGCTTCATCCTGGATTGAAGCAGAGGAAGGCTCAGCCAATCGACTGCCTTTTCAGATGCAGAGAAGGAATCCGATAAGAGGAGGTTCGTTACCATCACCAGTTCTACAGATCAATTAACAAAATCCTAGTCGAACGGAAGCTCCGAAGAACCAAGCTAAGAAGCTTATGCTGTTTCGGGATGGCAAATGTTTAAATGCAAAAGATGATTACTATATATTAATAATTTATTAAACAAAAGAAGGGCGTATTGTTTTGAATTTGATTGGCGACACTAGGATTACTCTATGCATTAGTATGTGATTAAAATTTTTAAAATATTTTTAAAAAAATAAATTTAATAATATATTTAATTAAAATATTGGTGTCTTATTACTAAATTTTGATAACAATAATATTTTTTTATTGTATTATTATTCAATAATAATCTATCAATAAACACATCTTTATGGATAAAATTTATTACGATTTTAAAATGCGTAAACGTGCATCACAATTTTTTGTCATCAGTCTACAATATAGTTATATGATAAATAATAGAGATGTAAAGTTTGAGAATCTTATGATAAAAGTCAAACTCTTGATATTCTTTTACTTAATGTTAGACTCTTAAGTTCTGAAACCTTGAGGTTGGACAATTAAGAGTTACTTGTCATCGCTAGCAATGCAATCTCCTAAGGATATAATGCACATGATTCATCCATCTCGTACCCATGTCTTGTGCATTAATCATAAACCACCATTGCCCTCAAGACAATGCTTTTGGCAATGATGGCACCTAAGGAGGTAAGTGTAAAGTTTAACTATCCCTTTTACAATATCTTGTGCCGCCACATGCAACACAACCTCCAAGGAAATAAAAGAAGAGAGATAATATTTGGTCATTCTTTGTATATGCACAAACTCAAATAGGAAGTGACACTTAAGGTTTAATTGAAGGCAATAAATTTTCCTACTTAAAGAACAAACACTTTTCTAAAGAGAAATAGAATTTTAGTTTATTCTCCTAGTTTTTCTTGTCCTCCTTTGTGATCCTCGACCAAGGAGACCCCGAGTTATTAATTAATGTTTTTTATAATGCACTCAATAAGAATTTTTACTAAGTTTTTGTTGATTCCCTTGTTCATATCTAACTTCTTGATCAGGAAATTTATACCCAATCTCCATTGTATCATGGAATATAACTTCCATATATAGTATATATCATTTCTCAAATGTTTCATTTTGATTTTTTTTATACTATAATGTAACTCTAAATCTCATGTCATATGACATTTACAACACATTAATTTTGTTACATTACATTTCCTTAATATATCACTTTTCTCCCTTAATATATATTTCTTTTACATTAAAATTATAATTTATTATGATTTATCTTTATTTACTTTGGTAATGTAAAGCTTTTCTAAACTAAGTTTAATCAAGAAACAACAAACATCTTTGGATTCATCTTCATGTGCTCTATCAAGTGAATTATTCATTTTGATATTTTAAATATTTTTTGAAGAATTTTGGTATACTTTACTAAATGTTTTTATTCATATATGATTTTTACTATTGAGTATGTTACACTTGACATCCTAACTACCTTGGAGTTAACTTTGTCATACAATTTATGTCATTGTTTCAAGTTTTCACTTAGATTTTCATGTATTATAACGATACACTAAATAACCCTCGTAGGGCCTTCACATATATACATATATATTTAAGTGTGTATATATATATATAATATTAAAAAAATTATTTATTTTTGTAATTTAAAGAAGTTTTTACTTGATATTTTGGTATTCCTAATAAAAATATTATAACTCTAACCTAATTTGATAATCATGAAAGTTACACTCATTCTCTTGAGTATATTGGAATGCAACGTGGTATTAAACTTTATCTCTCGTGCTACATTCATATGTTATTGATTTTCTTATATGATATTGCTTTAATTTGTATCATTATAAGTTTAATAATTATTTACTTAATAATAAAATAATAGCTTATGATTTTTTATGCCCTTTTATTTTGATATTTCTTAATATATATATATATATATATATAATACTAAAAAATTATTTATTTTTGTAATGTAAAGTAGTTTTTACTTGATATTTTGGTATTCCTAATAAAAATATTATAATTCTTACCTAATTTGATAATCATGAAAGTTACACTCAATCTCTTGAGTATATTAGAATGCAAAGTTCTAGTAAACTTTATCTCTCATGTTATATTCATTTGTTCTTGATTTTCTTATATTATATTGCTTTAATTTGTATCATTATAAGTTTAATAATTATTTACTTAATAAAAAATAATAGCTGATAATCTTTTATGCTCCTTTATTTTGATATTTCTTCATAATAAAATATGAAGTTTGATTAAGATGAAAAAAAAGTCATTAAACTCGACTTCATGGGCACCATCTAATTAAAAATTTATTTTTTTGTTATTTTTAAATATTTTATTTTCAATCATTTTGGCACTCTTTACGAGGTATTTTATTTTCTACCTAATTTGACGATTGACAATGTTACACCAACCACCAAATCAACTTGAAATTAAATGTTTTGATACAATTTATCTCAATTATTTAAATTGTTTGCTTTGATTTTCTTATATTTCTGTGAAGCTATAAATCTTCTCTCTTGTAACCTTACATCACTATAGTCTTGTTGCATTACATTATTTTAATTTATCATACTTTAGCTTTAACATATATTTACATAACATTAAAATAATGATTAATTGTTACTTTTATTTAATTATTTTGGTAATTTAAAAAAATTATAAACAAGTTTCAGTGGAGATGAAATAAATACCATTATTGTCATCTTATAGAGTTCCACTCAATTAAAATTTCATTTCTTATAATTTAAAAAAAAATATTTTCAAAAGTGTTTATATGCTTTGCAAGTCATTTCAATCCAAACCTCATGTGACAGTCAATGATACTACATTAGATTTTCTTAGAATTTGGATCACAATTTTTCTATAATATTTATCACTTTTCCACAATTTTTTATATTTGATTTGGATATATTACTTATTAACTTTATATCTCCTCCAATGTGACCTTTTAATCACTCTTATTAGTTGCAATACATTATCTTAATTTAACTCATTTCAATAATAATATATATTTACTTATTATTAAGATGATACTTTATTATTATTTATGCTTACTTGCTTTTGTAATTCATATTTTCTATAAAATGTGTTTTGAACAAGATGAAAAAAGTTTGTTTTATTTATCTCAATATGCTCTATCTAATTAAATATTTATTTTGGTATTTTTATATATTTTTTATTATATTTTTTTTACTTTATAAGATATTTTTACTCATACTTGATTCCATCATTGAGGATGTTATACTTGATCTCCTTTGTCCCTTGGAGGATAACTTTATTATACAAGTTTTTTTAAATAATTTAGCACATTTTATCAAAGATTTTTCTTTAGTTTGGATATATTATTATGAGACTCTAACTCTTCTATGGTGTGACATTTACATAGTTTTTATTTAGATGTTATAAATTCTTTTAGTTTATCTTATTTTAGCTTTATTATATATTTATCAAATATTAAAACACTAATTATTATTATTTACACATATTTAAATTTATATTTTACAATAAATCATAATAAGTTCTAATTGAGACCTATCAAACAACATCACCTTCCAAGTTTAATAAGTTTTATAAATGTAAATGTTTTATTATCCATGGTTTTGCACTCTTATAAGATATTTTGATTCTTACAAGGTTATTGCACACATCCTCCATAGTATTTTTGAATACAACTTTTTCGAAATAATTTATCTCATTTCATAAAGAAATATTTTATCATATTATGGTGAAACTCAAATTCTCTACACATGTGAATTTCATATCACTTAGATTTTGTTATACTATATTTTTTTTAATTTATTCCAATAGTATTTTGGAATACAACTTTTCTCATATAATTTATCGCATTTCTTGAAACGTTTTACATTTATTTAGTTATATTTTTAGGAAACTCAAATCATCCACTCATGTAAACTTATCATCACTTTGATTTGGTCAAATTTTATTGTTGCTATTTATAAACATTTTAATGTTAATACATATTTACTCTTATTTGTCATTACAATTTACGGTAATTCCAAGCAAGTCTGACCAAGATAAAATAAATATTATTGAACTGGTCTACAAGATATCTATTTGATTAAATATACATTTTTGAATTTTAAAATATTTTATTTCCTAAGATTTTTTTTCGCTTTTTATGATATTTGGATTTGTATCATATTTGGATTTCTTGAAATGTTTCACTTTTATTTGGTTATATTTCTATGAAACTCAAATTATCCACTCATGTAAACTTAACATCACTTTGATTTGGTCATATTTTATTATTTCTATTTATAAACGTTTTAGCATTAATACATATTTACTCTTATTTGTCTTTACAATTTATTGTAATTCCAAGCTAAGTCTGACAAAGATAAAATAAATATTATTTAACTCGTCTACATGAGATCTATTTTATTAAATATACATTTTTGAATTTTAAAATACTTTTTTCTTAATTTTATTCTCTTTTTATGTTATTTCGATTTCTATAATTGAACACAAATTTCTCTTAAAATTTATCTCATTTCTACAAAAGTTTCACATTGATTTGGCTATATTGTTATGCAACTAGAAATTTTCTATCATGTGGCATATATATCATTTAGAGTTTGTTTTGTTACATAACTTTTATTTATATCATCTTTGCTTTAATATATCTTCATTGAATATTTAAATAATAAAAGATTATTATTTTTGATTATTTATATTGATAATTTGGAGTAATACTAAATAAGGCTTGATTAAGATTTAAAAAACATTGTTAGTCTCATCTCACTGAGCTCTCTTTAATTAAATATATTTTTAATATTTTTAAATATTTTTTCTAAGATTTTTGCTTTTTTTAAAATATTTTTTTATTTATACATGACTTGATAATTGAGGATACCATACCTTATCACCTTGGTATCTTAGAATGTAATTTTCTTATACAATTATCTTATTTCTTCATATTGCTTGCTTTGATTTAATTATATTACTATATAACCTTAAGTCACCTCTCTTATGAGGATTAGATCACTTTGATTTGGTTAGATTATGTTGATTGGATTTATCTCTTTTCCACTTCAATATATGATTTCTTAATATTGAAAAGTTTTATTATTATTAATATTTTTTATTTTTCTTCTTTTATAACAAAAGTCATTGGAGTCATTTAAACAAGCTTTACCTAATTAAAATTTCATTTATGTGTTTTTGAATCATTTATTTTTAATGTTTTTGCATGCTTTATGAAACATTTCTATTCATATCCTATTTGATGATCACAGATGTTACACTATCTCCTTAGGTTTTTTGAATGCAACTTTCTTATACATTTAAATTTTTTTTCTTTAAATTTTTTTTTATGTTAGTATCAAACTACAATCTTCTTTTGTGTGAGTAGGGAAAGGCAAGAAAGAGGCCCAAAGAACAACAACTTCTACTAATAATGCGAAAAATAGAAAGACTCTCTTCTTAGTTTATTATGTAGGCAATGCACACCTACTTGTGTGGTTCAGTTTGTTGTACATGACCTTAGTGGAGCTTTCAGAGTCGCAAGTTATGGACCCCCTACTCTACATAAAGTGGGATATATTAGATCTATATCTATGCTTTGGCCATTGAAGCATGAATTCCTCGAGTGGGCAATCCACTTTTGAACTTTGCTCTTTGCTTCTTTCTTCCTTCCTCGGATCATTTACCCGGTGAAATGGATCTTGACAATGTCAACTTTTCGTCATCAATGCATACTCAAGTTACAAACTTGGAATCAACTTACTGTCATGTAGCTGCTGCTCAAGCAGGTCTTTCTTAGTCTCTTGTTCAATCCTATTGGAGAGTGGCCAAGGTCTGACGGGTGACCTGACGATCAATTGTTGAGTCCATTCCCGTTTGTCCTACTGAGCTTTGATACATGAAGAGAACAAAGTGGGCTGGGTCTTCCCCTGTTGTTGGCCCCCGCTCTTGGGTGACTTTTTTTGTGCCATAGCACAAGCTCTTGAAAAGAATATGGCACACCAGAATAGTAAGCAATCACACCAAAAAGTATGGAAGACATACCTATGATTCACTTATTCCTCAATATTTTACATCGATGTTTCATACTCTAAGTGCTCACGACGAATATGATTTGGATTGGAACCAACATCCCGCTCTATCTGGGGCAACTTTGATTTCACATTCTTGGAACGAAGGATTTGGGAATTCCTATGGATTGCTTCTCTCTTTAGATCGATTACCATGGTGGAAAACCATATCCACTGGCCATATATCAAGAGAGATATAGCCAAAGCAAAGATTTAAGGAGATGTCGGGTTTGTCAAACATCAAAGAGAGAAAAGGAAAGCAATACACCATCATATACACACCTCTGCCAATACCCCTAAAGATGTTGAAAGATGTCAGGATTGACTTTGTGCTAGGCTTACCCTGCATAGCCAATGGAATTGGTAGTATAATGGTTGTTGTTGATAAATTTTCAAAGATGGTCCATCTGACAGCATGTCAGAAAGTAAGTGATGCTTCTCTTATCACCACTAATTTCTTGAATAACATAAAAGAATAGTGAAGAATCATGGCGTACCGAAGACCATAGTGTTTGAGAGAGATGTCCAATTCATGAGTGACTTTTGGAAAGGGGAGGGGCCCCTATAGGCAAAGACCTTTAGGGAACTTCTTCCAAGTGAAGGTCTTATAACTAATTATCTTTCTAGAGTGCTCCTCCCTTGCTAGCCAAACACTTGAAACAAATTGGAGTTCTCATGCTTATGGAATCGACTTTTGGCTAGTGACTTCATATTCTATATTATAGACCTTGTCTTGCAACAAGTTCAGTATTTGCCTAAGGCACTAGCTTAGCCAAACCCTGGTATATATATGTTGGCCTTTTTCTTCGACTTCTCATATCGATCATTCGTTTAGTCAGTTTTTTAAGCAAGAATCTTGGCGTCATCTTCGTTGATTTTCATAGTCAATGTCCCTCCATCCTGAGTGAGGTACATCCCAGAAGCTGACTCTTTTATCAATAAGAAAGCGCTAGGGCACCTCTTCAAAAAGAAGTTCCTTATATTGTGCCCAAACCTTAGGCCCTATTCGGTTCCTTTGATGCTATTAGCCCTGTGGATTCAAGTTGACCCGCCTACTTGACCGAGTTGTTTGATTGAGTCAAGGTTAGCGATCTCCTTCTTCTACTTTCATTGCTTAACTCTCTTTGTGACGTGTCTAGCTCTCCAGAAGCAGGTTGGAAAGGCTTAGTGATTCTACATTTCATGGAATTTTCAGTGTTTCTAGCTAATATTTATCTCAAAAGAAAAGAACATATCCTTGCACTTCTGGTAAGATAAGGTCAAAGTCACCCCTAAGAAACCAAAACTAGCCGACAAAGACATAGTCCTTGACACCTTGCCTAAGATTAAGAAACTTTGAGTAAAATTCCCTCGTGAACCTTCAGCAATAGTAACATCGCCATCCAACTTCATTGTTTCCTCTCATTTGATCGACACAATTTTGACATCCAAAATTCTCTCAGTTATTTCCCTACTGGGCAAGCCCAAACAATTAGAATCAGTAGGATCACATAAAAAAGTAGTAGAAGAATTAATATTCATAATAATGATAAGAAAATCGACTGGGCTCCAGCCCAACTCCCCTTTTGTTTATATCTACTTTCCTTTTCTTTTGTGTTTGAACTGTGAGAAAAGTTGACATATTGCCACAATCTAACTACCCTACTTTAGAATATTTGAATCTATTTGAATATGATTTTTCAAACTTCTTGGGTGAAAAGATTTTGTTGTTCAACATGTGTTTTTGTTTTGGAGTGAAGGATTCTTCTTTAATCTTTCACCTCAAGTTTGAAGGATAACAATTGAGGTTTTTTTTTATTGACTATTGATCTTGAAATAAGTAATCTACTTACTTTGTGTTCTTTGCAAGAGTTTAGCTTGCTCAAATGGCCTTCACAACTATATGAAACTGAGATCTACCCTTCCACAACCTTACCATCATTTTCTTTATCCTAGTACCTTCAAACCACCCCTCCACTTGTTCCCCTGACTTCGCCCATAAGCTTCGTTTCACTTACCATCAACCCCTTACTCCTACTCCATTCATCCAAGCCAGTTTAACCAGCAACTCTTTTCAATCCAAATCTTTTTGATCAACTAGTAGGTGTTCCTCTCAAATCCCATTTTTTCATCGACAAGTAGGGGCTATTGCTAGATGTCATGGTTCTGCCCTCCTTATCTTCTCGGACAATTAAGGGCTTTAGACTTCAGCTTTCATAAGTGGGAACAGCTAACTCATTGAAGAAGTCAATCATTCCAACATCGCATCGGGTCGGGCCCGCTTCTCGTTAGTCATATCTAATATGTATCGCACCTAAAGGAAATTGGAGTGAGGTAGCCCCCATTTAGTTTGGCAAGCATAATCTAGAATCGGATCCCTTTTCTGAGAATACGTACCTCCCTTTACTACAAGTTTGAACTGATATTCTCCTCACTGGAATATTGATAGGTCCCAATGATATGCTAAGAAAGTCTAAACCACCAAAGGGGACTTGGTTGTAGGAAGTCTTTGCCTTACCTTTTTTAACCGGGGACTCTCTGGCTAATTCGACCATTAAATCTTGCAGCTGCTGAAATTTCTACCGATTCTCTTGTCGCTTTCTATTTGTCTAAGTCGAAAAAATCTAGGCATTTGGAAAAAGCACCAACTAAGAAATAGGATAATCTATGTGGAAGATATATATGAAGACTATCCAAGTATAGTGAAACTAACTAGTAGTGACCAGGACCTATTAAGTGAACAAGCCAAGTTTTTTAAAGAAAAAGAATACGTCTGTAAAGAAGACAAGCTCCACGCTCAAGCTCAAGTCAATAGATCCTCAAAGGCCCCCTTCCCATCCCTGCCCCTTATTGAGTGCCTATCCAAAATACTCTATTACTATAGGGCTCGGGGATGTGCTTGATCTAGAGATTGGCTTCTCAGGGGGAATCTTTGACTAGCTACTAAGTCACAGTTAGAAGTTCCCCTATAGGGGCCCCTGAAGGCCCTAACTTAGAAGAAAAAGATAAACAAATATGATTCTTTGTCCCAAAGATTCTGTAGCAAAGGGAAATCTTCATCAGTAGTGGAATGGAATCATTCAATCCAGGCAACAAGAAATTCTCTCCCTTTTTCAGGTATTCTACTTTCAGACTTAAGACCTATTCCACTTAAGGCCGATCAGTTAATACGACAGGGGCATAGACTCTCTCTCCTTAAGGCAGATTGACTGGATAACATATTATAAATCGAAGTCAAGGTAGGTGTTTTTCCCTCCCACCAATGATAACTAACAGTTTCTAAGGCTTAATCGAATGCTTATCTACAGTATCTTCCATTGAATGAAGCCTCAACTCACTCCCCCTACCCTTAACTCAGAGTGATCAACTACTCTTATTACTCAACTACTAACTCATAATTAGACAGGAAGTTGATTAGCAAGAAAAGTGTCCCTACAGCTAAGTCAGTCTCAGCTCAATTTGGTTAGCCAGGTCAATGGGTTGAGGGGGGACTTTTGGGAATAGTTTTTAGATAAGGATGTGAAAGAGTTTTTGTGATATGATTAGAGAAGAGAACTCTCTCCATATAATTGTCCAATTCATGTGGACATGCTGGTGACAAGTGGGGTATGGCACCAATAACTGATAAGCAAAGCAGATCTCCATATCATCTATTGTCAAAAGAAGAAAATAAGGAAATTTTGTAGGTACAGGCTTGACTTGAATGAACTACTCTGACCCAAACCTATCTTCGTGAAAGCAGCAATCGCAGAGTTCACTCTTTCCATAGTCTAATTCATTAGAAAAGTAGAATAAGACTTGGTGGATGAGAGCAGAGGCACTAAGAAGCTCCAATTCCATCTTTCTCCTTTTCTTTGAATCCATTTTCAATTTTTCAGTAGTCCATTTTGATTCCTCTTTCTGGTGAACATAAGAAGAGGGGACTTAGGTCAATAGAGATTGAGAAGAAAGCCTATTTGGCCATTGATTGTGAAAAGACTTTAAACCTTTATGCTTATTCTTCTGAGTCAGATTGGGTGCATAGAAAGGAAGGGGAGTTTCTTTTGGAAGTTTGAGAGCTAATGAGGAGAAAACCCATTAATAGATATACGACGAGGAGAAACATTGAAGCCAGCACCCAAGCTTATTTTCAAGCGTTCATCATTGACTCAAGCAAGTATTGACAGCTTCACATTACAACATGTCCCCTCAACAAAGAGCGCCTCCCTCCACACTAAACCGAGAAACCGGACCCCTTGAGCCGAGCCAACAAAGAATTCCATTTAAAGAAGCCTACTTCCCTCTTATAAAGCCACTTTCGAGAGAGAACTCTTGCTCCTTGGCTCCCTAAATCCAAGAGACAAGATAGAAGATGCATAAAATGAAAAGAAGACTATGGATGTAAAATGATCCTCTATCCTATGTCTAGGAGCAGAAAAGGGACCAACTTCAATCAACAAAGCACTTATTTCTTGCTCGGCCAAGATGTGTGAAAGGGAACCCTCTTCCAAAATGTCTTTAAAGGTGGGTAATGGAGCTACTATTCTGCTACTTTGACTTTAAATTTTTTCAACAACTGTGATGAAAGAAAGCAAGTAAACTGAGCTTTTTGTAGGTCCTTATAATCGGGTCACTAAGCTCCACTAGTCAAGTAAAGCCTCACTTTTTCGAATTCACTAGACCTACATTTAGACATCACTAGAAGGTCTAGTATCATAGATTAGAAGGTTAGATTCTCTATAAGCATGTCTAATCAACGAGTTTCACAGCCACTTGAAATTAGGTTACAAAAAGCTAAGGTACTTCTACTCCACCACTAAGAACTTCTGGCCATCATATTAGCTGTGATCAACATCATCCTAACAACTCAATTTGCATAATACAATGAAGCTTAATGTGAATGCCCTTCAAAATTGTCCTGAGGTGCAATTACACGAAGACCCACATGTGAAACGACCTCAGGCTAGGAAAGACAGACGATAGAAAGCAATCCCTTCCAACAAGTCAACCTGTGGAGTTGAACACAACAGTCACATTGACCATGTTATTCTATAAATCTTCTTACCCATGCTGAACTCCTTATTTTATAAACCTCTCACTAGTTGATCTGATTTAACCCTGTGAGTGCCCAACCAGATTCAAAAGTTCTCCAAAAAAGATTCCCAGAATCCTTGGGACCCCCAAGTGTAATCATCAAACCCGGCTCCCCTCAATTGTCAAGTGAAGTTCCCCCTCTCTTCTCGAAGAAATGAAGGATGGCGAGTGGCAGGATATCCTGTATTACATGAATTACCAAACTATTGATTCAGGAAGTTCCTGCTAGAAAGAATGGAGCCATACGATGCGAGAGTGCCACATAAGATTGATATGAATTCAAAGAATACGTATACGTCATGGCGATGAAGTACATCAGCGGATGTCATATATTCTATGTATTCCTCAGGTATATTTTCAAAGGGAGGATATAGCCTATGAAGAGGCCTTCAGAATCAGCTTTTTCATCAGTACGCTAAAAGAAAGTGCATTCAACTGCTTTGTCATGCTTCCCGAAGGCTTCATCAACCATGGGCTGAAATGGAGCGAAAAAGAATTTTGCACTGATTCGATGATGATTTCTCTATCTCCACAGCCCATAGTGTTCAACAAAACAAACCAAGCGAGTTGGAATGGGGTCCCCCCTCTCGAGTATTGATTTTTGGGAACTTCTTTACGTTACTATAATATAATATCTATAATATAAATAGAAAATTCTATTTTAAGAAATAATCAAATAAAACGAGGTGCACGAGTACCTTTGTGACCTCGTACTAATTTTCGTTTGTTTGTTTTTTAGTTTTTCAATCCATTGAAGTTAGTGTCCTTATGCTAAACACATAATAGGTAAGGAAAGTGGATGCTAATGATCCCCAGAGTGGGCCCCAATAGGTAAACTCAAGAGGGGCTTAGTTCGCATGCTTTCCTTAGAAAGTAGAGTGAGCACAGAGAATGAGAGATGGGTTGCTCTATCACTTGGGCAAGGATCACTCAGCACCTCAATCAATTTATCACCTGGTCTAGGACTAGGGGCACTTATGCTTTCCTTAGCAAAAACAGCACAAGAAGATGAGGGAAATACTGGTTTGCTTTACCAGGGAAAAGAAAAAAAACGAATTTTTCATTTTCATTAATCACACCAAATTACACACCTAAATAGCTTAAACACTGCCTAACAAATAGGTCCACTATTCCACTAAATATGCCAACCAACTAACCCACTAACCCACTAAATACGCCAACCTAATAACCCTCTATCCAGCTGAAATGATGAAAATTAGTTTTGAATCAAACTCTAACACTCCCCTTTGATTCAAACTTCATACACCTAACTTTAGTCAAAACATCTATTATATGACCTTCAGTCCCAATAAGCTAATCCTAACTGAGTTCCTGGATTCTTAGTACAACTTGAATCCTAAGAGTAAATGATGCCAATCCTTTTGACGAAGTCACATTCTTCATCATGTTCATCGGGGTCGACATCCATGCATCCTGTGATGTCATACTTCCTCTTGTAATCCACACCGACTTGGCCTCGCATCCACAATCTGTTGGATTAGAATACAGGGATTAGTCATCTTTTGCAGCAGCTTCTATTTGATCTCCAATGGCATGCTGCCCAGGAGTTATTCTGTCATCATCTGCATGATTCAATGCTTCCTCTTTTAGCACATGTTTCGACCTTTGGTTGATCAACTCCAATCCGATCATAGTTTTCAAAATTTCCTTTGTGTGCATCCCTCCTTGAATGCAATTTTACTTCATTCTCTTCTTTTTAGTTATTGCTGGCAACAAAGCTTGCTCCATTTTGAGGCCCATCACCCTTTTTTCGCTTCAGAACACTAAGTGTCTTTGGACCATCAAACGAAACAGAAACATCATAACCTGGAAGCTCTGCGTCCTTCAAGGATTTCATGCTCTCAGGCTCTGAAGAGGAGATAGAATCAATATTCTTGGTTGCATCAGCTCTTGCTCCTCTCAGCTCTACAAGACTTCTTGGAATAGCAAAATCGAGAGGATTCACAGCATCTCTAACCTTCTCTTTTCTACCCATCTTTCTTGCATTGTAATGGGAGTTCTCTGTAGCTCTTCCACTAAATCTCCCTCCAAGCCTTCCTTAAGCCTTGCCAGAATTGATGTTCGCGCAGCCCACCTTCGTGTCTTCGAAATCTCTCCCTACTTGCAAACCCTTTTGCGGTTCCCGCCTTCGTGTCTTCAAAATCTTTCCCTTCTTGCAAATTGTTTCATTCTTTCCCCTGCCGCAATCACTATCCCCATGACTCGAAGAGTCCTTCACTCGTTGTCATCCGCTATCGCTTTCATTCCCCTTGGCTCTTTCTCTACAAGATTCGACGCCCTCTTGCTCTTGGACCTCATCCTCCTTCTCAGGTTTCTCCTCACAGCCTTCTCGAACTGCTTCATCTGTCTTGGTTTTTATGTTCACGCTGACACTGTCGTCACTGATGTTGATGCTGGTTCCCTTACTGGTGTTGACTGCAACTCCTCCTTGCCCATGTTTATGTTTACGTAGACACAGTCGTTGCCTATCTCTCTTTGCACGAATGACTTAAAGATCTACTTCGTTTCTCTGCTTCTTCTTTATGTCGTGGCCTAGCTGCTCTGCTTCTTCCGTCTATGGTGGCCTGTCGTGGCCTGGCTCCTCTGCTTGCTCCTTCTACTGTGGCCTACCGTTGCCTGGCTCCTCTGCTTCTTCCTTCTAGAGCAGATGTCGAAGCAGCAATTATAAAAACGAAACCGTGCTCTGATACCAATTGTTAGGGTTTGGAAGCAAAAACCCTAAGGTGGAAGAGGACGAAAAGCCTGGTTGTGTTTCTAGGAGAAATAAAAAATAAACTGCAAATTTCATTTTTCATTTTCAATAATCACACAAAATATGTTGCTGGATTAAAAGCTAGCATTAATACATTGACATCTGAGGTTCAAAGCTTGAATAAGTTGTGTTTGGATTGGAAAGAAGTAGAAGATTCTTTACGAAAGAAATTGAAGAAAATTGAAGATTTTGATTCTCGCAGATTAGAACTTGTGTCTACTTGCACTGCATTTCTACGTGCTGACATTGTTAAGTCTCTTGCACACCATATCCTCATTGAAATGATATATTGCTGTTATGTGAACTTGACGTGTTATTGAGTTACATTCTTGAGTATAATCTTTTATTTTAAAAATAAACATAAAAGAATTTTATAAAAATATAAAAGTTTGATTTTAACCTAGAAAAAACGATTGAAAATGTGAATCATGTTTGTTAAATCAATGAATAGTTTAAGATTTAAACTAATAAAACCTTTGATAGATTAAAAAATTGATTCTTATTTATTTGCTAAATCAAGAAGATGATTGAATAATTTGGATGCCTAAATATAATTTGAAATTAATATTAAAAAATTGTCTTAAAATAAATAAGCTAACATTCTATTTTAAAGTAAAAAAATCTTAACAAAACCAATGCACATGTTTTCAATTGTTCAAGCTTGCAGAACACTCAAAAACGAATCACTTGTTCTTTACACATAAAGTTGTTTCAAAATTTAAATCAAACACAAAAGTATGCCAACAATCATAATAATTAATCTTTTTTTTACAAATTTTGAATCAATCAGAATACAATATGCCATAAAAAATTTGTTTCTATAATTACTTAAATAATAAACTAAATCAATTTGAAAAGAATTGTGTGAGCTAGACTATTCAATGAAGTTTAATTGGAGCAAAGTGGTTTTCTTTAAAAAATAAACTACTTCAACAATTTCTTAGAAATTTCTTAAAATTTACAAAATTTAAATTTAGTAACTTTAAGTGATAGTAAAAAATAAAAAAGAATAGATATTGAAATAATTCCAAAGAAATAATCATAAATTAAAGGAGAGCATTAATCAAGTAATGACATACATGTAAGAGAAGTTCATCATTAACTATTTGTATATTCCTTTTATAAATAATTTATGTTTTGTTAATTTTATTAAATATTTTATTATCATCAAAATAGAAATGTTATTGTGTTATTGACCTCTTATCATGGTATTTTGTTTATTGATAATAAACACTAAGTACTTTTAATAGGTTTTTGAAGTTAAGTTTTAAATTTTAGATAGATAATGTTTGTATTAATGGGAAAAATTGAAGTGTAGCATAAGCAAAATCCTATGAAACCATTTTAGTTTGAGTAACAAAATATAAAAAAATACACTTTGAATTAAAGTTTAGGGACTTTAATTTTACTTTGATTAAAATGTTAAGCTTGATTGAAATATTTATCACAAGTAACAAAAGTTAAATTTTATTAAAATTAATACTTTAAAAAATCTTTAGTATTAAGAATCTTAATGTTTTTTTGTTATCTTGAATTCATTTTATCTTTCTATTATATCTTACTATTTATTAAATAACTTTTGTAAAATGCACAATTTAATTATAATAATAAATTTAAAAATAAATGCTAATTAAAAAATACTAATTATTAATAAATGAACCAAAGGTCTTTACAGCACCTAAAACATGTTGGCTATCGTTAAGCGCTCTGGAATGCAAGTTCCAAAACTCGTCGGTCAATTGTGATACTAAGTACAACTACAAATATTTTTTATGGTCTTAGAATGGGTCAATACTCTCTTATCCACATACAATTTGTAAAACATCACAAATGGTATGAGTAATGACCTTTCGAGCAAACGAAGGGGCAATCAAACCGAAATAAGCTAACATTGAGAGACATGTAAGCTTTATATACAAAACATCTTTATTTACTTTCACAATATGGGGCTAAAGTTAAGCCCTGTTTTTGCACAACTTGCTTCAAAATTACAGGACTAAGTAGAACTTCCTAATTATGCAATTTGATAATCAAATGATCTTGATCTCTTCCATCTTTTTTATAAAGACTAAGAAATGTAGGCAACAGATCAAGACAAATTTAACAGTTCCGATGAAACTTTTTTCTAAACACTCTCATCAAATCTCCTTCGTTCAACATGCAGTTTTCTTGAACAAATAGTCTTAGTTCTTTCTAATTGAGCGACTCATGTGCAGCATCCCTTTTAGTTGTTTGAAGCCTCTAGAATATTTTAATTAAACAATAATTTTTCAACTAAAAAAAATAAAATACAATAATGCTTCTTTTTCTTGTTTAATAAATTCTTTTAGCATTTAGAAAAGTCTATAAATAAGATAAGTCTAGAAAAAAATGGTTTGATGATTGTTTATGCAATAAGAAAAATATTTTTAAGCCATTAGTTGCCCATGATAATTGTCACTACTGTAGCTACTTCCTTTAATCGTGACATTCTTAATTATAAGATTCTTCATAAGTCAGTTAAGTTGTTAATTTTCTCTATTTTTAATTGATTTATTTAAGATAGTTGTGCCTCTTTAATCATTTCATTAACCATAGTATTTTGGTTGTATTGATTTTTATTTTATGTCACCAAATCTTTTCCCGCTATTGTCATTTGATTTTACTATAAAGCAATCATAAATAGTTACTTTTATGATGGTCTAGCCAATAAGGCTTTTGCTAAATGGTTTTTATAAATTTTTTTCATAGATTTTGATGGGATTAGATGTAGTTGTTTAAGTAGAATCAATTAAATATCATTATTGTACATTTTAGTTCTTATTAACTTTCCTATTTCATGTTTTTTCATATAAATTATTCTTATTAAAAAACTGATATTTTTAATATAAACTTAAAACTTTTATAAAATTCATTTAAAAAAATTATTGGAGTATTTTTGTGCGAAACTTAAATTTTTATTCATAACAATTCTTTCGCTTCTTATAGACCTAAACTACATCATATGTCTTTCCGAGGTATTATTTAAAAAGGAAGGGGTGAATTGTTTAGAATAAAAAGTTGTCTTTCTTTTAAAATATTTAAAAGAATTCTTTAATATATTTTTTAATAAAAATAAGTAAGTCATTAAAATGAGTTTTAGTAAATATTAATTTTATTTTTTAAAAAAAATTAATCTATTTTTAAATATGTTCATTTTCTTTTCATAATAAATTTTTAAAAAAATATCAAAAAATTTGTACAAATAAACAGTGATAGGCAAATTATTTTCAAGTGATTTTGCTTAAAATGAAGCCTTTATCAACCCTACCAAAATTTAACAAAAAGAAAAATAACTAATATAACTCTTTTGTCGAATGATTGGGTGGTTAAAACTTTACAATAACAAAATAATAGAAATTTACTAAGGCCTCACAACCTAACAAACATGAAATAAAAAATAATTTAGCATCGCAAAACAAAAATAAATAAAAGAAAAATTTATACTTAAAAATATTAAATGAGGTGCCAGTATTTTAAATGAATTAATTAAAAAAATTAAAAAACTTCACTCATTTGAGAAGTGAAGATTACTAGTTTGATATGTGAAGGACAAAGCATATGGATGTGATTATGAGCACTGGGTGCTAATGGCTTAAATGTCGTCACTTGAAAATTTTTCTTTAAATTTTGTAAAAAATTCATCAATCAATTTTATTCAAGAATTGACTTATTTATAAACATTTTTTTTAATTACAAAAAGTACTTGCCAAACTTATCAATTAATCATTATGGATAAATTATGAAAATCCAAATGTCTTCAAATAATGTATAAAAGAGCCATAACACAAGAATAGCTCGATCTAAAGGCTCCTAGATTATTTGATCATAAAAAAGCATGATCAAATGGCTTGGATTAAAAAAGCACTGTTTCATCTTAAAAGGCAAATAAGATTATGATCATTTGGTTACATAATTGCATGATTAGATGATAGAATCACCTTAATAATTTTGAGTATAGTCATGTAAAATGGTTATACAATTCAGCCACAGATTGTATTGTTATTACTTTATAAGAATTTTGTTATGCCACATAATAAGTGCATTGTTTGGGCTTGGTAAACCCCTGGTTCACTCTAAAGTGATTTCACTTATTGCTAATACAGTCATACTATATTAAATTTGAATTTTTGAGTTATGTATTGAACCAAAATTTTTTGATGAGTTTTGGTGTTATTTTATCAATCTGATAAACCTAGCTACACATATTTAGAAGCTGTGCTCAAATCGAACACTTTTGATTATTATTAATAATAGGTTTTCTTTTCTACAATTTTAATTATATTTTTATTTTTAATTGATCAATTATTATAATTATAATACATTTTTTTAAATAAGTTATTGATATAAAAATTCTAATTATATTATAAAGAATAAAATAATTCGTTAGATGGTTGACTTTTGATAAAGATTTTAAAATCCTAATATTGTTTCTAAAATGATTAATTTAAATAAAATTTTGTTATGGCCCTTAAAAGAGTGATTTTAATTAAGCTTAACATTCTAAAAATAAAATTATAATATCTAAAATTAAATTCAATATATTTCTTAGTTATTTGTTAATCCAACCAAAATGATCATCACAAACATTCACACCTTTGCTCTTCTTTCTTTTCAATGTTTACCTTGAATAGAGGTATCATCTATCTAAAATTTAAAATTTTTTAAGAAAATTCATTAGTAATACTTAGATCTTATGATCATCAAAGAAAACATCAGGAATTACCAGTCTATCTTGTTCAAGAATTCACTTATCTATAAACAATTTTAAAGACTAAAAGCACTTGCAAAGTTAACTAACTACTCATTATTATTTAAATTCAGATATCAACCATAGTTTTTAATTAATAAATTATAAAAATCCGAACAACAAAAAAGACTCACTACATTAAAGCACTTGATCAGAAGGCTGTTAGACCATTTGATTGTGAAAACTTCTCAATTGGATGGATAAGATTAAAAAAATTATTTAAAAATTAAGATTTCATTTGAACCAATAAATTTAAATCATGATTTGACTATTAGATTTAGCTATTCCTTGCAGATGACTGTGAGATCTCAAATTTATGTGATTGTGTATGAGGATCTAAATAAGTTTTTTTAAAAGTGGATGATATTAGAATCATTCGATCACATAATTGTGATTGGATAGCAAAAGCACCACAAAATTTTTCAGTACAACCATAAATGGATACAGGTCTTTTTTGTCTTACATTGAATAAATGATTGATTATTATGGCTTTATTAGATTTTTCTTACATTGAACATTTTGCAATTTTTTTGTTTGTCTACCCCCTACTATGCTCTAGATGTAAGTTATGTTTGGATTCTTGAGTTATGAATGAATCAAAATTGTTTGATTGGTTTGAGATTTATTTTATTGACATGATAAATCTTATTAGCTGTATTCAAGCACTGTGTTCTAACTAAGACTTTTTGCTCTTTTTAGTAATATGTATTTTTGTTGTTTTAATTATATCATTATTTTTTTACAAATTTATTTTTATAATTAAAATACACTTTTTAGAACAATTTTTGGAAAGATAATTTTCAAAGGTATAATAAGAATAAATGATTCTTTGATGATAAAGATAAGATCAAGATTTTAGAATCCTAATACTTTTTTAAGATGATTAATTTAAATAAGGCCAATTTTTTTTTTCCTTGTATTACCGATTTAAATAAAGTTTAATATATATTTAAAAAAATTGGAATAGCTAAAACTAAATTTAAAATAAATCCCATTATTAAATTCAAACCATAAGTCCTCTTCTTTTTTAAATTCTCCTATGAACACAAGCATTAGTTTTCTAAAATTTACAAATTCTCTTTAAGAAATTCATTAATAATTCTTAAGATTTGCTATTATCAAATAAAATACCATGACTAGGGGTCAATAACATAATACATTGAACCATCAAATACTTTATGAATTACCATAAAACTATCAACTATCATTTGAGAGTGATAGTTTCCTTTCTATAACACTTTTGGTTCCTTCATAAAAAAAACATCATATAATCATAAAACTTGTTCCTACTCCTTCCTTAAAGGCACCTCCATAATTATTTAATTTGTCTCCCTCTTCCTTGCCTTTATAATAGTTTTTCATTTCAGTCCTAACTATAATATCTTTGTTATTAGTTGCTTTCATTTTATTATTCTCCTCATTTAGTACATAATTTTTATTATATTAGATATCCATTGTAACAAAAACCTTATAAAGGTTACAATTTCCTACACATTCTATTGAAAATACTTCTAAAAGTTTTTCAACAAATTCCATAAAAATACTACTCCAAGTGTTGTTTATTTAAGTAAATAATTCATATATTTCTAAAATCATTTGGCACTATTATTATTTTGACCTTAAAAATTCCATAAGAAATAAATTAATATTTTTTTAAAAGGTTTTGGTACTTTTAATGGCATATCCATTTCAATTTGAAGAAAAATTATTATTTAGTGTTCATTTTCATTTGTTCTGGCATATTTAACTTCTCATTTATATTGTTAGTCCTTTCGAATACTAGTCTTTGTGATATTATAAAAAAATATACATATGAAAATTTCATTTAATCTCATTCAAAATAAAAATTTTAAATACGCTTACATTTATTCAACAAACATTAAAAAAATTTTGAAGTCTATTGAATGTTTTGTAAACTTTCCTTCATATAAGAATTTAATCATTCAAGTTCAAACAATATTGGGATTCCTCCAAACAAACTCTTCCTCTACTTCCCAAGTACCTACAAGTTACTATAACTTATCAATTATAGATTCAACATGGCATGCTCCCCTTCTTTGTTTTTTTGAATTCCCATGTTATGAATCCCATTGGCCTTTCCTTATAAAATAATGAAGGATGGACCATCATGATACTTTGACAAAAAGAAAAAAAATAATATGCTCCCTGACTAATGATATTGACAACACTATATTATAAGTAATGTAACAATTTATTTCAATAATTTATAAAAGAACTAAATTCATTTTCTTTAGTTATCCTCATTTTCCTAACATTATAATGCATTTTATTGGGCTTGCCTATAACAATACATGATCCTATTCCTAACAATCTACTTTCTTTCTTTTCTTATCAAAAGTTCCATGGAGTAAACCATTTCTTTATTTATTCTTGCTTCGTTTAAGTGGAACTTCTTAATAATGTCTAATACAATATCTATATCAAGAAGGGTGCTATTAAATTGTTAATACCAGCATAATGATAATATCACAATATATTATATAAAACATTATAAGGTGTCATATCTATGCTAGATAACAATTATTATTGTAAGCAAATTAATTAAAAGTCAAATACTTATCCTAATTACATAAAAAAACCTAATTTTGATGGACTAAACATTTTCTAAATTGTTTTAAATATCCTCTTTCATTGACCTCTATTTTAGCCTAAAATGTTGTATTAAACTTTAGTTTCTCATAATATGCTTCACACAACCTTTTAAAAAAGTATGAAGTAAGTTTGGAATCCTTATGTAATATAATAGTTCTTACCCTATCGCATGAGCCCTACTATTTTGTCAACATATATCTGACCTATTTATTTTTACAAAAAAATGTTTTATCATTAGGTAAAATATTAATCTTTATTATAGAAAACCTCATTTTCAATTAATTCTAATTTAATGTCTCTACCCAAAAATATTTTTCTTTTTATCTTCCTCACATCGACAAGCTAGCTTAAGATAATAACATCTTACTATCAATATGCCATAATGACAAATGTAGTAAAGTTAATTCTATTTGATATGGATATAGCAAATATCATTAAATTATACTAAGCTTCCTCTATTTTATATATCTAACTATTTTTATCTCCTTATTAAAACATTAGTAGCTACTTTTACTTTTTCTTGGGTGATATACGAAGTCAAAATCAGAATGCCACAATAATTAAGCCACTTTGATAATCAGAATGTCTAAATAGATTTATTATTAAACTAATTATAAATAACATATTATATGTACTTTTCAATAACAAGAAACCAAAATATGAAAACTTAGGCATATTTTGATAGTAGAGTTACATCAATAAGTAGATAGGAATTGGAGATTAGAAACCAACAAATAGAAGCTATTTCTTCATCATATTCTTCAAATAGATAAACCCATAACATATTTAATAATGAAACTTAGTTGTAATGGAATCTACTCAGGTTGTGTTTGATGAAATTATGTATCGAAACAAAGAGGTAGATTTACAAGTCATAAAAGACTTTCAAAAAGTAAAATTGGTAGAAAAACAAAGATCATGGAATGACAAACTTTATGGATTTCTATGCAAACAATATTTTAGGCTGGGAATATAGATAGAATTTTGTTCAACAAGGATTGTGTTGGTTAACTTTTTCTAGTCCAACATTACTTGGATGATGCCATATTTGGAACAACAAACTGTGACTTATGTGAATTAATTGTTAAGCATGTAGGTGTAAGATTTGAGATGAACATAATAAGTGAGGTTTCCTATTTTATTGAATGCAAGTTAACTAGGACGAGAAAAGTATCCTTGATATTCAATAAATCATATAAATTAGATGTTAAAACATAAAAAATAAGAAAATAGTTGCACCAAAGTTGTTAGCATAGAATGAAAATCACTTTAGAGATGTAATCTTAAGTGACCTCTCTTTTGGAGTACAAACTAATGCCTCTCTTTAAATAAAAAATATATATGGTGCATCTATTTCTAAATTTGTACCTCAAAATACAAGTGAAGCCTTGAGGAAAGAATTTTTTTATTTGGCCAAGTTGGATGGTTTCAACTTTTTTTGAGAGTGAAAGTTTTGGAATCAATGGACATTCAAAGTGACCACATTATTATGGCAAAAAGTGGGCACTCAAAAATAAAATGTAAATAACAGTGTGGTTACCATTCAAAATAAGGAATGTCTTGTGGTAAAGGGTTATAATAAGTAGAACTAAACTTAGAAGGAATACTTGAACCAATGTTAAGGTTGAAGGCAACAAGGTCATTTTTACATTTTTCGTAATACAAGTCATTTAAATTAGCACTTTCTTAAATTTTGTTATTTAGGAGAAAGTGTATGCAGGATAACGGGAGTACATTCAACATTTTCTTCATCAAAATTATGTGCATAAGCTAATGAAAGAATCATATCAATTACAACAAGAACAAAGATCCTGTAATGAACATGCTTAGAAGTTTTCTAATCAAACTTTATTTTAGGATTGGAATGTGGATAGGACTTTGTTCATCATGAACTATGCTAATGAACTTCTTCTAATCAAGGATTATATAAACAATATCATATTTGGTTCAACCAACTTGGACTTATGTGAATGATTTAGTGAGCATAAAGGTGTTTCATTCAACTTGAACATAATTTGTGAGGTTACATATTTCTTTGGATTGAAAGCTAAGGAGGATAAGAAAGGTAACCTTGTATCCAAAATCAAGCATATAAATAAGGTGTTAAAAGTGTGTGAGCATGAGAACATCAAATGCATTTCTACTTTCAAGAGTCCCCACCTTACTACTGAAAAAACGTGACAAAGGAAAACAATTAGATTTCAAGGTATACCTAGAAATGACACATTCTTTACTTGACTATTAGAACACCTGACATAGCTTTTAGTGTCGCACTTTTTTGATCAATTTCAATCAAGCCCCAAGGACTTCCGTCTAGAAGTTATAAAAAGAATATTTGATAATTGCTTTAAGCAAAGTAGTTAAGGTTTTGATGTCCCAAGATTGTCTTATGTCGTGATCTCATACAATATGGTTGCAAAGATTATGTATGCTCTTGAGTACATAAGAAAAACATTTTAGGTATTTAATCATTTTTTGTACCTCATAAACTAATAATCTAGCAAAAACTTACGAAACTATTGTTTTAGAAAAAAAATAACCACAATATATAGCATTTGGAGGATTTCTAGTAAAAAATGTTTTGGTTTCAAAAAGAAATTAAGTGATATGGCATTACATTTACAAAAAATTCCCAAAAAATATGACAATTTGAATGCCATTTTCTGAACTGAAAGCGTTATAAAGTACTGTTCGATTGAACAAATTGATTTTAAGCAAAATTTCATCATGGACTATTTAGATTGAAATATAATTGACATATAATTCGTTGCTAACAACATGCAACAAGTTAGCACCTTGACAAAACTTCTTAGCAAACATTTATTCCATAGAATTAGACGACTTTTTTATGATGACCAAAAGAGGCTATTATTCCCATGAGCTATTCTCTATGATATTTTTATTTGATTAACATTGTTAAGTAGCATACTTATTGATTATCTAGCTTTGCTTGTAGATATGATAGGTGAACAACATTAGAAGGATATTAACGTCAAAAGCACAATTCATTTGATTAAATATATGGATATAACAATTTGTGGAATTAGAATGGAAAGGATTCTAGCATTGTAAAGAAACTAAGTGTTTTTTGTTGAAAAATGACTGATAGGAGAGAGTTGAATTGTGTGTTTAACAATTTTTTTTTATTCCAAAACTTTAGGAAAAAAATTGTGAGCTTAAAATAAAGCTTTTTTTTTATAAAACTTATAAATAAAATAAAATTTCTTAATAATAACAAAAATGCACAAATGATTTTTAAGTGGTTCGACTAAAACTTGTGCCTATATCCACCCTCAATCCCTTATCAGGCATCTACTAACAGCTCCATTTTTCAAAGCTGGTAGAATTAAAACAAATTTATATTGGTGCTCCAATGAGATACTAAAATATTAGAAATTCAGGCTATATGAAAAAAAATTTTAAAATTTAAAACTTTTGCTTACAAAAATCTATACACCTTTAAAATTTATAATTCTAGCATGGACAATTTACTAAATATATAGATATAACTACCTATGAAACACCAAAAATATTATGAATGAAAGTGGGAGAAATGGAGATCGACAAAAATCCATAACTTTTATAATTAGGTAGAAATGGATTGCTCATTGTTTGAACATCAGTTTGACTGTATGAAAATTTTCTTTTTTGATTCAATGGTTTTAAGATCTGTTAAATGATCTCTATTTATAAGTAAAATAAAAAACACAAAAAATAACTCACACAACAGCTAAAATGTACTTTTTAGAAAGCCACAATTAAAAGAATGAGGTGATGGTACAACTATCATCCCATTAAGCGAATGGAGTGGTAAGCATTGGATCAACTAAAATGATAAAGGGTCTAGATTTAATCACGACAAGATAAGATTTAGAGAGTTGGATTAAAAAATTGGATGGATAGTAACGATGATCTGATTACTATTCACATAGGTAAAGGGACTCTAAATCATTCGATCAACTATTCTGGACAAGTAGTTGAAGAATGTCAACTATTCATTAATACGAGTGTGATCGTGACTGCTCGATCTTGAAAATGCATGATCAGTCAGTGTGAAAATCCCAATTTTCGTAATTGCTTTTATTTTGTCTCACATTCAAAAATAATTGAAGTATTTTGTGCTTATAATGGATCAACTCTATATTACGATCAGCCTAATGGGTTGGCTACCCCTAGGTGTTCTTAAGAAGTCATGACCCGGGTCATTAGTGGGGTTGTATTTGTCTAACGTAACTCCATTTTCTTAAATTTATTAAAGAATTTGCAATGACTCTTTCTGCCTAAGCCAATTCATAAGTAATTCCTTCAATAAATAATCCAAGCGACCGAAATAGTAACCTGACTTGATCGATACTTGGGCTTGACTCATTTCAGATTCGATCAGGTTCCTAGCTTGCAGGGGTCCCCAAAGCATTTGCCCCAAGGTGCTACATGCCATTTGACCTTAGCCTTTTGGGGTTAATGGTTGATCGGAAAATGTATTATTATAATAATAATAAAAACTTATATATAATAAAAATTTTAATATTTATAAGATTTTTAAGAACTCAAAACCTTTCAATTAAAAACATAACTTGAGACAAAGTCAAATATGAATAAAAGTTGATAACCCTATTGGCCAAAATTATGAAACAATTAAAAGTTTAACAGGTTAATCATTAAAAATTAGAAATGTAGTTCTTTTTTGATTAGCCACTCTGCAAAGACCATTGTCTTTGGCTCCCCTCTTAGTAGATTAAGACATCAAACTGTATTTAATATTTATGTTGTAGTTCTTACAATACTAAGTTCAATAAAGTATTAGTAAATACTTTGGCTTTATTTTGTGATCATCATATTAAAAGGTATAAAAAAATCCCTCTTAAAGATTATAAAATAAAGCTAAATGAAAACATAACATTAATGGAAAAATTAAATTATTTAATATTCAACATAATAGTATATAGCTTATGTGATAGCCCATATACTCTTGAATTCTGGCTTACCATCGCCCATAATTCTCACGCTTAGTTCTCTCCTTTTTTGGTAATAATTCAAAGGGGTAAATGACACCTAAGCTTAATATAAGTTTAATGAATACTTCGATAGTCAATGGCTCTGTACCAAATAACAACTAATTATGCAGATGATGGCACAAATCACAACTAAATTATTTTTTTATACAAGCTCTCTAATAAAGTATAGCATAATTCTATATGTTTTGTCCTTTACCTGGTTGTCTGGTCTTCATGAAAAAAGACCAACTGAGTGGATCTAATTTTGAAAATATGAAAATATCAGACTCTAAAAATATTAAAATATTGGATTCAAAAAAATATAAAAATATTTGATTCGGTTGCACTTAAGCCAATTTAGGATTTTCTTGGAACATTCATCTTGTGTGATGTTGTAAGTGAACACAAAGAGACCGAAAGAACTTTCTCCCATTCCTTCAGACGTGTTGAGCTCAACAAATTCCTATACATTTGAGAAAAGGCTTCTTTGTTTTAGTAATCACTTTTTCATTGATCCATGTCAAAAAGGGGTTCATGTGCAAAACATGTCACGAGAGAGCCTTGCTTTCTTGATTTTTCTAGCCTTTTGTTCTTTTTTTTTTGAATTTCCATTTATGAGCTACTTTTGGAAAGGGAAACTCGATATGCGAATTCCCAGCTTAGCTTACGTGATCAATGATTATGAGAACTCTATTCACCCAATGAACAATCCTTCTTGACATTATCCAATCCAATAAGAATCAAAAGGAATTCGACTGGAATTGGAATCCAATCAAATAGATTATCTAATTCCCTAGATTGTGCCCTAATCGGCCCCTCCTCGAGAAAAGTATCTGATATCATAGAAGCTATGACAGGGAAGTCTTTTGGCGCTCGAAAGTTTCTCTCACAGCAGCCCGAGCATTCTATACATCAGTGTTGCTCTCGCAGTTCTATGAGAAAACATCACTGATCACAAAAGCCAAAATTCTTTGAATTACTATTTTGAGTCTATGGATGAGTGTTTTTGGAGTAGTCAATCTGCCTCTGAGGCCCGACTCATGCCATTCAAACAACCGACGGGGGTGAAAAATAAATCCTCCTTGTGTGTACTACAGGCTGACGAAAGCTGGAGCAGTTGCCTTCGCTTTTCGGTATAGACCGTAGATTTTAAAGGTGCTGTTGGGGACCCATAATTTGGGGGGCCGAGCCACCCTCTTGTTCGGGGCCCCTCGTGGGTAAAGAATCAAAGCAAAGGCTTTTCCTTTCCATTTTCGATTGCCACGATATCACCTGGTTGGGAGACACGCTTGGGGGTTTAGCTCAGGCAAGAAAAGCCTTAAAAGAGAACTGCAAGAAGGCCCACTAGATCTATCCAAATTCAAAGCCCACATTGTGGCCCCTCTAGAGATTCTTCATACTAGAGAAAGATTCAGATTGATTACATGTCTTTGCTTCTCTCTACGTTATAAAAATAGATCAATATGTCAAAATCAAAATATAGATAATATCTATCTTTTATTTACATTGTCATCATAACGCCCTTCCAAACAAGATCAAGGCCTCCTTCTAGTCGAACTTCTGTAATCTTCTAATTTGAGGGAAACTCTCATGTACAATTTATTTTTTGGGGGAGGGGGAGGAGCCCGAAAGGCTCCCCTCAACTTCTCATTTGTTATTAGCCCAAATGATGGATTGAGCGTCAGAGAAAACAATAGTCAAGAAAGCAAGTACTCGATGGAGACTCAGGACTCTGATGCTTCTGCATTCCTACTGCACTTGAATTAGTGGGTATCGTTTGGAGGTGTCAAATATAGGATTTTCGAAGAAGTGTTCAAGTATATTCATAGGCGGGAAGTGATGACCCTACTCAGTAGTGTTAGATTGTTTTGTTTTTCTATGAGTGAAAGATATTCGGCATAAGCCTCAAAAATTCTTTTTCACTTTTGAAGACGCTTTCAAAGTCAATCACAGATGAGAAGGGAACCCATTTCCTTAAGGAAACCCTTTTCGATGCAGGTCACGTGACCTAAAGCTCGATAAGACTGTTCCAGTTCCCCGACCCTGGCCACAAAAGAGCGGGGATTCACACTGTGGTAGAATTCCACAATGTTTCAAGTGTTTGGATCTTTCTTCTTTTGGAACCCTAGGAGGATTAAAAAAGGAATGAGTGCAGCATTGAAAAACAAGGCAATAAGCTGCATACATGGTCCAAGAAATCAGACATTGGAAGAATCTTTTGAGTCAATTGCTGATCGATCGCTAAGCTAGGAGGCCCTTACATTGAGATCATTTGTTAATTTGAATTACAATTTGAATTCACAAAAGCAATATTTTCTTAAGAATGAAATTTGTGGGAATATAATTATAAATTCCACTTTGGCATGGTTAGGAGCCTATTTATTATATCTCTTTGATCGAATACGCTGTCATGATACCTAGAGAACAACCGGCCAGCAAAGTAGGTATTTGGACCAACTTTTATACTCGGCTAAAGTGGTGAAGACCCCAAACTCAATCTTTTGCCTCTAGCCATTAGAGCATGAAGGATCATGTACTTGCTAAAGATGGCCCCTATGACGACTCCAATCTGCAGAGCAGATTTTGATCCTTTGCAAAAAAGAGATCCCTTACCCCTGCTTAGCAAAATGAGGAATATGAAGTCTGGTAGGCTGCATGTACTGTGGATCCTCTGACTCTTACAAAAACCTATATTCCAGTAGTAGGCGGCCAATAAATGTATTCTTTCCAGCTCCTTTGTTCGAACCCTGCTGCTGTGTATGTAGGAGGTTTTCCTTTGCTTAAAAGTCTAGTTTTGGATTTTTCTTGTAATTGTGAGGCCCCAATTCTTGACAGGAAGGGTAGAGCTTTTGGGTTTTTCATGTTCACAGTTGAACGCACAGGTTTAGCTTAGGATGTTTTTGGAAGTCCCGGTTTTTATTTTATTTATCATCCCTGATTTAGAAGTCACCTTTTCTTCTCCTTGTGTTATACCCCTCTTGAGGGGCACAATATGGGAAACTCATTCCAATTGTACCCGATCCCCCTTTCTTCCCTGAATCTCCTATTGTTTCAAAAGCGTTCTACGAGGCACACATTGCACCAGCCTCTGCAAAAGTCAAGTTATCTGAGAGGAACATCAGATATTAGTCTTGTCTTCATGAAGCAAAGAAAGATTCAAACATTCTAAAAGTAGGGTAGTCAGATTGTGATGGCATTTCAGCTTTCCTCATAGTACAAGCACAAAAGAAAAGAGGAGCATCATCAAATAACCTTTCCCAAAACTGTATTGAAATAGAACCATCTATCCCAAAACTATGTATTTCTTTCTTCTCTACTTCTCTAGTTTGTTCTTCCCTTTAAAAAGTCTTTCAAAACCTCTCAAGACACCTTATGCCATTCTGAGGAACTCAAAATCTCGACCTCTTTCGAAGTTATGAACTTTGGCAAGAGTAATTACGATCTGATCAAATAGTCTATGGGTTGAGTCTTGGAATTCATTTATTGGCAGTTTTTTTGTTTCAATAGGACTACTTATGAGAATTCTTTCTATCTATTATGTATCGATCAAAACCCGGGGCCTAAGTTGGCCCCCTTCAAACCGTAGCTGGAATTGAGATCTCATTCAATGAGAAAGAGCCAATGAAACGATAGCTACTAAAGCATAAACTACTCATTTTTCCTTCTTCGGCACAAAATCATCTGTTCTAGGTCTACATTTGTTCGAATAAAATGTTTAGCTAATTTTAAATATAAAAGAATTCTAAATTTAAGAAAAAAAATTAGAATCAGAAAATAAAATAAAAATAATAAAGAATGTATTCAGTAGTCATTCAAAAACCATGGGTAAGTAGATAATCCCAAGTCTAATTTCTCAACCATGAGATGCACAAAAATGGATTTGATTTTGGGGTCTTTCCCCAGGAGCATATCCATGATTGAATTCGACTTCTGACCTACCCACGACAACACAGTTTTATGCAAACTGGACATATGGAAGTCTCTTCAAATGAAAAGTGAGACTCTTTAGGCAAGTTGTCCAGAATTAGTTTTGAATAAATATTAGAACCTTTTGTTTCTTTCTTCACTTTTTCTTTTTTTTTCTTATATTTCTCTTGTATTTCTTGTAGGCTTATTTTATGTAAATCTGTTGAATTCAGAAACAATTGACGATGGATTTCTCAAGTAGCATTTTCTATAATAGCATTAAAGCGACCTTTCCAAAATCAAGCTCGGAAGGGGGAACATGATGATAATATAATCCCTCTTTCCTTTGGTAGGCTAAAATGGAAAGTAGATTGTTGGAGACATTCTTGGGAATTATTTCTCTTATTTTTATTTTCGGTTTTGAAAACATATTTATATTATTCTATTTGTTATTGGAGGCTATCAATGACGGGATGTTCCCCTCATTGATTACCAAAACGAAGAGATGACTAAAGATCTAGTTAGTAGCGTAGATGTAGAAGCTCGAATAAAAACTTGCTGGTCCCCACTCAACCGTGGGGCCCCTCTAGGGATCTTCTTTCATTTTCTTATACATCTTGCCAAGTGAGCCTAGCAACGTTTCATGTCGAACTGGTAATCTCTAAACTGAGTGCTTACCTGTCTCTGATTTGGGACAAAAAATGGTTAGCAGTGGCAATAGCATGATGGACCAAGAAATCTCCCTATCTTACTTTTAACAAAAGTGAATTACTATTTTCATTCGAAAGTTTCAAATCTTCGAGATGATCAAGACAGCTAAAATGCAAGATTGGTCTCTACTACTATATAAAGCGAGAAAGCTCTGACATAACCTTCTAATAGGATTGATCATTGATTTATGAACCAACCCCCGAGCAATCTTAGTTATCAGTGGGGGCTCGGTCTGTTCGCTGGTATCCGTTTAGAGCCTGACCTGGTCGACCCGATCATTATATTGAACTTTGTGGCCAACCTCAATCGTCCGGAGGTTCCTAGAGTCAGAGAGTGACATGAAAATGGAAAAGCCGACTTTCCACATCAGCGTCCAAAACCTACAATCGCATATATATTAAAAAGCAGCACTAATTCAGGGAAGAACGAAGACTCTAGATTGGATATAATGCCATAATTTGATGCTTTTATTCTCAGTCTCAATCAAGCCTAGGAAAGTCTTCAACAGAAGTCAACTCGAAAAGACTTGAATAAAAGCCAACTCGAGACGAGGTCTGCTTCTTCTTTTGGATCTTGTAGCATGCAAAGGAAAACCTCCCTTGTGTTAAAAAGAGGGGGTGTACTTTTTTTCGAAGTTCTGTCTTTTTATTCCTTGATTATGAAATTCTAAAAGAGAGTGGATAAGGAGACAATGAAATCGATGATTGAGTCATATGATCAAGGCTCAGTCCTACCTATTTCAGCTCAAATCAGGGTGATTGGCCAAAAATAGAAAATTCGATTCGTCTGATTGATCATTAGCGTTGAATGCTTTAAGCATAGCCTCCTCGATGACCGACAATAATGTATAGGAATAAGGAATACAAGAAAAGATTTCAAATAATTTGATTGAAATTAAAATATATAGTTTATTTCTTTTCACTCAATGCTTGGTTTTTATCTTAGTTGAATCAGAATCACTGAGTGAGAAAAAGTGAAGAAATTAAAGAAAAAGAAAAGAAGAAATTAAAGAAAAAAAAAGTGAAGAAACAAAAAAGAAGATTTTGATATTTATTCAAGAAGACCCACCCATGTGATAATGTATAATGATACGGAGGAGAAGTTGCCTATTACATGGCTCAAAAACTCTATTTAGAGTGGGTGGGGATACCTATTCTTCGTCGGTAGTACTGCGAGCGCTGGGGGGCCTAGGTTTGCTGCGTGGACTTCTTATGAATTTCAAACTGGAACCTAGCTCCGCTCCGTCGAGCATGGAGAATGTGAGTCGACAGCCAAGCCATCGTACGTGAGCACTACGGCTGATCAGCTGGAGTTTGTTGGTTCCGTGCCTGATTCAAAAAATCAATCGTCTTTCTTTCCTTTTGTGAGAACAGAAACCTCATCACGAGTTTCCTGTTCCACTTTTTGTTTTTATAAAACGGTTTTCTTTTGTGACAGTTTTAATTTGAGCTCTGCTCAGGTCCAAGAATCCTTATCCACCTTGTTCTTGTTTTTTTTTTGGGGCCTTCTCCGAAGTTTCTTCTAACCAAAAAGATGAAGAACTAGTTTTTTTATGTGGAAACCCATTTCTTTGATTGGTTTATGGAAAGAGGAAAAAGATTGTGACTACTCTTGCAGTTCTCCATTTCGAGTGCGATTTCTATGTTATGTTTGGCCATACAAACAAAACCTAAGGTGGAAGTGCCAGCGGTGTAGTAACCATCACCTACATTTGATTTGCCTACATAGAGTGCGATACGACTAGATGTAAACAAGGAGCGAGCGTTGTCAATAAATCTGTGTCTGGAAACTAGGGATCACTTCGACTCTTACAGCTTTCATGAGCTCCTCTTTCACCGCTTCATATTCATGATCACTACTAACCAGGTTGCTCAATATTTTGTGCTCTTTCTATAGTGAAACGATCTTCTTCTTTGAAAGCTTCATCCATGGTTTTCTTTAAGAATATCCCTGCATACAAAGGACTCTTCTACAAAAAAACTAAATAGACATCTCAAGTACTAGGGTAACTTCAAAATAACAAACCACACATCTCTTATAAGCTCATACAGAAGGATTGTTCAGCCTTCTCCTCTTTACTGCTGCACAACTCTGAGAATTTGACCCTGAACAAGCCGTGGTTTCAGCACTAGTGCAGCTTAGGCATGTGACATCAAGAACACCTACTGGAGTTTGTGGTGCCTTGGAAAC
The DNA here is from genome assembly GCA_023846275.1 of Vanilla planifolia. Taxonomy (NCBI): domain Eukaryota; kingdom Viridiplantae; phylum Streptophyta; class Magnoliopsida; order Asparagales; family Orchidaceae; genus Vanilla; species Vanilla planifolia. The sequence continues at coordinate 270,539 of JAIUJO010000032.1, read as the reverse complement.
CAAAGAACTCCTCATCTCCACAAGCCGCTTGTCTTGTATTACTTCGTAGCGTTTCATTACTTTGTCCTGCATTGAACAAAGGAACTAGAATTAAAAAGCATATATCATTTGAAATATATCGAATGCAATAGCTTACCTTTTCAATGTAGGCACAATGGTTCAAGATGTTGTCTATTAATAGTTTGTTAGCATTCCCCAAGACAGCAAGTGCAACAGCAGCAGCCACCTCTGAAGGCATAATTCTGTAAGACAATTTTTTGCATTGATGTTTACATAAAAGGATTACAAGAGCTCACTTTTGATTTCCAAATGATTCCATAACAATAAAATAAAGCAAACCAACCTCCACATGTATTTAAAATGAGGTCAATACAATGGTTGATTTCAGATTGTTTTGGGGGACTGCCATTACTAAACTTATCGACAAAGTAGTCCATAATAGAGAAATATGTCACCGAATGCATTCTCCATTCAAGTATGCTCAGTACCAAAAGCTCCATCCATTGAATAGTCTTTGCCTCAAATACATACTTGGCATTGCCTATCTACATAATGCATCGAGTCAAATGTAGCAATTAGGAGAAAAAATAGCGTTCAAGAAGAATGTTTGCCTGTAGATCAAGAGATAAGAGGACTTTAGTTTCCTCCATCTTGGCAGCCAAAGATAGGCAGGCAACGGCTAGCAATTGGGTCATCCAAGCCTTCATGTTCTCCACAAGAAAATTAAAATTGATTTATTATTAAAGATTGAAAGAAGATAAATACTAGTTGCATTGAGACATTTGTGCAAGTATTCGACATATAGATCCCATCAAACTCATATGGCATGGTTCTTACTAAGAGCTCATATGCTGAGAGGAAGCGATCTAGATAATTTATAGATAAGTAGGCACTCATAGCCCAAAGCTGTAATAGGAATGAACCTGCAAATGTGCATCCCAAATCCACTCAATCAACCATAAAGGAGCCAAAACAAAGTGTTGAGAATGGTAAAAAAATCAGATGAAGAGAAATGTAGTTACATCTTTTACAAGAAGCAGATTGATGCGAACTGAAAGGTAAATCGTGTGTAGAATATGCTAACAAATACTAAAATAGAGGAACCGTAACAGTCAAAGAAGAAAAAAATAATCAGAAAAGGGGGATAACGAAAAGAAGAATCCACGTTCATAATCCAATTGACAACATTCTTTCTTATGGTTATGTTCAAAGACTATCTCATAATCCATTGGGCATATTCCTTGCCAGAGTATGCTCAGATTCTTTCTTTAGCAATGCAAACAGGCATTCTTCAAAGTGCGATGAGCAAAGAAAGAAGGAATCCAGAAAAAAAGAAGTCTTTTGCTCGCGTATTCTTCCAAGCCCACTCCATTGACCTTTCTGATTGATGCTCAATTCCTTGTCCTTATCAAAAACAATGATGCTGCTATTATCCTCTGCACATAAAAGGATGAACGATGCATAGTCACAACTAACTCCCATTGTAGTTGTATCGGAGATACAACAGGCATTACTTACCTTACGGATGGAGATGTGCTCTCTTCTCCTTCTGCCGTGGGGACTTCCCCTATCATAGATGAGCCCAGAGGTAGGGCTTCCCCATTGTGTGTAGGATCTCTGGAGAAATGGTAGAGGGAAAGAGAAGAGGGAAGAATAGTGATGGACAAGATAAAGACTACTGCATATATGGAAGAAGAAGAGTTGCTGAAGTGTTAGACAAGATAAAGAATGCTACATATATGGAAGAAGAAGAGTTGTTCAAGTGATGGATGCTGAAGCTTTAGGGTAACTGAGGAGGGTGGAAAATGTGGTGTCTTTTGTTGGAGGGATATTTAGTTAAGCCTTATAGAAAAATGATGAGTTTATTATTTGATTATGGAAATATAATTACACAAATCATGTAGATTTTAGATAAATTTTATAGTGTTACTATAAAATTCTTCAGTATCTAAAACTGGACTATGGTTTGGATAATTTGTATCACATGAGATTTAATTTAATTAGTCTTTAAAAACAAAGAAATTAACATATATATAATTATTAGTCTTTATGTCTAATAATTTGATTTTATCACAAAAAATGTTTAAATTTAGTTTTATGACTTCTTTTCCTTCTGATCCTTAAATTTGTTTTATGCTTGAAAACAATCTTTGATCATCATTTTCTTTATGTAATTTTACTTATATATAAAATATTTATTTTAAATAAGGATTTTGGGATAATTTTACATAAAATGTTAGGTACACTTTTTAGGTTTTGCTTATTGATATTGTTTAAATGGAAAGGTAATAAATTATAAACATAAATAGGGAATATAATCCAGAAGTTAGATGTTATTTTTTTATGCTTTCAGTTGAGGCAAAAAAAATTATTGTTGAAGAAGATTGCAGGAAAAAATATTTTTTTTTTTTTTACAGTGGTGTTCTTTTTTTAATAACATAAATTATCAAGAATTAAAATTAGACTCGCCGAAGATGCACAGAATCTCTTTTTGACTTTGACATCTTTCTGCGTATTCATAACCATTTAAGGATAAGGAAGGAGAATCTCTGCTTTCGTTGCATGCTGATGCTTTGCTTGGAAAAATGGAGTGAGGCAGTCCCGATTTAGTTAAGCAAGCGCAATCCAGAATTGGATCCCTTTTCTCTTTTGTCTCTAAGACGAGGCAAAAGAGTGTCTCAGTAGAGCTGAACACCCTCCGCTTGCCACTTTCCTCCCTTCACCATTTTGGGATTGTATTGATTCGCTTCGCTCAATGCGAGTTCCACTTATGCAGTGTGAATAAAGTTTTCACAATCATTGATCGCGTTTGCGTACCAACTCAAGAATGCTTATTGGTCATCATGAGTTGTACCTGATGTGCTCAGAAATCTGTCGAACGTCGTTCTTGCCAAGGCTTTATGTTTAATATATAACATAAGGAATTGTTGCTTTGAGATACGTATTGGATTTCTATAAGATCCCTAAAGGGGGCCTCGCACGATAAAGGAAGTGCCCAAACAGCCACAATATTCACCACTTCCAATTGAAAAACAAATTGTAGTGATTTATGCAGCTATAAATGGCTGCCTTGTTCCAGTCCAATGATGAAGACCATGAAAATAAGAAGATGAAGGTTTCATCTCTGTAATGTAGGTGTTGGAAGATCGGGCAGTTCCTCCTCTTCCTTCAATATCAGTCGCTCTACTTTACTTCAGACTCATATGCTCCAGAATGGGGGGCAAAATATGGGGATTTTCACAGACTTGGTGTTCAACCCATAGTGTTGGATGGGTTCATTCAGTTATGGCTGCAATGGGGATTCAAATCTTTCTTCCTTCTCTAGAGTTCTAATGCCAAGCTCAATCAATTCAAAGTGGCTGGCCCCTCTAGTTTAGAGGCATACCGGCACCCTCTTGGAGTGCTCTTTCTTCTTCCAAAACCCCCCTTCTTCAATGATCTGACTACCATTTTTGAAGGAACTGGAGCTACTTTTCTTTTTCTCCTTAACTTTGTGGCTTTTAAGAGGCGATTTGATAGACGAACTCAGGGCTTCACCTAAGAAAAAGAGATCTCCATTAGGGAAGTTTTTTGTCTCTTATTCACCTTGGTATATCCATAAGCGAGAAGCAAAAAAAACTACTTAACGGTGTGAGTCGAGTTTGACATGCGACCTGCCTCTGACCATAGAAGAACTCCTAGGCGAGGCTTGCAAGGCCCCAGGGGCCCCCAACTTCTGTTGGTTACTCCGTTAGGGTTTGGAAGCAAAATCTTAAGGTGGAAGACGACGAAAAGCCTGGTTGCATTGCCTGGAAAAATAAAAAATAAACTGCAAATTTCATTAATTAATCATAAGAAAATTACACACTTAAATAGCCTAATGCATGCTTAACAAATGCCTAACAAACAGCACTAAATATGCCAACCTACTAACCCACTAACCCAGCTGAAATACTGTAGATATGTTTTGAATGGTTTGATTATTTTGAATCAAACTCTAACACTCCCCCATGATTCAAACTTCTCTACGCCCAACTTGTCTCGAAACTTCGTCTTACAAACCAATTTTACTCCAATTATGTTTTTCCTATTACAAGGTTCAACTAACTGCCATGTTTTATTCTGCTCTATTGCTAACAGCTCCATCATTGCTTGCTACCATTCTTTCTTCTCTGTAGTCTCTTCAAATTGTGTTCGGTCTATAACTTACAACACTTGAGTTGTTTCATATAATTCTTGTATTGTTCTTACCTTCCTTGCAGGATAATCAGGATCAGAGGATCAAATTCTGGGTGTCGATTCTTAGCTATTGTTGGTGCTCAATATCTATTGCTACTCTTTGTTAGTTTCTAACTCATCCTTAATTGAAACTTCTACTGTTGTAGATTGTGTTTTTTTAACAAAATCCAACTTTCATTCTCATCAAATAGTATGTTTCTACTTACCACAAACTTTCCATTTTTTGGGTTATAAAACATGTAGCCTTTGGATTGTATACAATACCCAATAAATATGCATTTTTCTTTTTTTTGATCCAGTTTACTTCTATTGTGTGAATTGAGCAAGGTGTATCCAATGCAGCCAAAGACTTTAAGATGTCCCCTACCTGAGATGCCAAATCTTATTTGGGTTTGGCAATTTGGCAGCCATCACCTTCTCCTCTACACTCGAAATCTCCATAGGAAATTGTTTGTTTGTTGCCATCTCTGCTACACCATGATTTATTCTGTAGTCTTGTAAGTAATTGTGCACTTCGTCTTTTCAAAAATGACATAATAACCATTGCTAATCAACTATCAAATACTCAATAACTTCGATGTTAGTTGGGGAACGAAATAAACATCATGTAAGAACCTTGTATTGTGCTAACTGGTTTGAACTACAATTGTTCCTTTACCTTCAACTTGAATTACTTTATCATATCCCAACTTAACCTTATATTTGGGTGTCTCATCTAGTTGACTGAATAGGTGCTTGAAGCATGTCATATGATTAGAACAGCCATTGTCCAACAACAAAATTTCGCTGACATCAAAATTTTTTTCAGTTCTAGCCATAAACACTTCATGTTGATCATTCTTTTCTTCTACAAAATTGGCAAGCTCTTCATCTCTTTGCTTCTTCTAACAATCGGCATGCACGTGCCCGTACTTGTGACCATAGTGGCATTCTGCATTATTCTTTGATTCATCTCTCTACTTTTTATAACATTCGTCCTGCCTGTGACCAAATCTACGATAGTAAAAACACTCGACATTTTTTTCGATTATCCATCAGACTTTCAGCAAGTCCCAATTTATTTTCGATTGAACCGGGTTTAATTCTGATCGAACCGAAATACCTTTTATTTTAGGATGACCGACCCCGTCTATATTGACTCATATTTCTCCCTCTTCTGCACGCGCTACTGCTTGCTCGGCCACCCGAAAACTCTCCTCTCCTGTAGAAAGCTTTCGAGTTTTCCTTCTCTTTAGTTCTGTTGAGTCGAGACTCGTGTGTCTGCAATGATCCCATGAGCTCTTCTAAAGTGTACATCGCAAGGTCCTTCGACTCCTAAATTGCAACCACCACGTGATCAAACTTCAGTGTCAAGATTCACAGAATTTTCGTCACCACGGTTTGCTCTGTAATCCTCTCTCCATATAAGCGAATTTGATTCCCAATACTTGACGTTCGTGATAGAAAATCTTGGATTATTTCATCGTACTTCATCAAGAAAGTTTCAAAATCTCTACGCAATCCTTGTAGTTTGATTTCAATCACCCGTGAACTCCCTTGAAACGCTGTTTTCAGTGTGATCCAAGCTTCATTCGTCGAATTTGCTGCTGCAATTTTAGAGAAAATCATTTCATGCACTTCTTGCTGAATGATATATTCCACCTTTGCATCCTTTTTCTGAATATCTTATAGGTTGATATCAGAATCAAGGAGACTATTTTCTACCAAATCCCACAGACCTTCTAATTTTAAAAAGGTTTTCATTTTTACGCTGCAGAACTCATAATTTTCACCTTTGAAAACTGGATTTGATGGTGAAGACAAGCACCTTGTTGCTGCATCTGCCATTGCTTTCTTACATAGTCAAACTTCTTTACCGAAACCTTGTTGTCGATTTTCTTCTCCCTTCTTTGGAGTCCCAGCCTCTGCTTCACTCGAAATTGCCTTGCCAGATTTGCTGTTCACGTTGTTCGCCTTCGTGTCTTCAAAAAATGATTCACTTGTTGCCGTTTGTTCTTGATTTCTTTCTTGTCGGTGCTTTCTTTGTAAGATTCGATGCCCTCTTGCTCTCAGACTTCGTCGTTCTCCTCATGTTTCTCCTCACAGCCTTCTCGAACTTCTTCATCTTCCTTGGGTTTTATAGTCACGCTAACACTGCCATGGCCGATAATGACGCGGGTTCCCTTACCGGTGTTGACTGTAACTCCTCCTTGCCCAAGTTTACGTTTACATAGATGGTGTCGTTGTCTGTGTCTCTTTGCATGAGAGACTTGAAGATCCACTTTGTTTCTCTGCTTCTTCCTTCTATCATGGCCTGGCTCTACTACAAATTGATTCAAACGTGTCAGTCAAACGTGTCAAATAGTCAACCGTGTTAGTAAATTGTGTCAAATGGTTTTGCGCTTTTCCAACTGCGTTAGTGGGTTAGTATGTTGGCGTGATTAGTGGCACCTTAATGAAGTTTGTTAATCATATTTAGTACTATTTAAAACATGTAAGTAGACCCTGGTTAATCAATTAAAATGAAATTTGTAGTTTATTTTTTTCCTAGTAACGCAACCAGGCTTTTCAACGACTTTCACATTAGGGTTTTGGTTCCAAAACCTAACCATTGGTATCAGAGCGTGGTTTAGTTTTTTTAACTGATGTTTCAACATCTGCACTAAAAGGGAGAAGCAGAAGAGCCAGGCCACGGTAGAAGGAAGAAGCAGAGAAGCTAAGTGTATCTTCAAGTCTCTTGTGTAAAGAGAGACAGGAAACGACAGCGTCTGTGACTACGTAAACATAAACGTTGGCGAGGGAGAAGTTACTATCAGCACCTGTAAGGGAACTAGCGTTAACGTCGGCCAGTGCAGTGTCAGCGGGGATGTAAAAACCAAGGAACATGAAGCAGTTCAAGAAGGTCATGAGGGAAAACATGAGGAGAACGACGAGGTCCGAGAGCAAGAAGGCGTCGAATCCTACAGAGAAAGAGTCGACGGGAAAGAAACCGAGAGTGAACAGCAATGAGTGAAGGACTCTTCGAGGCACGAGGAGAGTGATCGCTGTAGGAGAAAAAAAAGTTTGCAAGAGGGGAGAGTTTTCGAAGACACGAAGGCGGGCATCGTGAACAGCAATTCTGGCAAGGCAATTTCGAACGAAGCAGAGGCAGTGTCTTCGAAGAAGGGAGAAGAAAATTGACAGCGAGCTTTCGGTGAAGAAGTTTGACTGTGCAAGGAAGCAATGGCTGACGCAGCGACAAGTATTTTCTCTTCACGGTCAATTCCATTCTTCAAAGGTGAAAATTATGAGTTCTGGAGCATCAAAATGAAAACCTTGTTTAAATTCTTTGCGACGTTCAGGAAAAGGATGCTAAGGCACTGTATATCAAGGCACTATATATCATCGAGCATGCAGTGCATGAAAAGATTTTTTCTAAAATAGCAGTAATGAATTTGGCTAATGAACCTTGGACCACACTGAAAACGGCATTTCAAGGGAGTTCATGGGTGATTGCAATCAAACTGCAAGGATTGCACAAAGACTTCGAAACTCTCTTCATGAACCACGGTGGAACAATCCAAGATTTTTTATCACGAACGTCAGGTATCGTGAATCAAATTCGGGCATATGGAGAGAAGCTTACAGAGCAGACCGTGGTGGCAAAAATTCTGCGAAGCTTGACGTCAAAATTTCATCCCATGGTAGCTGCAATTAAGGAGTTGAAGGACCTTGCGACGCACGAGTCTCGGCGCAACAGAACCAAAGAGAAGGAAGACTCGAAAGCTTTCTACATGAGAGCAGAGTTTTCGGGTGGTCGAGCATGTAGCAGCGCGTGCGGAAGAGGGAGAAGTATGAGTCAACACGGAAGGGGTCGGTCAATCAAAAATAAATGGTATTTTGGTTCGAGTAGAATTAAACCTGGTTCAGCCAGAAATAAACTTGGATTTTTTGAAAAAAAAAAAGCAGTTTGATGGACAATCTGAAAAAAATGACAAGTCTTTTTACCGTCACCGATTTGGTCATAGACAGGTCAAATGTTATAAAAAACAGAGAGATGAATCAAAGAAAAATGTCTAATGCCATTATTGTCAAAAGTATGGGCACGTACAAGCCAATTGTTACAAGATGCAAAGAGATGAAGAGCAGGTCAGTTTTCTAGAAGAAAAGAACGATTTGCAGAAGGTGTTCATGGCTAGAACCGAAAAAAATTTTGACGTTAACAAAATTTTGTTTTTGGATAGTGACTGTTCTAATCACATGACAGGCTTCAAGCACCTTTTAGACTGTGGTTGAGTTTCATGAGGATGATGAAACAGGTGCAGCTCCTAGGGCTTCCAGTGTTAGCATAGCTGTGTCGCAATGTGCCACACAAGAACATGTTGATCGGCTGACAAGCGTTCTGTCAAATTAAGGAATGCAGGGCAACCCATACTGGGGCATCGACTTGTCAGAGTGCAGCGAGCCCTGCCTTATCGTTGATCTGCCCACACGATGTTTGTAAGCATTTCTAAGCATGTGTAGTGATGAGCTCTAGAATAAGTTCATTGCCTTTACTGACTTCTATGAATACGAAGTTTAGGATGAAAATCCACTGGTCCAGCTCGGGAACAATACTGTTGCCTCCTGAAATGCTCTAATGGGTCGTGTAAGCTTGGATTCTATTCTGCGTGCCCATTTGTTTATCGGATTTTCTTGTGATACATGTTCCTTTGGCTGTATTGCTACATTCCTAAAGCAGTTGGTGATCAAGTTGAGTTGTGATATCTTTGAAGGCCCCCATCTTCTTTCACGCCACCATCTTCTCCTTATTTTGAGAATGAGCTGGGCAAGAAGCAAACCTCACTTGTCCAGTTTCTTAAATTCAAGAAGGAAGATCACTGGCTAGTCAGAAAGTAGGAACATGAGAGAAGCCATGGTATCAAGCCATATGGAAGCTCCAAGCAGGACATAAGTGATCGTGACGTCATTAGTGTCAAAGCCATGCTTTGGAGAGAAAACGATAAAAAAAGCGAGAAGGATATCGGAGGAGCAGATCACCCTGAGGATGACACCAACACGTGAGCAATTATCGATGCCCTTCGTGTACATCTCATCATAGGCATAACTGAGTTCCATGCTTGTCAGGCCCAAAACTTCTTTGACAGTCATCTCCCTCAACATGTCTCCAACCTTGTATACGTGCATAAGTGGAATAACGTCCAGGAAGAAAGTCCTGCAAACTGAGTACATATCGAAAGCTCCTTTTAAAGCATTCAATTTCTCTTTTTCATTTTCGTCCTACACACGTGCTACCATTGTCTTATGATTGGAAGAAATCTGGTTTAATTGACTTTTCTGGCTTGAAAGGACCATGGAGCTGCGGAAACCGTCAATGCTGGCTCTATAGATCGAGTAAGACATCTCTGCGTACTTGGCGATGGTGACGAAGAATATGAGCAGGGTGGGAGCTAGCAGGAGGTTACTTGGAAGAGACTAGAACAGAACATAGACGACAATGATGAGCTCATGGGTGAGGGCAAGAAGGTGTCGAGCCCACAGCTCTTCGTCCTCCATGGAATAGGTGGTGATGGTGTCAGGGCCACCAAGGTGAAGCAGAAGGAAAGGTGCCCAGAATGCGAGGATGGCATTGTTGCTATTGTCGTCCATGATGCTGCTTAGCTGGCCAAGAATGAAGTCGGCAACCTAGTTGGCCAAAATATAGTTGCTCCAAACAGCCATTCTTATCCATGCTCTTGATGCTAAAGTGTTTCTCAGACATCCAAGGAAGATGAGCATAGTTTGTATCAAGGGGCTTACCATTATCAAAATATGTACATCCCACTTGCTCCAGAGTTTCTTATATTTTCTGGGAATATCCATTAATTTTGTGTCTTCTGTGAGATGAAGTGATTGGAGAAAGTAAAAATAATTTCACTTTCTCCATTCATTTCAATCTCCCTGCTCCATCTTCCAGCAGGTGAGTGTGAATATATATTTGACGGGGAACCCAAGCAAGTTTGGAGCAACAGCCAAAACATGATCAACTTTCTCTTGTCAAAATAGCACGAAATATATATTTGTTTAGGGGACACCTCCGATTTTTAATTGACACGCAAAGGTTAAATAAATTCCTTGCTTGTGTGGGAGACCGCTAGATAGTTAACATCCTTTCGTTGATGCCTTTCAATGTTTCTAACAGTCGTTCTAAAAAAATTACATCATCGATGACTCAAACCTTTGCAACTCTCCTCTATGGCACAACTTTGCTTCTCAGTTTTCTTATATGAAAAAGCTCATCTGATAGGGCCTACTAGACATATTTATAAGCCGAGACAGCAATGTCATGATGACCTGAACTCTTCATTGCTCACTATTGAATTAAGCATGGGAAGTGAGAGCAGTTAAAATCAATTTTTATCCTACCTATACCATGATAGTTGAAAATTTAAAAATCTTATTCACATGAGTTTCAACATGACATTTTTATAAAATACCAAAATATTCTATTATTTGCAAATATATCATCTTATCTAATATTCTTCTTTAATGATATCTAGAAATTACATAACATATTTCCAATAAGGTTGTAGAGGGAAATATTATTCAATTGTATTAGAGTACAGTATACATGATTTATGCATGCTATACAAGATGCTAAACATATTGTACATTAGGTTATAAAAGTTAAGGAATTAGCAATAATATAGGATTAACTATAGAGTGGTTTTACATAAAACATATAATGTAATTAATTTAATGTATAGTATGCTATTAAAAAATTTTACAAAATATATAATACATTAAGTATAAATTATGGAAAATTTTTTGGTGATAAATATGCATGTTTATATTTGTAAAAAATGAAAAAATAATTTGAAAAAGATGTTTTTTGTCCTAAATTCAATAAGTAAAACTTGTAATTATTGTATATGCACAATATTAAATTAATATATAAAATGTTTCATAATTAAGAAATTTTTGCATATTATTTATTATTTTTTTACTCTTACATAGAATATGATTTTTGTGGGAGATCGATTATTATTTTATTAGTATATCATTTTATATTTTAATAATATTTATATTTCATGATATGCATGATAATAGATATGCTTTCATAAAATAATGCATACAAAAATAGAATTTTGTTATTGTAATATCTTAAAATTTTACTCTATATAATATATTACAAATCTTGAGATTTGATTGATATAATTTTAACTATGAGAATTTAAATAACAATAAAATTATTTTTTTAAATAATAAATTTATTAATCAAAAGAAAATAATAATAATTTTATTTTGAGAGGTGTGTCATATTTTTAAATGAAAATAAATTTTATTAAAGCATATAATTAAAAAGAACTCTCTTTGAAGAATACAATTGTAGTGTGCTTATAATGTTTTATGACCTACATAATTAATTATAATTTTTTGAATAATCCATATGTATATATATATATATATTATGAATATTTAAATGGCAAATAATACTTTTTAATTTAAGCCAGTTATCTTTAAAAGGATTAGTGTTAAATAAGTTATTACTAAAAGTTTTAAGTAGTTTAGAGATGTAGCTAATGAAAGAAAAATAGAGAGAAAGAGAAAAAGTGAAAATAAAGAGAAGTGGGAAGAAGAAAGTTTCAATTCAAGAGGACAAAAAGAAAGAGAAGAAAAGAATGATGTTGGTCATAAAGAGACCAGTAAGGAAGACTAAAAGGAGACTAACTATTATTATAAGAATAAAGAAGGGGAAGAACATACTAGAAAGCTATTACAATAACTAAAAATAGGGGAAAAAGTTGAAATTATATTTTTTAAAGAATTTATTCATTTTTATAAATCAATTAGAGTTTTTAATTTATGGTACAAGAATGCTATGATAATTAATTATGGGGGTTTAGAGTTGCCTTATAGTAAAATATAGTTGAATTTAAGCCTTATGGTTTTGTTTGGAGGTGAGTCTACTATATGATTACACTCGATATACAATATGATTATCAATAATTTGTTTAGGGAGTTAATAAATATACCATACAATTAAGAGAATACATAATAAAATTATAGTTAAGTTCGTTCAAGAAGAAAGCTTATTGTGTGGTCCAACAATGTCGTCATATCATAGTTGGAGTGATCATATTGTACCATGGGATTCTCATACAATATGATTAGATAAAGGTCAAAGAGTAAGATGGGCTTCTGATAACCATATTTAGGGAGTTGAAGGAATCATACTATTTGATGGAGAGGCCATATATTGCAATAAGTGAAGAATTAATAATAATGATTTAGTGAGATGCCAATTATACAACACGATGGGGGAATCATATAGTTGATGTTTTTGTAGTAGAGAAAGTAGGGAGAATGCTTTAGGTTATATAATCTTAACGAATTTTAGATATTTTCATTATTAAAGATTATATAGTAACTCATGTGCATGCATCTATGACTTTGTAGAAAAATTAAAAGAAAAGAAAAGTGGATTAAGAATCTTCACCTTGAATTTAGGTAGAAAAGTTTCATAATGACAATATAAATATAATATTAAATTAATAGATAATTTATTCTTAAATTAAGATATCTTATATGCCATTTTATATGTTGTCTTTTGATATATGACCTAGTCATTTTGATAAGATGAATTTGTATTACATTGGGTCATAGTTCTTAAATTTCAGTGAATCTTTTATATATTTATTTTGATAAGGTACATATATTAAATCATATAGATAGCATGAGAACTATTTTATATTAGAAATATATATATATATATATTATTTTAAGTTATGGCATGATATTTAAAATAAGTTTAGATTAACTAAAATTAAATAAAAAATAACATTGAGCTTTCTATTACACCCTTCTGTTTTACGAGTCAAGCATAAATGTTTATATCTCTCATGGGCTTGCTTTAAGTGAAATTATTAATATTCAATTTAGTCAAGCCATGAACTTTAAATGTTTAAAATAGTGGTCTTCAAAACTCTTGGAGTGACGGCAAACTTCAAGGAGATTGAAGGCATGCACCAAAATCTTTATACTTGAATAGATTTTTCTTGAATTTGACATGTCCAAATTTTGAGATGATGTGGTAGACTAGTAGTATTAATACTTGAAAATATTATAAGTTTAATTATTTTAAATTTTTATTTTGTGCCAAGCACTATTAATAAAAAGTATAAACATCAGTATTTGATTTTTTAAAATTATTTAGGAATAATTTTTCATGAATTTCTCTTCATAGTCATTTAGGAAACTTGTAATACTATCATAATATTAAATTATTTTTGGATACTTCTATTCAAAATTTTGACACAAAAATTTAACAAAGCACAACAAAACAACTTTAGTCTCAAGAATTTTCATTGTTGTGTTGGGCGGGTCGACCTGACCCGACGGCCGATTTGTACAGGCTTTAAGGATTTTAAAAAAAATAAATTAAAAATTTTTTGATAGACACGAGAGAGGCAAGCAAAGCCCGAAAGCCGCACAGAGAGTTTTTGAACGGAACTAGTGAGAAATCAGCCCGCAGCTGCTGAAGTGAACAAGTGTGAACTAAGCAAGCAAAGAAAGCTGACCAAAGCAAGCCCAAAATCAAGCCAACTAGGACCAAATGATGAAATCTTGGTTGACGAAGGGGGGAGCCAATCGCAAATTGCTCGAGAGACTATTGAACCGAAAGTGTTATAGAGAGCAATGGCAATGACATTTTGACAATGTGGGACTAAACTTTAATTCGATTGTCAAAGAAGGCGAAAGGGCAGGCACGATCGAACGACCTAGATTAATCAAGCTAAATTGTTGCATGATAATAGAGTAAAACGCTAGGCAGGAATTTCGAAACTGAGCCAGATCTGCAAGAAGATACGAAACAACTGCAGTAAGTTTCTACTTTAATTGATTTCTGGACAAATTATCTTAATACATGCACGACAACAACAAACCATCCAATGGCCTAGATAGAGGTCACCTAGATCCAATGGCCAGGATTGCTCTCAAATTATAAATTTGAGATTCAATCAAAAACTTCCATTTTAAACTCAAAATCGAACGATTACTGTCTGTGTCTGTTACCCAAACGACTAGTTCATTTTAGAATAGTTGGGAGTGGGATTTAGAGCTCAAATTAATCTCTATAAATAAGGAATGATGAAGAACTCCTAGATGTTACCATTACAAAGATTTCAGAGCTTTCAAAACACAATATCGAGCAATTTTAAGTGCATACGATGATTCCAAAGTCACAAAGGGAAAGATGCAAGAAGGAACCTGAAATTGGAGGTTTTTTCTTCAACTAATTTTCAATCTCTATTACTCCCTCCTTTTAGTATTGTGTGTGCCTGATATTTTCTTTTAAAATTGTCTTAAGTTTTGCAAATTTTTTGTATTTCTTTCTTTGGGGTAAGAGCATCCCATTGAGTTGAGCCTGAAAAAACTCAAGTCGGTTTGAGATTAATTGTAGGTAAAATCCCAACTAGGTTTGAGGTGAACCATACGAAAAACCTCGCTTGTAATTTGGTGATTTTAGTGTTATGTTACGAACAATGATTAGGGCTGGATGTAGGCTCGATTTTGTGTCGAACCACCTTAAAAATCTTTTGTGTACTATTCTTTCCTATTCTTTCTTAAAAGATTTAAATTTTATTTGAAACGAAAAATCGAAAGAAAATTTTATTTACCACAATTCACCCCCCTCTTGTGAGATTATCTTAAGCACAAAGAACTTCAATTGGTATTAGAGAGAGGTATCCTAAATTATGTGAGTAACATTGCAAATTAGTGAGCTTAATTTTAAGCATAAAACATTGGCTTAATTGAATTCTAGGGCTTTGAACTATCTTCATTGTAGAATTTCTCCTAGTGAATTTATACAAATTATAAATTTGCATACGGCATTTGAGGTGTGGAAAAAACTCGAAGTAACTTATGAGGGCTCCTCACAAGTGAAGGAGACGAAGATCAACATTCTCACCCATGACTATGAGCTTTTTAGAATGAATCTTGGTGAGAGTATTAAAAGTATGTTTTTTAGATTTAATGACGTAACAAATGGCTTGATAAATCTTGGAAGGGCACTCTCAAATGGTGGCCGGGTAAGGAAAATTTTGAGAATCCTTCCAAAGGAATATGATCTCCTTGCAATGGCTACTAAAGCGGCTAAAGATGTCAACAAACTTTCATTGGATTAACTCCATGTGGAACTTCTCACTGCTGAAATAGAGATGACTAGGAGACTTATGAAAGAGGCTTTATAAGCAAGTTAAAGCAGGAATGGAAGAAGGAAGAACCAATGGCCTTCAAAGCCACCAAATGTGATTCGGATTCCACTTCTACCTCTTCCACTGATTTGGAGGATGAGGTATGTTTTCATGTTAATGGTTTAGCACAGCATTTGGCAAAAAAAAATGGCAAATAATACTTTTTAGTTTAAGCAAACTATCTTTTATAAGATTAGTGTTAAATAAGTTATTACTAAAAGTTTTAGGTAGTTTAGAGATGTAGCTAATTGAAGAAAAATGGAGGATGTGAAGGAGAAAAAGAGAAAATAAAGGGGAGGGAAGAAGAAGTCTCAATTCAAGAGAACAACAAAAAAGAGAAGAAAAAATTGTGTTGGTCATAAGGAGAGTAGTAAGGAAGACAAAAAGGAGACTTACTATTACTATAAGAATCAAGAAGGGGAAGAACGTACTAGAAAGCTACTACAATGAGTGAAAATATTTAAATTTATAAAGGAATTAGTGGTTTTATTTTATTGTACAAGTTAAGAATGTTATGATAATTAATTATGTTGGTTTAGAGTTGTCTTATAGTAAAATATAATTGAATTTAGGCCTTATCATTTTGTTTGGAGGTGAGTCTGCTATATGATTCAACTCAATATACAATATGATTATCAATAATTGGTTTAATGAGTTAATAAATATAACATACAATTAAGAGAATATATAATACAATTAGAGTTAAGTTAGTTCAAGCAGAAAGGTTATTGTGTGGTCCAACAATCTCATCATATCATTGTTGGAGCGATCATAATGTACCATGAGCTTCTCATACAATATGATTAGATAAAGGTCAAAGGGTAAGACGGGATTCTAATAACCATATATAGGGAGTTGAAGGAATCACACAGTTTGATGGAGAGGCTATATAATACAATAAGTGAAGAATTAATAACAATGATTTAGTGAGATGCAAATTGTACAACACAATGGAGGAATCATATAGTTGATGTTTTTGTAGTAAAAAAGAAAGTAGAGAGAATACTTTTGGTTATATAATCTTAAGGAATTTAAGATATTTTCATTATTAAAGATTGTATAGTAACTCATGTGAATGCATCCATGACTTTGTAGAAAAACTAAAAGAAAAGGAAAGAGGATTAAGAATCTTCACCTTAAATTTTGGTATAAAAGTTTGATAAGGGAATAATTAGGAATTTTAGAATTGCTCAGGGTTCACTCATTTTTTATGGTGTCAAAAGGGAGAAAAGTTAGGAGTTAGGAGAGCATCAAGATAGGGGGAGCATGTTAATTCTTAATTTCCTCCTTAAAAATTTATTTCTATTTTATTTGTCATATTTTTGTATTTAAAACATTTATGTCTAGCCATCATCAAAAGTGGTAAATGGTTACATCCTTGTGTTAGATGAGCCAAGAATAAATGTTTATATCTCATATGGGCTTGCTTTAAGTGAAATTATTAATATTTAATTAAGTCAAGCCATGAACTTTAAATGTCTAAAATAGTGGTCTTCAAGGCTCTTGGAGAGATGGTAAGCTTCATGAAAATTGAAGGCATGCACCAAAATCTTTATATTTGAATATCTCCTTATTTTTCTTGAATTTGATTTGTCCAAATTTTGAGATGATCTGGCACACTAGTAGTATTAATATTTGAAAATGTTATAAGTTTAATAATTTTTGAATTTCGATTTTTGGGCCAAATATTATTGATGAAAAGTATAGACATTAGTATTTGATTTTTTAAAATTATTTAGGAATAATTTTTCGTGAATGTTTTTTCATAGTCATTTAAGAAACTAGTAATACTATCATAACATAAAATTATTTTGGTATACTTATACTCAAAATTTTTGCACAAAAATTCTCACAAGACACAATAAAACCACTTTAGTCTCGAGAATTTTCACTGTAGCGTTGGGCGGCTTGACCCAACCCAACGGCTGATCAATCCAGGCTTTAATTAATTAAAAAACTAAATAAAGTTAGAATTATTTGATAGACCCGGAAGGGGCGAGCGAAGCCCAAAGGCCGCAAGAAGAGTTGTTGAACGGAACAAGTGAGAAATCAGCCCACAGCTGCTGAACGAAACAAATGTTAACATAGCCCATAGAGAAAGCTGACCAGAGCAAGCACGAAATCAAGCCAACCAAGAACATGTGATGAAATATTGGTCTAGGAAGGGGGAGCTAACCCCCAAACTATTCAAGTGACAAATGAACCAAAAGTGTTATCAAGAGCAATAGCAAAGACATTTGGACAATGTGGGACTAAACTTCCATTCGATTGTCAAAGAAGACAGAAGGGCATGCACGATCAGATGGCTTCGATTAATCAAGGTAAATTACTGCATGACAACAGAGTAAAACTCCAAGCAAGAGATTCAAAATCGAGCCAGATCTGCAAGAGGATACGGAACCACTGCAGTAAGTTTCTACTTTAGTTGATTTCTGGACAAATTTTTTTAATACATGCAGGACAACCATTGTGCCGTCCAATGGCACAGATCAAGGCCGCATAGATCCAATGGCCAAGATTGATCTCAAATGGTAAATTTGAGAATCAATCAAAAACGCACTTTCATGCTCCAAATGGAACAACGACCACTTATTGTTTTTTTACCGAAACTGCTAGTTCATTTTAGAGCCATTGAGAGAGGATTTAGAGCTCAAATTAAGCTCTATAAATAGGGAATGATGAAAAACTCCTACAGGTTACCATTGCTAAGACTTCAAAGCTTTCAAATCACAATATCAAGCAATTCTAAGTGCATACGGTGCTTCCAAAGTCACAAAGTGAAAGCTGCAAGAAGAAACTGAAAATTGGAGGTTTTTGCTTCAACTACTTTTCAATCAATATTCCTGCCTCATTTTCGTATTGTGTAGCGTCATATCTCTTAAAATTTTCTTAAGTTTTACCAATTTTTTGCATTTCTTTCTTTGGGGTAAGGCAATCCCAACAATTGTGCAAAATCTTGGCGTTTGAGTTGAACACAAAAAAACTCCAGTCAGTTCAGGATTATCCATACGTAAAATCCCAAGTAGGTTTGAGGTGAGTCGTATGAGAAAGCTTGCTTGTAATTTGGTGATTTTAGTGTTCTTTTCCCAACACCGGTTGGGGGTGGATGTAGGCTCGATTTTGAGTCAAACCACCTCAAAAATCTTTTGAGTACTATTCTTTCTTATTCTTGCATAAAAGATTTAATTTTAATTGAAACAAAAAATCGAAAGAAATTTTATTTACCAGAATTCATCCCCCCTCTTGTGGGATTGTCTTATGCACAAAGAACATCAATTGGTATCAGAGAGAGGAACCCCAAATTACGTGAGTAACATCATGTGGGAGATCCATTTGTGCTAAGTGAAGGCTTTCTCACATTCTTTGTGGTTTTGTTATTTTTGGCTTTATGGCTTCCTCTTTGATTGATATGGGCGCAAACTTGTGTGAAGGTTTTTCTTAAATAAGTTATTACTAAAAGTTTTAGGTAGTTTAGATATATAGCTAATGAAGGAAAAATGGCGGAAGAGAAGGAGAAAAAGAGAAAATAAAGAGAAGTGGGAAGAAGAAAGTCTCAATTCAAGAGAACAACAAGAAAGAGAAGGAAAAATTGTGTTGGTCATAAGGAGAGTAGTAAGGAAGACAAAAAAGGAGACTTATTATTACTATAAGAATCAAGAAAGGGAAGAACTACTAGAAAGCTTCTACAATGAGTGAAAATAAAAAAAAGTTTGAAATTATATTTTTTATTGAATTTATTCATTTTTATAAAGGAATTAGTGGTTTTATTTTATTGTACATGTTAAGAATGCTATGATTATAGTAAAATATAGTAGAATTGAGGCCTTATGATTTTTTTAGAGGTGAGTCTCTTATATGATTAGACACAATATACATTATGATTAACAATAATTTATCTATGGTGTTAATAAACATATCATACAATTAAGAGAGTATATAATACAATTAGAGTTAAGTTGGTTCAAGAAGAAAGGTTATTGTGTGGTCCAACAATCTCATCATATTATAGTTGGAGCAACCACACTGTACCATGAGCTTCTCATATAATATGATCAGATAAAGGTCAAAGAGTAAGATGGGATTTTGATAACCATATATAAGGAGTTGAAGGAATCACAATGTTTGATAGAGAGGCCATATAATACAATAAGTGAAGAATTAATAACAATGATTTAGTGAGATGCAAACTGTACAACACGATGGGGGAATCATACAGTTGATGTTTTTTTAGTAGAAGAGAAAGTAGAGAGAATATTTTGTGTTATATAATCTTATGGAATTTTAGATTTTTTCATTATTAAAGGTTATATAGTAACTCATGTGCATTCATCTATGACTTTATAGAAAAACTAAAAGAAAAGGAAAGTGGATTAAGAATCTTCACCTTAAATTTAGGTAGAAAAGTTTGATAATAGTAGTATAAATATAATATTAAATTAATAGATAATTTATTCTTAAATTAAGATATCTTATAAGCCATTTTATATTCTTTATTTTGATATATGACATAGTTGTCTTCATAAAAAGTATTGGTATTACATTGGCTCATAGTTTTTAAATTTTTGTGGATCTTTTATATGTTTATTTTATGATAAGGTACATACATTAAATCATACAGTTAGCATGAGAACTAGTTTATATTAGAAATATAATATATAGATTTTATTTTAAGTTATGGCATGATATTTAAAATAAGTTTAGATTAACTAAAATTAAATAAAAAATAATATTGAGTTTCTTGAAACATTATCCTCATGTTATATGAATAAATAGTTCCATTGGAATGTGTAGGGTGTTGAAGATACTTATTGGGTATTGGCCCATCACATTATTTAATGCCATTAATATTTTATGTTTTGTGGCTTAGGTATCAGTTTAAGACCTTGTACCTAAATGGATAATTTGGATAATATTATAAGAATTTTTTTTAGGAAAATAAAACTATTATTTTATAGTACAGATTATGAAAGAGATTGTTATAATCCTTTATCCAAACTAGATAAGGTTGCCTTGACAATCAAGTATGTTATCCTTGTAAGTGTCAAATATATGACCCTTAATAACCAACTTCTTGAGGATGCTTGATGCTTTTGATTACTTCATTAAATAGCTTAGTTAACTTGTTTAATAATTGAATCCAATTATTAATCTCAATGTTATCAATTGTTTCATTATTAATCATCTTTGTCTCTTTGCAACACATGTACAATAATGTAATCATGTTGCTTGATTTGCATAAGATTGGAGCATAGTTGGGGTGACCAAGCTTGCCTTTCTTGGGATCGAGTGTCACATCCTCTATTTTTTTATTTTTTTCTCAATACTTTAATTTTCAGATGTACTTTTTGTAAAAAAAAAATAAATAAATGAAAAAATATGCCTAACCTTCGAATTCAGTTTTATGTGAAGCCAAATATATGAAACAACATAATGATCATATTACAAAAAGCAATTAACATGTCCAACAAAACAAAAAAACCAAGTCGATGTCTAACTTATTGTAAAACATTCAAGGCATAACGAATAAGAGGGGATGAGTGAATTGTTTATTTAAGAAAATTTTCATTTCAAAAAATTAGAAAAAAAACTTTTCGACCATAAAATTTTTTTATTGATGAAATAAAATTTCTCAATAATAAACGAAAAACACACAAGTTTTTTTAGGTGCTTCAACCAAAACCTATGCCTACATCCACCCTCAATCCCCGATCGGGCTTCCACTAACCACTTTTTTTTTTGCAAATGCTAGTAGAGATAAACCAAATACACATCAGTGTTTTAATGAAACAAAAATCAAAGAAATTTAGGTTACTCAAAAAAATTTAATACTTTACATTTTTTGTTTAAAAAAATCTCTATATCTTTAATTCTTTAAATAAATTAATATTTTAAAATCTAATAAATATGTAATAAATCTAAAATAAGATAAATAAAAAATATAATATAACAAAATAAACTAAAATAAAATAAAAATCTATTAAAAATAAAAATATTTTGAACAGTTAAAAAATAAATGTTTAATTAGACAAAACTTATCGGGACGAGTGTAACCAAGTTTGTTCTCTCTCTTAATCTTTCCTTATTTTAAATTACTTGAAAAATACTAATTTAAATATGAATAAAAATTAATAAATTAATATTTCAACATTTAGTAAATATAAAATATGATAAATTAAAAATATAATATAACAAAATCAAATGAAATCGAGTGTAACATCATGGTTCATCAAATAAGATATAAGTCAAAATGTCTCGTAAGCAATTCAAAAAGCCAAGAGAATGAAGCAATTGAAAATATAAAAATAAATATTAAAATGAAAATAGCTCTTTGAGATGAGCCTAATGATATTTGTTATATTTTGATGAGACATTATATAAGATTATTGTTAATTATCAAGAAAAATAAGCATATATATTTACAAAATATTATTTCAATTTTAAATAAATATATTTTAAACCTAAGAGGAGATAAAATGTAACAATGTAATATAACTGAATCAAAGCAAGATAGTTTGATACTAACATAATAAAATAAAGAAAAAAATTTAAAGAAAAAAATTAAAATATTTAAGAAAGTTGAAATAAAAAAACCTAAGGAGATAGTGTAACATCTGTGATCATCAAATAAGATATGAATAGAAAGTTTCATAAAGCATGACAAATTATTAAAAATAAATGATTCAAAAACACATAAATAAAATTTTAATTAGGTAAAGCTTGCTTAAATGACTCCAATGACTTTTGTTATAAAAGAAGAAAATAATAAATAACAAAAACAATAAAAATTTTCAATATTAAGAAAACATATATTAAAGTTGAAAAGAGATAAATCAAATCAACATAATCTAACCAAATCAAAGTGGTGTAATCCTCATAGGAGAGGTGACTTAAGGTTATATAGTAATATAACTAAATCAAAACAAACAATTTGAAGAGATAAGATAATCGTAAAGGAAAATTACATTCTATGATACCAAGGTGATAAGGTATGGTATCATCAATTATCAAGTCATGTATAATTCAAAAAATATTTTAAAAATGCAAAAATATTAGAAAAAATATTTAAAAATATAAAAATAAAATATTTAATTAAAGAGAGCTCAGTGAGATGAGACTAACAAGGTTTTTTAATCTTAATCAAGCCTTATTTAGTATTACTACAAATTATCAATATAAATAATCACAAATAATAATCTTTTATTATTTAAATATTCAATGAAGATATATTAAAGCAAAGATGATTTAAATAAAAGTTATGTAACAAAACCAAATCTAAATGATATATATGCCACATGATAGACAATTTCGAGTTGCATAACAATATAGCCAAATAAATGTGAAACATTTGTAGAAATGAGATAAATTTTACGAGAAAGTTGTGTTCAATTATACAAATCCAAATATCTTAAAAAGCCAACAAAATTTAGAAAATAAAATATTTTAAAATTCAAAAATGTATGTTTAATAAAATAGATCTCGTGTAGGCGAGTTCAATAATATTTATTTTATGTTGGTCAGACTTAGCTTGGAATTACTATAAATTGTGAAGACAAATAAGAGTAAATATGTATTAATGCTAAAAAGTTTATAAATAGAAATAATAAAATATGACCAAATCAAGGTGATGTTAAGTTTACATCAGTGGATAATTTTAGTCTCATAGAAATATAACCAAATAAAAGTGAAACATTTCAAGAAATCCAAATATGACACAAATCCAAATATCATAAAAAGCGAACAAAAATCTTAGAAAATAAAATATTTTAAAATTCAAAAATGTATATTCAATAAAATAGATATCTTGTAGACGAGTTCAATAATATTTATTTTATCTTGGTCAGACTTAGCTTGGAATTACTATAAACGGTAATGACAAATAAGTGTAAATATGTATTAACATTAAAAAGTTTATAAATAACAACAATAAAATATGACCAAATCAAAGTGATCTTAAGTTTACATGAGTGGATAATATGAGTTTCATAAAAATATACTGAATAAACGTAAAACATTTCAAGAAATGAGATAAATTATATGAGAAAAGTTGTATTAAAAAATACTAATGGAATAAATTAAAAAAATATAATATAACAAAATCTAAGTGATATTAAATTTACATGTGTAGAGAATTTGTGTTTCACCATAATATAATAAAATACTTTTTTTGTGAAATGAGATAAATTATTTCAAAAAAGTTGCATTCAAAAATACTATAAAGGATGTGTGCAACAACCTTGTAAGAAACAAAATATCTTATAAGAGTGCCAAAACCATGGATAATAAAACATTTACATTTATAAAACTTATTAAACTAGAAAGGTGATGATGTTTGATATGTCTTACTTAGAACTTGTTTGGATTTATTATAAAATATCAATTTAAATAAGTGAAAATAATAATAAATTAGTATTTTAATATTTGATAAATATATAATAAAGCTAAAATATGATAAACTAAAAGAATTTATAATATCTAAATAAAAACTATGTAAATGTCACACCATAAAAGAGTTAGAGTTTCATAATAATATATCCAAACTAAAGAAAAATCTTTGATCAAATGAACTAAATATTTAAAAAAATTTGTATGGTAAAGTTATCCTCCAAGGTATTAAGGATATCACGTATAACATGCTCAATGACGGAATCAAGTATGAGAAAAAATATCTTATAAAGTAAGAAAAAATATAATAAAAGATATATAAATTAATTAAAATAAATATTTAATTAGATAGAGCATATTGAGACAAATAAAACCAACTTTTTTTTCATCTCATTCAAAACACATTTTATAGAAAATATGAATTACAAAAAAAATAAGTTTAAATAATAATCATGTATCATCTTAATAATAAGAAAATATATATTATAATTGAAATGAGTTAAATTAAAATAATGTATTACAACTAATAAAAATCATTAAAAGCTCATACTGGAGGAGATGTAAAGTTAATAAGTCATATAGCCGAATGAAATTTTTTTTTCAAAAAAAATTTAAATATTATAGAAAAATTATGATCCAAGATTCAAAGAAGATCTAATGTAGTATCATTGATTATCACATGAGGTTTGGATTGAAATGACTTGCAAAACATATAAACACTTTTGAAAATAATTTTTTAAATTATAAGAAATGATATTTTAATTGAGTGGAACTCTATAAGATGACAATAATGGTATTTGATTCATCTCCATTGAAACTTGTTTATAAATTTTTGAAATTACCAAAGTTATTAAATAAAAGTAATAATTAATCTTTAATTTAATATTATGTAAATATATGTTAAAGCTAAAGTCAGATAAATTAAAATAATGTAATACAACAAGACTATAGTGATGCAAGGTTACAAGAGAGAAGATTTAGAGCTTTATAGAAATATAAGAAAATCAAAGCAAACAATTTAAAGAATTGAAATAAATTGTATACGAACATTTAATTTGAAGTTGATTTGGTGGTTGGTGTGACATTGCTAACCATCAAATTAGGAAGAAAATAAAATAACTCCTAAAGAGTGCCCAAATGATTGAAAATAAAATATTTAAAAATAATTAAAAAAGAATTTATAATTAGATGGTGCCCATGAAGTCAAGTTTAATGGCTTTTGTTTCATCTTAATCAGACCTCATATTTTATTATTAAGAAATATCAAAAAAAAGAGCATAAATAATCATAAGCTATTAATTTATTATTAAGTAAATAATTATAAAACTTATAATTATACAAATTAAAGCAATATAATATAAGAAAATCTAGAACATATGAATGTAGCACGAGAGATAAAGTTTACCAGAATGTTGCATCCCAATATACTCAAGAGGATAGGTGTAACCTTCATTATTATCAAATTAGGTAAGAATTATAATATTTTTATTAGGAATACCAAAATATCAAGTAAAAACTATTTTACATTGCAAAAATAAGCAACTTTTTTAATATTATATATATATATATATATATATATATATATATATGTAAAATAAAACCAAATCGATGTGAAGGCCCTACGTGGGTTATTTAGTGTATCGTTATAATACATAAAAATCTAAGTGAAAACTTGAAACAAAGATATAAATTTTTTTCTCCAAGATAGTTAGGATGTTAAGTGTAACATACTCAATTGTCGAATCATATACGAATCAAAACATTTGGTAAAGTTTACCAAAATTCTTAAAAAAATATATAAGAATATCAAAATGAATAATTCACTTGATAGAACTCATGAAAAGAAATCCAAAGATGTGTGTTTTTTCTTGATCAAACTAGTTTAGAAAAACATTACATTACCAAAGTAAATAAAGGTAAATCATAATAAATTATAATTTTAATGTAAAGGAAATAGATATTAAAGGAGAAATGTGATATATTGAAGAAATGTAGTGTAACCTAATCAATGTTATGTAAATGTCATATGACATGAGATTTAGAGTTAAATTATAATATAAAAAAACAAAATGAAACATTTGATGAAATGATATAAACTATATGTGAAAGTTATATTCCATGATACAACAGAGATTGGGTATAATATTCTTGATCAACAAGTTAGATATGAACAAGAGAATCAACAAAGACTTAGTAAAAATTCTTATTGAGCGCAATTATAAAAAACATTAAGTAATAACTTGGGGTCTCCTAGGTCGAGGATCACAAAGGAGGACAAGAAAAACCAGGAGAATAAACTAAAATTCTATTTCTCTTTAGAAAAATGTTTGTTCTTCAAGTAGGAAAATTTATTGCCTTCAATTAAACCCTAAGTGTCACTTCCTATTTGAGTTTGTGCATCTACAAAGAATGACCAAATGTTATCTTTCTTCTTTTATTTCCTTGGAGTTGTGTTGCATGTGGTGGCACAAGACACTGTCAAAAGGATAGTTAAACTTTACACTTACCTCCTTATGTGCCAACATTGCCAGAAGCATTGTCTTGAGGGCAATGGTGGTTTATGATTAATGCACAAGACATGGGTACGAGATGGATGAATCACGTGCTTTATCTCCTTAGGCGATCGCATTGGTAGCGATGACAACTAACTCTTAGTTGTCCAACCTCCAGCTGTTGGATCTTAATAGTCTAACATTAAGTAAAAGAATATCAAGAGTTTGACTTTTATCATAAGATTCTCAAACTTTACATCTCTATTATTTATCATATAACTATATTGTAGACTAATGACAAAATATTGTGATGCACAATTATGCATTTTAAAATTATAATAAATTTTATCCATAAATATGTGTTTATTGATAGATTATTATTTAATAACAATATAACAAAAAATATTATTGTTATCAAAATATAGTAATAATATTCTAATCTTTTAATTAAATATATTATTAAATTTATTTTTATTAAAATATTTTAAATTTTTAATCTCATACTAACGCGTTCAGCAATCCTTGTGTCGCCAAAAAGATTCAAAACAACACTTTCTTCTTTTGTTTAATAAATTATTAATATATAGTAATTATCTTTTGTATTTAAACATTTACCATCCCAAAGCTGCATAAGCTCCTTAGCCTGGTTCTTCTGAGCTTCCCTTCGACTAGGGTTTTGTTAATTGATTTGTAGAACTGGCATTGGTGACGAACCTCCTTTTATCAGATTCCTTCTCTGCATCTGGAAAGGCAGTTAATAGGCTGAGCCTTCCTCTACTTCAATCCAGGATTAAGCTTGACCCAGAAGGATATGAGGCAGAGCTTCTCCTTATCTATGGCAACTTCGAATCTTCCGTACATCTATTCCTTAAGCAATCCACGCTGAGTTCGTCGTCAGACCTGGTGATCTCGAAGGATCTCGGTGACCTCACCATGTTCCTGGCACACATGACCGCATACTATCCCTGACGCATTGCTGAATTTACTCATTAGTCTCTCATCTCCTTCAATCCGAAGTTTGGACCCTCTCGGCTTCCCTTCGTTCCAATCTAGCTCAAGCCATCGTCCTCCTTGTCAATAAGAAGGTTCGCTGTTTTATTTTATTTTTTTAGGATGAATCTATTATAGTGTTTGGTACACTTCAATTTGGAGGGCCACCATTATTCAATATATTTGTATTCAACATTTTATTTGGTGGAAATATCTTTTGTTTGTACAGGTTAAAGTTATATTTTCAATTGGGCATTGGAGAAAATGGGAAACTTCCACTTCATTGAGCATTAAGAGAAGATGATTATTGTTGATAATTTGTTATACTTGATTAGGCCTTTCTAATTATTGATCAAGGTTAAAGTTTGATTTCCCTCTGCAAAGAACAAAACAAGCATTTTTTTCCCATGATTTCTTAAATATAGAATCTTAACTATTTCATGTGAGACTGTCATTTTTTTGTTCTATATTTTTTACTTTTTTGTAGGAAAGATTTCAGTAATCTACTTCTCTTATAGAATCACAAAGTGAACCTCTTAATATAACCAAACCATCTAGATTGATTTTCTTTAGAATTGTCTTCAAATGGTAGAATGCCAACTTTCTCCTTTATAGTAAGCTACTCTTCAAACTTAAAAGCATTATCCCTATAGAAATTATTCTATTTGTGTGTTTGCACTCACACATTGACATTTGATACCATGTAATCTTATAAATATGCCTTCATTCTTGAGTGTGGTATTTTGATTACACAACACTCAGAAGTACGTTTTATTTTTGTCTTAGTTGTTCAATGCTTGGATCATATTAGTGACATTTTTTGTTAATTTCTCTATCTTTTTTAATTATAGGTTCAAAATAAGTAAATTTTGTATTTTTCTTTTGTTTATGATAACTATTACAATCAATATGTTTTTTGATTTACTTGTCTAAATATTAATTCCATATATTTATTATAAGAACGAAAAATGCAATACCATTTATACTTTAGAGTCATTGTTTATAGATTCAGTTTTGTTTTATCTATTTGCTTAGTCTCAGTTTTGCTTTATCTCTTTGCTTAGTCTTATCAATTGGTATTAAATTATTAGCAAAATGCATATTAGTGGTTTATCTTCGATTTTATAATTACATCAATAATTAGCTTAAAATTGAAGATGTCTATCATTCCTTATGTTGTGAGAAAGTTTGATGAAAGAGGAAGTGCAAAAGTACTTATGAAGCATTATCTTTTTATGTGCAAAAATGGGAGTTGTGAGAAATTTTTAAAATGTTTTTGATGCTTTTAGTGCAAAGGTAGAAAACATTTTTAAAATTAAGTTTGCAAACACATCCAAGGACTTAAAGCATAGCCATAATGAAATTAGATTGTAATTAAGAAATCTTTAATATGTTCTCCTTAGGAGTGCAAAATTATTTTTAAAATATGCAAATTTAATTTCCTTTTATTCTTTTCTAAAGTACCTTATCAATATAAAGCCTCCTTTTACACTCATTATTGCTTTGTTATACATGTTTTTCATAATTTCAATATGTCCAATGCTAGCATCTTTTATCCTTTTCTAGTGCCTTTTTGAGCATGTGAGGGAAATATTATAATAAATAATTAATTTGAGTTCATGATGATTCTCTTGTAGAATTAAGAAAATGTTTTTTGTTCCTTGAAGTAATAATAAGAAACAGTTACAATCATGTTATGTTCTTCATTAACCTCTTTAATCTCATAGTAAACATTCATTATATTATCTTTCATAGACTTATCCAAAATTGTACTAACCCATTTTTATTTCAATTGTTACTTGAGTATTGAAGTTTGAATTCTAAAATTGGTAATACTTTGGTTTTTGATAATGTGCCTAGTTTGTTGAACAATAGTAACGTTTATCTTCTTATGAATCATGATCTTAATTAACTTATTTAAATTTATGATTTAATTCTAGCTTCTTGAAATAAATTCTTTATACGTATCCATGCACGATGTTGTAGGAATCCTTACTTTTTTTCAATTAACTCATTGTTGATATAACCATCTTTGTTAATTTGTTAGTATATTTAGGAAATATAACACATTGCTTTTTAGAAGTCCTAAGCATTAGATTTAACATGATTTTGGACATACATTGCCATGGGTTGGCTATCTTGAGGACAATGGAGAGGGACAAGTCATACAAATAGATGTTTGGGTTGCATCCGGGATAAATGGAAAGATACACCATAGAGTTGCCTAGAGGTCAACTGAAAGAATTGGGAAGGAGAGATGGATAAGTGGGGTTTTTAAATATATACTATAAGCTAAGAGAAATGGCCAATGTGAAATATTTTACCAACTTCAAATGTCTAGATGAAAGCTATGAAAGTTTATGGGCTTAAACCAAATGATCTTAAGAACACTAAAATGTAATTTTTTCATAATACTATTTAGTATTGCAAGAGTTATGTTGTTCCAATGATTAGACATAAATTAAAGTTCTCTAATATGTTATTTATTTTTCTTGTTTGTTTTGAAAGTTTATGCTTTTAATTATGTTTTGTTTATTTGTATAGTCATATTGTTGAGTTGGATGTGCCTCTTGAATTATTTATGGACCTTCAGATCGTTGGTGATCAAAACCTCAAAAAATTTGCATTTTTTTATGTTGTGCACTATATTCGGCACATGAACAAAAAACATAGAAATGAAGCAAAAAATTGGAAGCTTCAAAATATCTTTTTCTCATTACTACAGGTGTGTGATGTCACATATACTCTATTTTTGCTATTTTTTCTTAGTTTTGTTGATTATAATAACTGATGGATGATTTCTTCTCTGAAGGGAGAGGAAGAACTAAGGGTGTGGAGGTCACTTGTTGTACTGTGTGATCTTCATCGACGAAAAGTATGGTTTGATGATCGAACTGGTAAAGCTATTTGAAATGCATGCTTTCACAGTTCTTGAAGGTTGATATTTTCCTTATCTCAGCAATTGGTTAAGTCCCATTAGTCATCTTATTATGCCTTTTTTATTGCTTCTTTTTGTCAAGAATAGGGTCATGGTAATGAGCTATCTTATTCATTGTAATGAGCTATCTTACTTGAAAAGATTCTAAGTTTTGGTGTTTTAGTTAAAAGCTTAAGCATAAGATAAAAGAATTAAATAGAAGAATCCAAGCACCAAGTGTGAGTTTCATGTTTAAAGGAGAGAGAGTAAATGACCAGTAAAAACTTAACAAGATGAAACAAACTTTTTTTCCCAAGTGAATGGTATGATCAAAGGGGAAATACTTAGCTACTTAGAAGATATAAATAAGATTTTCACTTTGTAATAACATAAGATGAAAAGACAAAAACTCTCAACCTTCATACAATGGGTTAGTGATGAAATTAGGAAGGAAAGGAAGAATTGTTTTTGCCATTTGTAGCCTTCACATAATGGAACAATAATGAAGGAAATAAAAAGAGAAAGTAAGATTTATGCTTCTCAAAGCATGCTTACTATGGAATGGTGATGAAGATCCATGTAATAAAAAGTTAACAACATGTCTAATTCAATAAAAATTTGATTCAAATGATGTGAACCAAAGCAAGTTGAAATGGTTATTTCAAGTAATGAAAAGGAACTTGCTTTTTTATTACTTGAGCATTAGTCAAAAACCATTTAATATAAACAAATGATTAGGACTAATTATGCTAATAACTTTTATTGGACCTATTCTCATGGGTTATTGACATATGAAATATAACTACCTAAATAAACATCAAAAGAACTTGTCAACTAGCTCTATAATATCTAAATATAGATCTCCCCTTAAACATTTCATGTTTCGAGTTTTTGTGACCCACTGGAGGATTTGTTGAAGTAGGTTTGGGCTTAATATTAGTGCAAGACTAGGCTTTTTGATGATATATGGTTTGACTAAAAAAGTTCAAGGCCTAAGTTTTAAGTACCCTCACATAGATTTGACTTATATTTTCTTGATAGAATTTCATATCTCGAATGATGGTCTATACTCGTTAAGGTTAGGTTAAGAAACTTGACAATAAATGGATTTGCCCTGTGGTTTTCATGTCTTAAGGGACTATCAATTATTGAATGATCATCACTAACATTGACTTGTAAGGATAAAATATATTCAACTAGAAACTAAATGTAATTATCTTAAATAGTTGATTTGTCAATGTCAAGTGAGTATAGTTATGTTGATTTTCTACCAAAAGAAATAAAAACCCAAATAATTTGGAATTTGATAGAGGACATCAAATAACTTTTGATTGATGAATTAGCTCAAGTGATGACTTCTTTTAAGATAAAATTTTTTTTAGTTATCCCTCAAATAAGTCTGTACTTCTAAAGTACAATTTTATTAGTTCTTAAGATATCGAAATATTATAATTAAACAAAGAGAGTTGAATTCGTTTAAGTTAACAAAATCTTTAGAAGGTAAAATCATGATGCTAAGTATGAAATTTTATTGATAACTTTAGTTAAAGTCAAATAATACCTTTGATAGTTAGCACAAGAAGAAAAGTGTGTAACTTTTAGCATATATAGAGCCTTTTTAAGTGGTCCTTACTCTTTAATTGTTGGAGCTCAACATCTTCCTCTTTATGAAGTTGATAGACATTTGGTCCTGGAATATCTTTGATCAAGTACAATTCTTTCTAATTTGGAGCAAGCATATGGAGGCTTTATTAGTGTTGAGAGCTCTTTTATTGTGTTAGACTTATATTGTCTAAGAACAAAATCTTTGACCTTGAAAGGACAATTCTTAATATGTAATATTTTGTCATACTTTCCTTTATAATTAGTTTCTTTACATGGTCTCTAAGACACGTTTCCTTGATTAGGTCCAACTTTTGATGTGCTAGTTTCAAGTTCAAGCTTTTGAACTTGTTAAATGATTGGCCTCGATAGTAATTATAGCTTTGAATCCTTAGAAAAACTTGACATGTTGCAGAATGTGTAGTTCAATACGCTCACAATATGTCGAGGAGTTCGCCTGCCTACCCACCTTTTTTATCATCAAGACGAGGCTTTAGAATTTTTAAGATGTCTTTGTTCATTGCTTTGGCTTGTCCATCTATGTGAGGATGAGAAGTTGAGGCATACTTAAAAACACAACCATACATTTTGCATAAATCTGGAAATTCTTTAGATTGGAACATTATTGTGTCATTTGTAACAATTGCTATGGAAATATTAAACATATTATAAATGTTTGTCTAAAGAAAACTTTAAATCTTATTAATAGTCTTGCCAATAAGAGGCTTTACTTTTGATCCATTTTTAAAGGTTGTTAACCACCATGAGAAGGAACCTCCTCCCATCTCTAACAATTGGAAATAAAAAATGAAAATTCACCAATAATTAATTATTTCTTCCATCTTTGTGAATAATTAGTATGAAAGGGGAGCATGAACTTGACGCCATTTGCACCTTTTGGTAAATAAAGTAATATTTTTTTCATTATTGGTTAAGAAAATACTTGATACATAATCTTCATGGCAAGTTTATAGCTAGAGGCACGTCCATCACACTCTCTTGAATGAATCAACTGGATTATATCTTTAACTTCTAAAGGATCGTGTGACGGCCTTAGTTTCTTAAATATTTTTTCCTCTTCTTTGTTCATTAGGGCTTAATTCTTATTATTAATTATTTATTTCTACCAAAGATAATTATATATAAATATATGTCCAAAAATTATTTTGTTGATCAAATGATGAGTTTACAATTAAAAAGATACATAAGCACTCAAATTTCTTTAAAAACTCTTTTCCTCACCACTTTTCATCCATACTCTTCGGGACCAATGATGTCCTCAATATATACATATTAAAATATTAAATTATCCTTTTTAAAAAATATTGAATAATAAGAGGCAAGTCTACCATAGACTTATTATGTCAAAAATAATAACTTCAAGCCAAAAACCCATGTTATCTAAACGTATTATAATTAATCTTTTAATTGATTTAACTTTAATAATTCATGTTAATGTAATATTCAAAGAAGCTAAGAATGTGTAAGATATCATCAAAAGACACTTCATATAAATCAATAAAAAATATTCATATAATCATAACAATTAGTACAATAAAAAATATCATGTTATGTGAATGTAAGCAAAGCAAGTGCTTGACACTTGATAATAACAATTAAGAATGAGAGAAAACCATCCAATTATGGGGACATCATGCTTCATGTAAACTATAAGAATGTTATCAAGTATCACATTATTATATCAAGTATCACAATAAAAATGTCTTCTTATTAAAATGTCCCATACAATTTGTTTTAGATTTTTGTGATCTTTTTTAATGAGCTTATTACTTCCTGACTATCCATTTAATTGTAAACTTGATTATAATGAAAACTCTTATTTTATGATGTCTTTTAAGCTTACATGCGAAAATCAATATATACAACTAAGATACACCGAGAATGATAACTAGTATGAGGGGTTTTCCCTACTCAATTGTTACAAATAGTATTAATACATGGTGCTTAACTAAATGGTTTTGCATTATCTTGTTGTCGTAAATTAATAAAAGTGCCCAATCAAAAGATTTTGTCTGACTTGATTGTCACAAATATCAATGCACTAATTAAAGAGTTTTGCTTTACTTGATTATCACAAATAACTCATTCATCTTATTAAAATAATATGAATCAATTGGTATCATTGCTTGATTTTGATGTCCATTGCACTTGATTATAATCAAAACTTTGATTTTATCTTTCAATTTTCAATACAAGAAACTAAGAAGTATAATAATTTAACCATTCTTATTAAAGTGTTACAAATATTTTTAACATAATTTCATTAATTTTGTCTAGCTCGTTCTCACAACATTTCGATTACAAAATATCTAATATCTCATATTCATTGACATATGTCCAACATCATATATGCATCATCACATATCATTATCATGTACTCATGACATCTTATGTATATTATTTTATGTTATATTCATATCATTTCTTCATCATGTACTTAGTTCCAGCACAACTCTTTATACTTATTTAGAGTTTGTCATGATTGGCATTTAATTTACTCAAATAATATCATCTAATGGCATCATGATTCTTCAACATAAGCTATGTTCCATAAAATTTGTGCATGAAACAAAATTATGGAACTAAGTATCACAAATATGATTAAATAGGAGTAAAAAGTATTTTATTAAACATAATAGTAAACTTTATTAGTCACTTATCTCAAGAGACACAATTTTTATTGATCAACTTAGTGTCAAATAAAGCATTGGTCAATTTGGGTTTGTTGGTCATTTGGGTTAACTTGAGTAGTTGGTTAATTTTATATGCTAATGTAGGCTTTGGTTCACAAGTGACACCTATCATTCTAGAATATTTAGTAGTTAGCTAAGACTTGATTTTTGGATAATTTATTCATTTATATATTATAAGAACAAACTTAGTTGAATTCACCCAAATTATTAATAATATTGTCATGATGTTTTTATACCAAACAATTTCTTTCCTCCTTTATCATCGCACTCTCATCTTCATTTGTCATGAAAAAATAAGTTTTGGATTTACTTAAATTGTTTAATGATATGATGTTCTCATTAGTATTAGCTTTGTGGAAGCTCCCGTAGCTCCTAATTGTCCACTCATAGGCACTCTCCCTTTCTTAAATTTCTTTCTCTCTATCTCTCTCTTGTCTTTTTTATTGAAAATAATCACAACTTTATTCTCTCTCCTTAAGATCATCCTCTATCTATTTATAAGAGAATTTATATGAGAAATGGGTTAGCCAAGCTTGTCCTTATTATTATTATTATCATTATTTTTATTACTATTATTTCTCCTTGGTGGTAGCACTACAAAAAGCTGTAAGCCATCTTAGTGATGGGTAATTAGCTCATCATTTTACATCAGACCACGTGTAATGGCTGGGCTCTTATAAAGTCAACCAAGAGGGTGTGTGACATGTTAAATTTATGATTAAGGATGTTTGGAAAAGTTTTAAAAGATTGCATTTTTTCTTCACTTAGTGAAATGCTCCATATTTTATGCTCTTAAATGATTTCATCTAAGAATGATGGTTTCAAAATAATATAATTATTTTTATAATATGTCAAAGTTATCTAAGGTTGTCTTTGTTACTATGATTTTTTAAAACATAACTATTACCTTGATATAAAATTTAAAATGTCATTGATGAACACATTTGTTTATGTCTTGAGATAGGATTTTTGATAATATTGTTAATCAACAAAAGTATATTATTGAACATATCACTTGACCTTTTTTACATCTAACTTTATGAGGGTTAAAATCCTAAACTTTAGATTAGTGTCATAGGGATTAATCAGTAAGAAAGCCATTTAGGTCGAAGAACTAGGCGATCTAGTAAATCAATACTCAACTTCTTAAGATGAGAAAAGTCTTCACTAGAATCTCTATTATTGGCGAGTAGATCCACTTCTTGATTTTGTTCTTAATGAATAAAAAATAGATCTATAGTATCATACTTTTGGAGAAGAGGCCAAGCTTGTATTCATAGGATTTTAGTTAAATCTTTACTTTTTAATAAGACACTACTTATTAGTTAGTTGGAAACTACTGAAGATTTTTAAGTGTTTCATTTGTAGCCCTCAAGCAAACTAGTGACTTGCAATCAAGGCTTCATGCTTAGCCTGTTTGTTGGTGATAATGAAAATAATTATGATAACACCTTTAAGCATTACCTACTAAGAGCTAAGAAGGATTGAACTAATGTTACAAGACTCACACATGAAAGCTCCATCAGGAAAGGTTGTTAAAAGTTTATAAGGGTCTTAGGTTTTGAATCAAAAGAGTTTCTATCCATTAGAAAACCTTTAAGAACTTGAGGTTTCATAAATGAATAGGAAATGAAGTTAAGTTAAAACTCATTATGCTTAATTACCCACTTTTGCAACCTATTTGTATCATCTAGTGGTTGAAGGATGTACTTCATAAGTTTATTGGTTGTCACATGTATGATGTGAATATTAGTATAACTGATAGGTTGACATACATAAAGCTAGTGCTAGATGCTCTATGAGAGAGTATCTTAGCTCTACATCTTTCTGAGTGAGAGTAACATAATAGATTTGTTGTTGAAATCCATTATTCTCTTGAATTAAAGTAGAGTTAATTATCAAACTTGAAGCAATTAGATATATACATAAAGACTCCCTAAGGACTAGATTGCTCAAGATTGGAGGCTGAGATAAGTAACAATTAAGCTCTAGAAAAGCCTTTTAACAATCTTTGATTTACTATTGTCTAAACGTATTGTAGAGTAGCTTGATGAATTGTTGAAGTTTCTCTCCATGCTTGAAAATAAAGAGGGTGAACCTGATAATTTGTTTAGCTAGATATTGAGCATCTCAATGAGCCTTTTGGGAAGGCATGTCTATCAAATCCTTTACCATGTCTAGATTTACCTCGATTCCTTTTTTTGAGACCATGAAGTTAAGAAACTTTCTCAATAAAGTACTAAAATGACTTTTAAAATATTTAGTTCCCTGGTAAACTTTTTACATGTCTTTAAAGATGTAATTTTTATTAAAGATTGTTCACATAACGTTATAAATTTTTGGATCTCTAACTTTAGAAGATAATATCATTCGTCATTTAACAAATAACTCTAGCATTTTTTTAATCAAATGACATTCCTCAAAATGTCACAAAGTAATTATGCTCATGCCATTTCTTTCCCTATCTTTTGATTTTGAAAACACATTTTTTTAAATAAAAAACCGTTAGCATGATCATTTTTAAAAATCATAGTGAAACTAATATACATTTTTATATGTTGAAAATTATAACAAAATCAATATAAAAAATTTAACATTCTTTCAAAAGGTAAGCTCTTAAATCACTACAAAAATACAAAAACTAACAACTTAATAGAAACATAACAAACTACTAAATAAGACAGAGCATGATCTATCGTTCCCTTTGATTGTAACATCCATAATGTGAGGGCAATTATTTGAGTAATATTTTGATATTTTGAATTATGATGTAGTTAAATTAATATAAAAAATCATAATCATAGGTTTGATTTATGATCTTAACAAGAGAAGATTTATAATATAAAAAATATAAAGAAAATTGAATTATTGTTATTTTGAATTATTTATAATTTTGATGTATTTTTGAAAACTTTAAAGTATCATTTCATATTATTAAAAAATTTGTATACCACTAAAGGAGCAACTCCTAAAAAGAGAGAGACAAACTAAGAAATAAAACGAATAAATTATTTGAATATAATGATAATATTTTGACAAAAATATCTTTTGAGTATTAAAATAGAAGATCAAAGATTTATAAGGATTAATTTATGAGCTTAAAAAAGTTTTTAAAATAATTAAAAATATTACATAAACTCACAAAATTATGAAATTTTACTAAGGCATAGAATTTACAAGTATAAGCATAGTAAAAATTTTGTGTCTAAAAGGTAGGCTGGTAGTCATTGAAACAAACGTTAATGAGGATTTAAAAATATTTTAGGCTTCGTTAAATTATTAAAAATATTAAATATCATTAAAATATATGAAATTTGGCAAACAGGTGGAGTTGGTTAAGAAGAATCAAACAAAATTAATGACTAAACTTTTAAAGTTCAAATTATTAAAAAAAAAAAGGAAGAAATCTTAGCATTTCCTAATTTTGATTAAATCTTATTTTTTAATTTTCCTAACCTTATTGTATTGACAAAATTGACATGATAGTAACCTATTTTTTTACAAAACTATTTAATTCCAAACGATATGAAGGAAAGAAGTCACTAAACTAAAGAGGTCTAATTGTTGAAGGGAAATGAAGCATCGAGATTTAGTATAAGAGAGGATGACCATGGATGATGAGGGTGTTTTGAAAAAAATTAAAACATTTTGATCATGGTTGACAGCTTAAAGAGAAGAGGAGGGAGAGAAGTAGTGTTGTTAAATTCTTGGAAAGACTTTAACTAGTCAAGTAAGGGCATTGAGAAATAATCTTGGAAATTAGGAAAGATATGTAGTAGTAAGTGTAAAATACTTAAAATGAAGGAAATATGGATCATATAAAGGCACATAATTAGATATCTAATTTAAGGGGAGGCCTTTATAAGAGGAATTGTGATAGCAAGCTTATACATCTATATATACTTAGTATTATATAATGCTTGGCAACTATAATAAATAATGAATTGAAATCTATCAAATTCAAAGATCATTGACATTCATGCTTGTATTTCTTGTGTTTGCTTATAGTTTACTAAGCATCATATGATCATGATTTTATTATAGATATGTAAAACATGTTACAATAATATGTAAGATGATAATGGCCATTAAAAAAGATGAAAAAAAGGAAATGATTATTCTTAATATATTTAGAAAAGAGAAAAAAGGAAAAAAAAATTAAGAACAAAGGTTGCTAAAAGGTAAGGTATGATTCTATAAGTTCAATGATGTCAGCTTTCAAAAGTGATGTTTATCATTTAAAGAGCTTAAATTATGACACAAAACTAATATATTGTTGATTAAATTTGGTTGTGTCTAGAAGATCAAATATTGTGACTATTCACTTGCTAAGGGGTTTGATGAAGAAATCTAGAAGGGAAACGATAGAAGTCCAATAATAGTGTTTTGAAAGGCCTTGTGATAGTGAAAAGCTTAGCATTAGATATATTGAAGTTATGAAAGCATGCATATAAAAGTAATGATGCATATGTGCTTTCAAGTATTGTTGATTAAAGGTTTCTTAATTGTAATTTTTTGCATTGGTTCTATGTTCACAATGGTGCATTCTTATTTTTACTTTTGATGATGCTTTTGTTGATACCACTAAGAAAGAGGTTATTTTAGTATGTTTAATTGAACATGGAATTCATTTTTAATAAAACCCAGAAGAGTACAATTGCTAAGGATTACTATTATATGATACTAAAATATTAAAAAAATGAGAGATTTCATTATTTCGAAAATAAATTTTACAAAAATAGAAAAATTTATAGGATGTTTATAATCCAATACAAACATGTTGAAGGAATTGAGGAATTCTTTTGTTATATTGTGTGATCAAAATATCTTACTCATGTTTACATAAAAGTTTTTTAAAACCAAGTGGAATAAAAAATATTATATGATTTTAAATATTGCTTTTGAATTCAAGTATACAAATAGAACATGTGGTAGATATACTCGAAATGATATGACTAGAAATAATCAAAGCGATAAACATTTTATTGCAAGGAGTGTTTCATTGAATGATTTGAACATGTTAATTTTGGATCAATTAATTTGTTAAGAGAGAAGAGTTATCATAATTCTCTCTTTCAATGGTGGAAGAGGAAGACCAAAAATAGGTGAGAAGAAATTAATATGAGGGACTTGACATTTTTGAATCTTAATATCTAGTCAATATGGTGCAACGGTGTCATAGAATTCATGTAATGGTCTTTGACAAATGGGATTGTAATGCAATGCACACTCAAAGGTTTAGGGTGGTGTCTAGTTGCAATCTTTGGGATTTTATGTCCAAGACCAAAATATGAGGACTTATGAAGTGTGTTTGAAATTCAGAGTAAAGAAATGCTAGTGCAAATGTGGGAATAAAAATGAAAACAAAAAATGGATGCAATAAATATTGAAAGACATGTGTTTTCTAC
Organism: Vanilla planifolia; assembly: GCA_023846275.1. Lineage (NCBI taxonomy): Eukaryota > Viridiplantae > Streptophyta > Magnoliopsida > Asparagales > Orchidaceae > Vanilla > Vanilla planifolia. The sequence goes on along the minus strand of JAIUJO010000032.1, from coordinate 230,618 downwards.
CTAATTGCAAATACGACATATGTAAGTTATGATTTTGATGAGGCATGACAACCAGTTTAAAAAAATAACTCAAATAATTGTAACCTTCTCTATTGCAAATCAAAAAAAATAACCAAGTTTTTGAAAGGCAACTATCCTTTGTCTAACAATTTGCTGGTAGATTCCAAGTAAAAGTAGTTAATGAAATTAACTTTATGCATGCTATTAAACTCATGCAAGCAAATTTAAATATAAGAGGAAATCTGAATTTAAATTTTTGTGGTGCAATGAAGACGAAAGTGACAACACAATGAACTCATATTGATTGAAACTATATTTTTATAGCAACTTTTATAGGACCAACAAAACTAACATGAGAAACATGTAAAATCATGTTGTTCTTACTTTAACAGTTATATAAATACACAAAGAAATAGCAAGAAAGAAGTGTTCAAGCTAGTACAACAAACATGACTAACAAGATATACCATGGGAAAGACTTGAGAGGTCCCTCTATATGTACACATGAAGCGACCAGCACCTCTGGTTCTTTAATCTCTGGTCATCTTGGGCACAACAACAATGATTTCTTCTCTGAAAAAAGTCATAAAAAACAATATTAAAAAGCATAACCTTTCATAATGGGATTTGGCTCTTATAAAGTTTTATATTGTGTCATTTCATCTAGCCCATTATTTTTCTATTTGTGCGTGTATCTACAGAAATTTAATACATCTTATAAATGCATTAATTTTTGTTAGACTTTTTTTATGGTCAATTGATGCATTGTTTTCATTGTTTTCATTTATGCATGATTTTACATAATTATTTTGGTGAATACATTAGCTTCTTTTTGTACATATGCCTATACTCATAATCCAAAACATATATTAGACATTGTCTATGCTTGTATAGAAGTAACTATTGTGGAGTGAATATTTTTATGGGCATTTCTTCCTTTGTGCACATAGAATTTTACATGCATTGCTTTGTTTGTGCATATCTAGTTGGGAGGCAAGCATCTATATGTGCACTGTGCATCAATAGATAAATCTAGTTTTCCTAAGTTGTTTTTGAATTTGTTGCAATTGAACCTGCCCAAAATTTGTGATGTAACTACTCATATGATTTGAACATTCCCACCCATATAAACTGATCTTGTATTGGTTATAACAATGGGCATCTCTTCATAATACCTAATGACTAAGGCCTACATAACAAAATAAAACACATTTTTCTTTCTAAATGCATTAGAAATACAAAATATGATGAAATATGAAGAAAAAATACAACAACACATTTTTTAATATATAATGGATGAGTATTAAAAAGTAGTGGGATTGTGTTGCATTGAATTGAATTTTGTCGTTGTTATAAAAAGAATGTAACCTATTCTAACCTTCATTTACGAGTTCTCAACTATGCAATGATAATGCTTTTGAAGAATATGCATTTTTATGTACAGAGTTGAAGAAAATTTGTTAAATTACTCAAATTAGCTATGTTTTTTTCTACATTTTTTAATATTTATATATATGCAGAAGAAGCAAAAATAGTAGATGAGAAAACATGAATTTGGAGTTTACCTTATAATTGAGTTTGAAGATATACTTGAATTTTTTAGTTGGTTTAAGCATAATCTAGTTGGTCATGCTTAAGATGGTTCATCTAGTATGTTTTGGATTTAGCTCAATTTTCATTGTTTGGAGGAGCCAATGAGTTAGATGAATGCGCTCGACTGGTGAAACAACAAGGTTTGTTAATATCTATAAGATTGCATAGTGCACTTTAGGTTTTATTATATCAAAGGTGGTTTATACTTTCTGGGTGATGGTAATAGTAATGATAAAAAAGACTAAAATGTGCCAAAACTATTACTTCAAAAACAAGTTTGATTAGAATAATGATCAACCTAATAAACGTTAATGAGCATGACCAGGTTGACTTTATGAGTAGCAAAAAAATGTATGAGATAACGAACCGCGAGCATTCTTTTGCCTATGTAACCTGTACTAAATAAAAGGACCATGCAATTTAAAAAATCTTTCTGAGAATAACCACAAAATTTTATATGAACATATGAATACACCTATTTGTTTGTCTATTCTAATTATATGAAACACAAAGTAAAAAATCTTTATGTAACCTTCTAATAAAAACGTTTTTTTAATTGGTTGCAATTTATATGTGACTAGAACTATGCATAATGTGGAGAGAGAACTATGAATACACACAATTAAGGTTACACACTTATAAAATGTCACTTTTGTTGCATGTAAAACATTCAATTATTTATAAGTATAAGATCATTAGCTTTAGCATACAAATATGAATAATAGTTTACTTTTAATTACAAAAAAATGCTATAAAAATTTATGCATAAGTGTGAATATTATGCATAAAGATTCTAACCTATAAAGATTAGAGCAAAGTGAATGGTTATTTTTTCTTTAAGAATGTTTGAATGACATCAATCATCGTGTATCATTTCCATTTTCCATGAAACAAAAATTATTTTGATGCTTGTCAGTCATGCACCCTTTTTTAGGGTTAAGAAGAGTGTTAGACACTTGTTAAAAGAATGTGCAATACATCCTAGAATTTTGTGGAGGATATGAGATTCTGCTTTTTGCAAATTTAGATTAGTGATGCCACATGGCACTTATAATACATGGTCTTGAAGCCCAAGTCTGAGAGTTTGAGAAGGATACAATACCTTCGTTAAGAGTGTTTGTACTTCATGGAATTTTTCATTTGTCGAGATCTATTTGAATCCTCTTCTAAACTAATTGTATTGTAGAAATGTGTAGGAAAGCTTTAGAAAAGATTTTGAATTAAATATTTGAGTATAAAAAAGAAATTTTAGTGGTAATCATGTTTAAAGATTATGATGGTAATGTTGGAAAAATTTATTTCTACTTGGATATGCTTCAAGTATATTGGATTTATTATACAAATTGTTGGGACATAACTTCAGGCACCATCTTTTGGAGTTAATGCCATGCATTTAAGTTGCAGAAGTTTGCTTAATGTTCTATCTGGTAAGGCTTTGTTAGGACTGGTAGGCAAATTCATATCGCCAGTGTTTTACTAGTTATGCTACATGATGCTCATGCTTGGAAATAAAGAAGTTATTGTTGATAAATGGTGACATAATTGAATATTAGAATGGGATTGTTTTAACCAAGAAAGAGAGCTAAAAAGACGTTAGGTTCAAGGCAATAAAACTTTTGATTTTTTTTGGTAAAGCTTTGCCTTCGCCATGTGCTTTAATTAATCACTTGATTTTAGATAGGTGGAGTATTTTCTTAATTGATATGTTGATTATGATCTTGAACCAAATAGTGCAAAGTGATATAATTTTGTTCTCAAGTGAAAAACCTAATTGTACTTTTTTACAATTTAAAATGATTTTAAATATTTTTTTAAGAAGATTGATGCAACATCATAACGTTGAACCATCCCTTTCAATGGCTTGGTTAATTTTACTTTCGTAACAACTCATTTGCTTTTAAATTATTTTATCTTGATGTGTCTTGTCTTAAACTTTTTGCAACTTTCAAAAACATAATATATTTTCAATATTATTATGTTTCTCTTGATCACATAAATTAGAATTAAGTATTTTATTCTTCAAAACAAATATCAACATATTTTCTTTGACTTGTACAAATTTTTAAAGTTTTTTATTGTGTATATTGCATGCTGAAGTTTTTAGTTAATTAAATTTGGGAAAAATGCATATAGGTTTTGGTGTTTGGGGTTATTCTTAACTAAAGTTTAAGTTTTATAATTGGCCATTTAGGTCTTTTTAAGTACCCCATAGTAAAAAAGTAGGTTCATACACCTCAACAATTTTAAAAAGCAAAGTTAATATCGAAATCATCTTCTTCTTTCTATATTGGCGAAACCTTAAACCCTTTACTAATTTTAAGGTTGTTGAAGTTCATGGAGGTGGAAAGAGAAACGATGATGATGTATTATGGTAAGGGGTGGCAAGGATAATGCAGAATAGTATAGAGATGTTGTCACTTTTGCTTGCACATATTATATGCAAAAACTGACAATCTATTATAGAAGCACTATTGATGATATTAAAGTCAAAATAGATGACAGTGACAAAAAAATTTAATTTGAAACTATAAACATGTATACCTAATCTAACTGAATCAATGATACTATGTCAAGTACAAGACGATAATATACATAATATCCTATTCACATTCATCTTACATGTCTTTAGAAATTATCTCTTTGTGAATTTGTGATATGTCTTGTAATATAAATAGAAAAATAAGTTATACAATGTTTATTAAGTAAATATTATATGTAACAATTAACATGATAAAATATAATAATATAAATATAAGTATAAACATGGCATCTCTATAATACTCAGAGAAAAAATGAGTCGCCAATAGTAATAAATAATATGCTTAGTAATATAATAGTCCACATTTATATATTATATATTTTCCATTTACATATTGTATATCATTTCTTATTAATTTCTCTTTTTATCTTTGTTTTTCTTTTTTGTCAATTTATTATAATTGAACTCATATTTCTTATATTATAATTATCATATATTTCTATCATATCTTATCTCATATTTGTATGACATCTAATCACACAATCTCTACACCTTTACCAATAAGCATGTCATAACTTGTTAGACCTAACAATCACATCATATCATTATAGAACATCAACTTTGCAAAAGGTCCTAGTAGTAGCAGGGAGATCTCTAATGCATTTCATAACTTGATAAAACTAATGCTAATCATGTTTAGCATATCATGTGTTGAGCTCATCATATATAGTGGAATCATGAAATAAAATATAGAATTTTTTATTTTTTATTCTCTTTTATTCAAGATATTTAACCCAGTTATAATTTACATCATATTATAAGATACTATTTCATTTATTTATCTTTTCATCTTCTATTGGATTTCTATTATGTTGTGTTTTAATTACTCAATGTCATAAAAGCATTGATGTACCAGAACATGAATGCAAACATTAGACTTGTATGTCATACTTGAATTCTCAAATAATTATATCTACTATATTATCATCTATTTGAATTTACATGGATTCCAAAAATCTATCTTTTTTCGGTCCTTTCTCTTTGTTTTTCATTTCTTACAGGGAAATTCATTCATAACTCATAAGGATCTATGGTTTTAATATCCCAAACTATTTTATTTCAATTTCTTTGAATTCTTATGAATGTATGTATCAATAATAAAGGAATTACATTTAGATATTGATCTTACTAATTCTTTTTTTGTGCTTGCAGCAGTTAAAATCACCTCTAAGTTCTTTTATCATACTTCTCACACTATTCTTGCTTTTATTTTTTGGATTTAAGCTGCAACAACAATTTAAACAAAATATTCCTTAGTTGTGGCTTCTCTCACTTTCCTTGTTTGTTGGAAGTATAGCAGTAGTCTTTCTACATTATAATTATTCAAAATAGCAATGCTTTTCATAATTTTTAACTGAAGCTGAAGCTCACTTTAACTAGAGCTTCCCATTCCCAGTTTGGCAGAATGCCTTTTTCCCACTAAGCTTCAGCTTGCTACAACACTGGCCCTTGCTGGCTAGTAAAAATTCACGGCAGCCTCCACCTTTAGGAAAGAAAATAGAAATACAAAGCTGAGCTCTCTTAGTAGCACAAGTATAACAAAAAACTTCTCCAAAATAGGTTTATTGTCAGCTCACCTGCTTTGGCTGCCTTGCTTCATTTAGCATTGCAATTAACTTGTCTTGCTGATTTTGATTTTGTTTCTCTTTTCTTTTCTGCTACTCTCCTTTCTTCTTCTTTCTATATTTTCCTATCCCTTATTCCTTTTCTTTTTTAAGGTCTTCTCCCAAGTAGCTGATTCCTTTGCAAACCTTCTCACGTGAGGGTCACAAAGATTCTTGAGGAGACCCAAAAAAAAGGGAATAAGGGAGGAAGAAAAATGTTGTTGTTACTATTACCAAATAAATAATAGAAAGTATTTTTATAATTCAATAACTTCTAAAATTAATTAAAAATAAAGGAGAGCTTAAAAAGTTTTCAACAAGGATCATAACCTTCAATTTAGAGATGTAATCAAGGGAGAACATTCATCAAAAAACTTGGTTGCATCTTATTTTTTAATGGAAGTGATTCAAATGAATGCGTTGTGGAGGAATTTAAGAAGGTTGGATGAAGAGATGGAAACATGGTTGAGATCATAGAAAATGGTATCATTGTCAAAGAGGTGGAGTCCTACTATGACAAAGGGTATTTTAAGGATCTTATAAATATGTTATAATAATCCATTAGCCTAACCTGTCCAAACTTGATCAACTTTTTATTTTAATTAAATCTATTAAAGTTAGACTTGCTTATTATAGGCATACTTATGAACCTGCATGTATTATCATAAATCTGAAAGGAACTTGTTGAGAATTAGAGCAAAATCCAGACTTATAAGCAATTTATAAAGGGAGAACATTCATTGGGCACCTTGTTATATCTTATTTTTAGTAAGCACATTATCAAAGACTTAAAAGGAAGTGATCTAAATGATTGCCTTATGGAGGACTCCAAGGAGACTTTGATGAGAGATGAAAACATGATTAGGATTGTAGAAAATGACATCATTATTGGAGAGCTGGAGACAGGCAGATGCGACTGGAATAAAGAGTACTTTAAGAATATTATAAATATATTAAGATACTCTACAAGTCTATCATACCCAAACCTTGTGTTTTAATTGAATATGCTAAGTTTGGACCAATTTATTATTGGAATACATGTTGACTTGTGTGCTTTATTATAAATCTTGAAGGATCCTACTGAGAATTAGATCATAACTAAGATTTATATGCAATTTACTCTCATATTTACGTATAATGTGATATATTAAGGTTAGTTAGTTAGTATATTTCAAGTAACTTTTTATTTTACACTAAATCCTCATTTTTTTGTTGCTTAAGTGATCATTATTGCTAATGAGATGTTTTGTTATTTTATATGTTTGTAGGCATTAATAAGTTTTTAAGCAAACATACTACATAATTTATCTCGTTATTAATTTAATCTCCATTATTGAATAAATTAATACACTTGAGCTGGATTAAGTCTAGCTTAGGAGTGTGAGGCACGACCAAATGACACTTAGGCTTAGCATTGGAATTTAATGCTTGGTTATTCACGTGCTTTAATTATTTATGGAAATTAGATTACTATTTTTGCCATAATGATGTTTTAATTTCTACTCTACTCTTTATTTTGCCCTGTTATGAATTTTTTGCTTTTACTTGACCTTCAGGCATGAACTTCTCTCTTTAACCAAGCATTAACATGAGTCTATAGTTAAACAATTACTTTTGGTTGGCCTGCTTTAGATGGATCAAGCATAGTGATTGTTTCTGGGAAATTCATTTTGGCACTTTGCATATCTAGTTGGAGTTGTTCAGAATTTTGTTTTATTTGAAAGACTTCTATTTAATTATTATTTGAATTTCTATGAATATTCTATAGAATTTTATATTTCACAAGACCTTTATCATGAGTACTACTTTCTAGTTGATACTATGCTTTTTTAAACAGCTTTAACTCATTTTTCTATGATTTTGTAGTTTCTTCATAAAGCGTGATCATATTATCAAAAGGAGGGATAATAGAACAAGGAATAAAACTAGATAAGTTTCAGAAAAAAAGATGCATAGAAAGAAGGAAGATTCTATGTTCGAAATCTCTCTTGCATAAAAAATAAAAATGCATGGACTTAAACCTTTACGGTTTTGTTTAACTTTTAGATTGTTTATTTCAATTACATAAAATCATTTTTTACAAACAGTGAATTTTGTTATTGCCGCATTTATTGGAAGTTCATGATTGTAGGCTTGTGTTGAGTTTGATGCTGGGGAGAATGATGATTAGTATCAGAAAGCAGCAGTGTCATAAAAGAAATCTTTAGACTATTATAAGGTCTGTTTAAGAACTTCTTATGCCCAAACATATGATAAAAATATTTTTGTGCATTCAATTTTTTTTCTTGAAGATTCCAAATTGAATATTATATAGCAAAAATGAAATACTATTTAGGGCATGCTTTACTCATTGTTCAGGTTAAGTTTTTTTGTGACTTGAAAGTTGAGTTCAATTCATGAAACCCCTACATTATGTAGGGTATTGCATGCCTGAAACAACTTCTTCCTATATTCAATTTTTTGGGAGCCTATATTATGCCCTTCTATTTGTTATTTTTCTATTGAAATGTGGCAGGATGAGTCATCTTATGTCCTCTTGAGCATATATTTGGTTTGTTGCATTGTGGCATTTCAAGCATTTAATCACTAATGTGGTGTTAATTTCAGTGAAACTTGAAAGTGCCAATTTATGTTTGTAATTGGTACATAGTTACATGCATTTGGTACATTAATGTATGTGTATTAGTACTTCCATGTTTATTGTGATATGCATTACCATGATCTGAATTTTTTTAGTCAGACAACTCTTTTAACAAACTGATTATGTTATTGACCAGAAAGTGCTAAGAGCTTATCCTAGTTGTCTTGGAGCTACGAGGCTTGGAATAAGTTGTTGTAGATACAAACTTGACCAATTTGAAAAGGCTCGACAAGCTTTTCATCAAGTGCTTGATGTAAGCTAGTTTTAATTTATAGTACTAATTTCATGACATGCCCTGTATGTTCTTATATTCCAACTTTATTTGTTTCCATTGTGCAGTTAGATCCAAAAAATATTGATGCTCTTGTGGCTCTTAGAATTATGGAATTGCAAACAAATGAAGGTGAGATTGTACTTGTCAATCTAGGAGGTAGCGTAGGCAGCTCATTTTTTTTTGTTCATAATGGGGTGTGTTTGGTTCACTGAAATTTTGTTTTTTATCGATGGCTAATTCATCTTAGTGTTATTTTATGTATTTGATGGTATTCAAAAAGGAATGTTGAAGATGCAAAGAGCTTTTGAAATATATCCATATTGTTCAATGGCATTAAATCATTTTGCAAATCATTTCTTCTTTGCTGGTCAGCATTTTCTTGTTGAACAGTTAACCGAGACAGCACTGTCTGTGATTAATCATGGGTTGATGAGAGCTCATTCCTACTACAATTTGGCAAGATCATAGCACAACAAGGTATGAACAGTCCCTTATCCATGATGTTTATATTATAAACCATTCTTGTTATACTCTTAACATGATGCTTGATCATTGGTCCCAATGATTGAGTCTTTCTGTACTCTCGTATACAATATGCTATGTTTCTTTTTGTTTGTCTTAAATCTTGCTGTATTTGATTTCTTATTAGGTTGATTTTGAGAAGGCTGGGTGGTATTACATGGCTTCTATCAAAGAAATTAACAAGCCTCAGGAGATTGCTTTGCCATTTTATGGTATGTTCATATATCCACTCATTGCATTTTCTCTTCAGTAGTGTTATATTTTTGAAAGATTTGTGTAGATGAAAAAATATTGCATGCTATTAACATTGCATTAGGATATTAAAAATTTTAATTTTTGTGGCATTGTATTTAACTATTTCTTAACGAGATAATTTTATCATGGCAAGCTTTGGAGATGAAAATTTCCTATAACAGTTATAAACTAAATTATTTGTATTGTTCAAATTCTAGTTGTATGTGATTAGGCTTTTTTTGTTGTTTCTCACCAGCCATTCTTTGGAAGTGATCTCTTTGAAATGGCAGGAATAAGAACAATTTGAACCTCTTGGACATATTCAAGTTTATTTTGTTTTTTAGTTGAGTGCATACAGTTACATTTGACCCATCCAAGTTGGTTTGGCATTTTTAAAAGCAATTTACTAAACTTCATTGGTTAACAAACGATAATCATGTGTTGTGTTTAGGCGCACGTCAGGAGCAAGCTCAACAAGCAGGAGAGAGTAGCTCTCGTTCGAGTAGGCAGAAGGGATAGAGAAAAGTACAAGGCTAAAATTGTCGTGAAACAAAAAAAGGTATGTCAAGTTACATTTGCCATTTTTAATTGCAAGAGCATCATTTTTTTGTTACATGATTTTTTTATTTCAAAGCTTATTTTTGTCTGGGTCGACTTGAGATTAGTTGTTATTATTAAAGGATGTGTAAACCAAGGCCACCATGAAACAATGTTTTGAATTTCATTTAACTTTTATATTCAACTTCTAGTATTACAATGATGTGGGCTTTTTTAAGTTTTGAAGTCTAAAAATTTTTATGGGAACATAAATAATGACTTAAATTAATAGAATAGATGTCAAGACACCTTTTTAAATCATAACGAAGGATAAATGTTAAAAAAAATTGGTTCATGATATTTGTTTAGTGTTTGAATTTTTAGCTTGTAGCTCATTAAGTATTAGATAAGTAATATAATCACATTATTTTGTATATTTGAGGATGAATGGTGTCAATGAGGTGTTTTTAATTTTAAAAAATTCATATTAAAAGTAATGCATTTGTAGTAGAGGTTAAGAATAAATCTTAGTTGTGATATTATTAGAATGATTATTTTTATTTTGCTAGATTTAAGTTATAAAATAAAAAATATTGAATGATATTTTATTATTTTTAATGTTGATTATATTTGTGAAAGTTACAAACACCAATAATCATCATTATTAAGTTTTAGAAAGTTATGTAGTCTTTTGAGTTAGTTCATGTTGACATTTCTAATAAAAGAATATTTTTTTTCAAAACAAAAATAGATATTATTTGTTATTTAGTTATGACCTTATTCATATGAGTTGGATATATTTTGTAGTTTATAAATTAAAGCTATTTTAAAAATATAAGGAATTTGAAGGTCTTATAAAACTAAAAATTGGTTTAATATAAAAATTATTTGAACTAACAGAGAAGAAAAATTTTTATCTAAAGAATTTGATTTTTTGCACAAAAACATGAAATTCATAAGCAATTGTTTATTAGAAATGTACCAAAATAAAACAAAATTGTAAAAAAAAAGAAGAATAGAACAATTGTTGAGATTACTTATATTGAATGAGAAAAAAATTATAAAATAAATTTTGAACAACAAATACTATTTTTGTTTATATTTATGCTTTGATAACTTTAAATGAATACAACAACTTGAATATAAATAGTAAAAAAATATATTTTTTGGTTCTTTCATGAAATATAAGATTTTTTTGTCACTGATATTAATAATTTATTATCATAAAATATTTCTATATGATTATATAATTCTTTATGAACAAACATCCATATATTATTTTTTCAATAAATTATATTTTCTTTCTTTCATCTTTCTCAATGAGCAAATGTACAAAAACTATGTTTTGAAAGACTATTTATTTTGGAGCATCATTATCTTCAATATTGCTAGGAGGACCAATTTTTGTAGACCAGTTGAAGGAGAATTTGTGATTTTACCGAAGTTGAATCTATGGATCCATATTCACACTTGTTCACCAGTCGTCATCAAAGCTAACGATTTCATAAATATTGTTTAATGAAGGACGATAGCTTTTTGTCTGTGTCCAACGCACCACCCGTCCAGTATCCACCAATATTCAAAGCATCCACCATTGCCACATGCTTCACAAGTAGCAAAACAAAAGTTAGAATGTCGCCTCCCCTGTTGTGCATGCTCGCTCGAGTATTCTTCGTTTCCTGCATCAAAACCTCCAACCATGCCGATGTGATCACCTGCCACCTTTGTCCTCCCCAAGCACAAGAATCAGGTGTGCAAGCACTCGCGCTATCTGAAATAGAGATGGATATGTGATCCATTCTATAGGTTTGGTCAACATCAGCCTGCACGCCTTCCCCTCAACCTCACCATTGCTGTTCATAGTCGATGTCAAATCCTCTTTAAGCCGTTCGATGAACTATACCATATCATAGCAAGCATTCCAGTAAATCAGTGGGCTCGCTCCTCCCATGGTTGCCATGATCTCTGGTGGCATCAACACCATATAATACATATAGTCGGACAGGCATTTGCATGCCTGCATCCCGCGCCAAGTTCTCTTCTGTGCTCTTAACCCCTTAGACTGTGGTTGTGTTTCATGGGGATGATGCAATGGGTGTAGCTCCTGGGGCTTCTAGTGGTAGCATAGCTGTGCCACAATGTGCCATAAAAGAACTTGCTGATCGACTGACAAGCCTTCTGTCAAATTAAGGAATGTTGGGACAATCCATACTAGGGCTTCGACTTGTCGGAGTGCAACGAGCCCTGCCTTATCATTGCACTACCCCCCACGATATTTGTAAGTATTTCTGAGCATGTCTAGCGACGTGCTCTAGAAGAAGTTGATTGCCTTTAATGACATCTGTGAATACGAAGTTTAGGATGAAAATCCACTGGTCCAACTCGGGAACAACACCGTTGCCTCCTGAAATTCTCTAATGGGTCACCTAAGCTTGGATTCTATTCTGTAGGCCCATTTTATTATCCTCTTGTTCTTCAGATAGTATGGTGATACATGTTCCTTTAGCTGTACTACAGCATTCCTAAAGCAGTTGGTGTTCACATTGAGTTGCAACATTCTAAAAGCCTCCATCTTCTTTCACGCCACAATGTTCTCCTTATTTTGAGAATGAGCTGGGCAAGACGCAAACCCCACTTGCCCAGTTTCTTAAATTCGAGAAGGAAGATCACTGCCAGTTAGAAAGCAGGAACATTAGAGAAGCCACGGTATCAAGATATATGGAAGCTCCATGCAGGACATAAGTGATCATGACGTCACAGTGTCAAAGCCATGCTTTGGGGAGAAAACGAGCAACAAAGAAGCAAGAAGGATATCGGAGGAGTAGATCACCCTGGGAATGACGCCAGCACGTGAGCAATTAACGACGCCCTTCATGTACATCTCATCATAGGCATAGCTGAGTTCCATGCTTGTCAGGCCCAAAACTTCCTTGATAGTCATCTCCTTCAACATGTCTCTGATTACCTTGTATACGTCCACAAATGGAATAACGTTCATGAAGAAAGCCTTGCAAACTGAGTACATATCGAAAGCTCCTTTTAAAGCATTCAATTTGTCTTTTTCATTTTCATCCTGCACACGTTCTACCATTGTCTTATGGTTGGAAGAAATCTGGTTTAATTGACTTTGCTTGCTCAAAATGTCCACATAACTGTGGAAACAAAGAATACTTGACCATGGCAACAAAGTATATTAGCAGCGTGCGAGCGAGCAGAAGGTTACTTGGAAGAGACCAGAACAAAACATAGACGGCAATGATGAGCTCGTAGGCGAGGGCAAGAAGGTGTCCAGCCCACAGCTCATTGTCCTCCATGGAATAGGCGGTAATGGTTTCTGGGCCACCAAGGTAAAGCAGAAGGAATGGCGCCCAGAATGCAAGGAAGGCATTGTTGCTATTGTGGTCCATGCTGTCGCTTAGCTGGCCAAGAATGATGTCGGCAACCAAGTTTGAGAAAAGCTAGTTGCTCGAAACAGCCATTCTTATCGATGCTCTCGACGCTGAGGTGTTTCTCAAACGTCCAAGGAAGATGAGCACAATTTGTATCGTGAGGCTTACCATTATCAAAATACGGTCATCCCACTTGCTCTAGAGTTTCTTATATTTCCTCGGAATATCCATTAATTTTGTGTCTTCTGTGAGATCTACTGATTGCAGAAAATAAAAATAACTTCACTTTTGCTATTCATTTCGATCTCCCTGCTCCATTTTCCAGTGGTGAGGGTGAATATATCTTTGACGGGGAACCCAAGCAAGTTTGGATCAACAGCCAAAACATGAACAATTTTTTCGTGTCAAAACAGCACGAAATATATATTTTTTTAGGGGACACCTTCAATTTATAATTGACAGCCAAGGGTTAAATAAATTCGTTGCTTGTGTGTGTGACCGCTAGATAGTTAACATCATTTACTTGATGCCTTTCTATCTTTCTTACAGTCATTCTAAAAAACTTCCATCATCGATGACTCAAACCTTTGCAACTCTCCTCTATGGCACAACTTTGCTTCTCAATTTTCTTAAATGAAAAAGCTCATTGGGTTGGGCCTACTAGACTTACTTATAAGCCGAGACAACAAGGTCGTGATTACCTGAACTCTTCAAAGCTCACTATTGAATAAAGCTTAAGAAGTGAGGGCAGTTAAAATCATTTTTTGTCCTACCCATACCATGACTGTTGAGAATTTGAAAATTTAATTCCCCATGAGTTTCAACATGACATTTTTATAAAATACCTAAATATTCTATTATTTAAAAATATATCATCTTATTTAATATTCTTCTATAATGATATCTAGAAATTGAATAACATATTGCCATTAAGGTTGTAGAGGCAAATATTATTCATTTGTATTGGAGTACAGTATACGCGATTTGTGCATGCCATACAAGATGCTCAACATATTGTATGTTAGGTTATAAAAGTTATGGAATCAACAATAATATAGGATTAGCCATAGAGAGGATTTACATAAAACATATAATGCAATGAATTTAATGTATGGTATGCTATTAAAAAGTTTTACAAAATATATAATCCATTAAGTATAACATATTGCATGCTAATACTATAATAGGGGCAAAAAAAGATGATAATTTGTGTGAGATGATCATAAGAAATATGGTGTGTGTGTGTGTGTGTGTGTGTCGATATATATATATTTAAAAAATTATTTGGTGATAAATATGCAAGTTTATATTTGTAAAAAATAAAAAAAATAATTCGAAAAAGATGTTTTCGTCCTAAATTCAATAAGTAAAGCTTGTAGTTATGATATATGCACAATATTAAATTAATATATAAAAAGTTTCATAATTAAGAATTTTTTTGCATATTATTTATTTTTTTTCTACTCTTACATAGAATATGATTTTTCTAAGAGGTTGATTATTATTTTATTAGTATATCATTTTATAATTTAATAATATTTATATTTCATGATATGCATGATAATATATATGCTTTCATGAAATAATGAATACAAAAAAACAATTTTGTTATTGTAATATCTTAAAATTTTGCTCTATATAATATATTACAAATCTTGAGATTTTATTAATATAATTGTAATTATGAGAATTTAAATAACAATAAAATTATTTTTTAAAATAATATATTTATTAATTAAAAGATAATAATAATAATTTTATTTTGAGAAGTGTGTCATATTTTTAAATGAAAATAAAATTTTATTAAAGCATATATTTAAAAAGAACTCTGTTTGAAGAATATAATTATAGTGTGCTAATAATGCTTTATGACTACACAATTAATTACAATTTTTTGAATATAATATATATATATATATATATATATATATATATATATATATATATATATATATTATGAACATTTAAATGGAAAATAACACTTTTTAATTTAAGCCAATTATCTTTAACAAGATTAATGTTAAATAAGTTATTACTAAAAGTTTTAGGTAATTTAGAGATGTAGCTAATGAAAGAAAAATGGAGGAAGAGAACGAGAAAAAGCGAAAATAAAGAGAAGAGCGAAGAAGAAAATTTCAATTCAAGAGGACAACAAGAAAGAGAAGAAAAGAATTGCCTTTGTCATAAGGAGAGCGGCAAGGAAGATAGAAAGGAGGCTTACTATTACTATAAGAATAAAGAAGGGGAAGAATGTACTGGAAAGTTACTACATTGAGCGAAAATAGGGCAAAAAAGTTGAAATTATATTTTTATTGAATTTATTCATTTTTATAAAGTAATTAGAGGTTTTATTTTATTGTACAGCAATTCTATGATAATTAATTATGAGGGATTAGAGTTGTCTTACAGTAAAATATAGTTGAATTTAAGCCTTATGGTTTTGTTTAGAGGTGAGTCTACTATATGATTAGACTCAATATACAATATGATTATCAATAATTTGTTTTGGGAGTTAATAAACATATCATACAATTAAAAGAATATATAATACAATTAGAGTTAAGTTGGTTCAAGAAGAAAGCTTATTGTGTGGTCCAACAATGTCGTCATATCATAGTTGGAGTGATCATACTGTACTATGGGATTCTCATATAATGTGATCAGATAAATGTTAAAGAGTAAGATGGGCTTCTGATAACCATATATAGGGAGTTGAAGGAATCATACTATTTGATGGAAAGGCCATATAATACAATAAGTGAAGAATTAATAGCAATGATTTAATGAGATGCCAATTATGCAACACGATTGGGGAATCATATAGTTGATGTTTTTATAGTAGAGAAAGTGGGGAGAATGCTTCATGTTTTATGAGTCAAGCACAAATGTTTATATCTCATATGGGCTTTCTTTAAGTGAAATAGTTAATACTTAATTAAGTCGAGCCATAACTTCAAATGTCTAAAATAGTGGTCTTCAAGACTCTTGGAGTGATGGCAAACTTCAAAGAAATTGAAGGCATGCACCAAAATCTTTAAACTTGAATATCTCTTTATTTTTCTTGAATCTGATATGTCTAAATTTTGAGATGATGTGACACACTAGTTTTTGAAAATTTTATAAGTTTAATAATTTTTCAATTTTAATTTTTGGGCCAAGCATTATTGATGAATAGTATAGACATCGGTATTTGATTTTTTAAAATTATTTAGGAATAATTTTCCATGAATTTCTTTCATAGTCATTTAAGACACTTGTGATACTATCATAATATAAAATTATTTTGGTATACTTATATTGAAAATTTTGGCACAAAAATTCTCACAAAACACTACAAAACCTCTTTAATCTCGGGAATTTTCACAGTAGAGTTGGGTAGGTACACCCGACCTGACGGTTGGTCCGTACAGGCTTTAAGGATTTAAAAAATAAAATAAAGTTAAAATTTTTTTATAGACCCGAAAGGGGCTAGCGAAGTCGAAAGGCCATCGGAAGAGCTGTTGGATAGAACAAGTGAGAAATCAGCCCACAGCTGCAGAATGGAACAAGTGTGAACTCAACCCGTAGAGAAAGCTGACCAGAGCAAGCGCAAAATCAAGCCAACCAGGACCAAGTGATGAAATATTGGTCGAGAAAAGGGGGAGTCAACTCCAAACGACTTGAGACACCAATGAACCGAAAAGTGTTATAGAGAGCAATGGCAAAGTCATTTGTACGATGTGGGCCTAAACTTCCATTCGATTGTTAAAGAAGGGGAAAGGGCAGGCGGGATTGGTGCCAACCCCAAATGGCTCGAGAGACTAATGAAAGTAAAGTGTTATAAAGAGCAATGGAAAAGACATTTGCACAATATGGGACTAAACTTCCATTTGATTGTCAAAGAAGACGGAAGGGCAGGCACGATCGGACGACTTAGATTAATCCAAGTAAATTGTCATGATAACTGTAAAACGCCGAGCAAGAGATTCGAAACCGAGCCAGATCGGCAAGAGGATGCAAAACCACTGTAGTAAGTTTTTATTTTAGTTGATTTCAGGAAAATTTTTTCAATACATGCAGGACAACTAACACGTCATCCAATGGCCCACATCAAGGCCCCCTGATCCGACATCCAGGATTGATCTCAAACGATAAATTCGAGATTCAATCAGAAACGTCCATTTCATGCTCCAAATCGAACGGTGACTGCTTTGTGTCAATTACCCAAACAGCTAGTTCATTTTAGAACCGTTGGGAGTGGATTTAGAGCTCAAATTAAGCTCCATAAATAGGGAAGGATGAAGAACTCCAAAATGTTACCATTGCTGAGATTTCAAAGCTTCCAAATCAAAATATTGAGCAATTCTAAGTGCAAACGGTGCTTCTAAAGTCACAATGTGAAAGATGCAAGAAGGAACCAAAAATTTGAGGTTTTTGCTTCCACTATTTTTTAATCTCTAGTCCTCCCTCTTTTCGATATTATATGTGCCTCATATTTTGCTTAAAATTGTCTGAAGTTTTGCCAATTTTTTGTATTTCTTTCTTTGGGGTAAGGGCATCCCGGTAATTATGCAAAAGCCTAGGGTTTGTGTTGAGCCCGAAAAAACTCAAGTAGGTTCAGGATTAGCCGTAGGTAAAATCCCAAGTAGGTTTGAGGTGAACCATATGAAAAACCTCTCTTATAATTTGGTGATTTTAGTGTTCTTTTCTCAACACTGATTGGGGGTGGATGTAGGCTCGATTTTCAGCCGATCCACCTTAAAAGTCTTGTGTATTATTCTTTCTTATTCTTGCTTAAAAGATTTAAGTTTTATTTGAAACCAAAAATCGAAGGAAAATTTTATTTACCACAATTAACCCCCCATCGTCTTGTGGGATTGTCTTAAGCACAAAGAACTTCATTTTCTTGAAACATTATCCTCAAGTTATATGAATATATAGTTTCATTGGAATGTGTAGGGCCTTCAAAATACTTATTGGATATTGGCTCGTCACTTTATTTAGTGTCACTAATACTTTGTGTTTGGTGGCTTAGGTGTTAGTTTAAGACCATTTACCAAAATTGATAATTTGAATAATATTACAAGTATTTTGTTCAGGAAAATAAAACTATTATTTTATAGTAAAGGTTATGGTGACAAAGCTTGCCTTTCTTGGGATCGGGTTTCACGTCCTCTATTTTTTATTTTTTCTTAATACTTTAATTTTGAAATGTACTTTTTATAAAAAAATTAAATAAATACATTATGTTTCAAAACTTTTGGTTTGCTTACATATCCAAAACAAATAAAAAATATGCCTAACCTTCGAAATCAATTTTATGTGAAGCCAACTATGTGAAACAACATAATAATCGTATTAAAATAGGTAATTATCACGTCCAATAGACCAAGTAGTTGTCTAACTTATTGTAAAACGTTTAAGGCATATCAAATAA